>JARQOC010000004.1:149630596-149743478 GCA_033576535.1 Allobates femoralis
ATTCACTGCGTATTTTATTGGGGGAAAATCTGTAGCATGTCAATTCTTGCTTCGGATTTTACCATGTTTTTCACTCATAACCCCTTATGCTAATGTGGCGCCCGTGCTGATCGGTAGCCACAGAAAGGAACAGCAGCTGGGACAGGTAAGCTAGCCTCCCCACACCAACACCCAACACATCCCCCAATCCCTAGACCTAGTACTCCATGTCAGGCAAGGGATAAAGAAGGGGGAAAGCAGAGTGGAGGGTGGAGAGAAGGTAGAGAACCCAGGAAGGGGGTGGAGGAACTAGATAGAAAACCTAAGAACACTAAGTTGGGAGGGCTCGAGGAGTGTGCACAGGTACGAGTTCCCAGCGAGCTGTGAGAGGAGCAGGAACCGGATTCCCAAGCAGAAACACCTAACAAGCTAAGAAACTGTAACACCTGTGGGAAAGAACCCAGACCCAGTGGCCTGCGCCACCGAATGGCCATTCTGGGTCCCGAGCTGAGTACCGAGGAAGAGCAGAGGGGGTCCACAGTGCACCCGAGCCAATAGGGACACCTTGGGACCGGGCCGACACCAGGGAGCTGGCCCTGTTGACATGGTAGGACGCTGATGGCCCAAGTGTGGCGCCCCGCAACGAGTGCGTCACAAGAAGGTATTGCAGCCGCAATACCCTCTGACTCAGCAATGAAATAGTTAACTCGGAGATCCAACTCAACATGCAACACCTAGAACAGGGGACCAATCATAGGCCCTGGGGGGTGGAGTGCAGTAGAGTAGAACAGAACAGAAGAAGAGAGAGAACCCTCGAGATAGGAGAGGAGCGGGGGCTCCGCACCCCGTGCGGGCCCCTGGGCCGTCACCGGACGGGTGTCACCACCTGAGGCCTTATCATCCGGGAATGGGCATTATTACACGGGTTCCCAAAAGACTCCCGTGCCCACAATTTACAGCCGGTTCACTGGTACCGAAGCTGGCAGCAGTTCACCTCTGTCACGCGAACCAGCCCCGTGGAGGAGCAGCTTTATAGGAGCACCCCACCACCAACCAGTCGTCTAACCAGCGGTGTACACACTGAGGGATCCAAGGCTCCCCAAAGCATCCACAGCGTATACAGATGGATAGGGCATTGAAGCAGCCTCCCGTACCCGACCTGGTATTCCTGGGCGACACTGGTTAGAACAAGACAGGTAGAATGGAGGAACACTTACGGATCTCTGAGGAACACTACAACTGCTGAGTCCACCCGGTCCGCTATCTGTAACCACTGCATACCGTGTATTGCCTTCATGGTTACAGTAAAGAACCGTTATAGAGACTTCCTGTGTCTGTAATTCCTTATGAACTGTCCGTCATTAACTAAGAGGTAACCGCAGCTGCCGCACAACATCTTGAGCAGCTCCAGCCTCCGGGGATCACCGCTCAGCCTGTGGGGAGCGTCACGAAGAAAACAAATTAAAACCCCTTTAATCTGTTCCCGCAAGACGTCTTCACTTTTGATCTGCACTACACCGGGCCCCACTACCGGCAGGCGCGGTCCACCCGTGACAAGGAAGGAGAAGAATCGCCTGTCTAAACCGGAGTCAGCCGGCCGCGGTGAGTCAGAAAATGGCGTCACGAACAGGATACGAGCAGGCCCGTTACCCAACGGGTATATTGTGCTTAAACTGGACTTTATTGTCTACAATTTGGACTTTGTTCGTCCTAAAAAGAACTTTCCCGCCTTTACACCATCGGGCCAAGATGGCGCCCAAGATGGCGTTCCCGCCACAAGAAGCCGCCACGTGAAGCCCAGGAGTGAGTCAACCCCCCCCTCATCATGGGAGGGCTAAAGACAAAAGGCGCCAAACTCTTTGTCCGCCCTGATTGCTCGAATCAACCATGGGGGCGGACCCCAAAGACTTTTCCCACGATTGGACTATGAAAGCCCAGAGGAAATGGGAGTGTCATAGATAGACACACCGACAGAGAGAGAAGACTTCTTCACGAGCTCTACCAGAACGTCTTACCGGTTGAACGGGTGTGGTTTCCCTCCAAGAAGAATGGCCAGCACGAGACTCCAAGACCTAATGCGGGAGGTCGAGGCGGAGGCCAGAGCAGCCATAGGCCAACCGGGTCCGGATCCTGCCCTTACCATAGATGGCAGCCCCGACTTCTGGCTCGAGGCTTTACAAGACCTCTGGGTGCGACTACTTGAGACAGTGGAATGGACGATTCGCAGCTGGAGCGCGACCCTAGGCAGAAGACTCCATCATGCGATGCAGCAGAGCCGACCGGGTACAGCTTCTCCAAGCCCAGACGACATCGCCAGCTTTTCAACAGCCTCACCGTCGCCCACCGCCTGTCCTGCTTCGTCACCGGAGCCCATTGACTGTGTTATTCCAGTGAGGACCACAACTCGACCCGTTCCAGCGGACGATACCGCAGCCGATCCCGTTCCAGAGCCGGAGCTTCCAATACGCTCCCACGAAGAAGCTGACATCTACCTGGTTCCACCTGCGGAACCCGCGACTAGTTTCCACACTACCGAGACTGTCGCCTGTTTCTCCCCTGAACCGGAGGCCTCCTCTGCAACTACAGAGGCCTACCTGGTGACCGGGATTGAAACACCACTTCCCGCTGCTACAGAAGAAGAGGCAGGCAGCCTGGAAGTCCTGCACAACGATCCAGAGGAGAACTTTGCCGCACAGCCACCCACCGACCCAGAGGATTCCATCCCATCATCTTCGCCAGCCGAGCAGCCTGACGTAGTCATCGAGGAGGTCGAGGAGGATGACGAGGAGACCTACAGTCCAGCTGAGGATCTCTACACCGGGTTCGCCTGGGGAGACACAAGGAACCCTTCTGCCGGGCGATCAGCTCGGGTGCACTGGTCGGGTGCCGCCGCAACAGTATCTTCTCCGGTTCCGTTGAACCGGGCTCCACTCCAGACTGCCCACCAAGCTCGAGCGGTTCAACAACCAGCACGCCGTAGTGACTTTATCCACACGCCGCATCACTCCGACGAAGAGGTACGTCGTATCCGGAGAGACGAGTGGCACACTCGACTGCAAGCCAACATGCAGGCTCGTGCCGAGGCCCGCCGCCAATCTCCATTGCCTGAACAATTCCGTAAAACCGGGTGGGTAAGCACATTTAACTTGTCCACCGGGTGGGGATTCGTAAGGGAGGAGGGTGTGAGTACTGAAGTGTTTGTGGGGCGCCGTGATGTGGAATCGCAACTACCGCGAGGCCATCCAAGCCGAGACTTGTATAGAGGGGACATTGTAACCTATGAGCGCCATATATGCCGTGATGGGTGGTTCGCTATACGAGTCCGGAACACTGCCCTCCATAAGTGACTGTTGTTGTTTGAACTTTGCTATTAAAAGAGACTTCTTCCTGTTTGCACCGTAACACCGCGACTTGGCGGCTACAGCCTGAACTTTTATTCTAAGGACAGCCGACCGCCCGCCGGGTCCGCGCAATGTGTTAACCTGTTTATTTACCTCACTTTTATGCATATATGACCTGTCATTAATAAAAGTGTATTACCTGTTATAAAATATAAAAAAAAAAACCTCTGTAATGTGAGTAGTGGGACGCTTGGGGACAAGCGTATTCAACCAAGGGGGAGTGTGGCGCCCCGCAACGAGTGCGTCACAAGAAGGTATTGCAGCCGCAATACCCTCTGACTCAGCAATGAAATAGTTAACTCGGAGATCCAACTCAACATGCAACACCTAGAACAGGGGACCAATCATAGGCCCTGGGGGGTGGAGTGCAGTAGAGTAGAACAGAACAGAAGAAGAGAGAGAACCCTCGAGATAGGAGAGGAGCGGGGGCTCCGCACCCCGTGCGGGCCCCTGGGCCGTCACCGGACGGGTGTCACCACCTGAGGCCTTATCATCCGGGAATGGGCATTATTACACGGGTTCCCAAAAGACTCCCGTGCCCACAATTTACAGCCGGTTCACTGGTACCGAAGCTGGCAGCAGTTCACCTCTGTCACGCGAACCAGCCCCGTGGAGGAGCAGCTTTATAGGAGCACCCCACCACCAACCAGTCGTCTAACCAGCGGTGTACACACTGAGGGATCCAAGGCTCCCCAAAGCATCCACAGCGTATACAGATGGATAGGGCATTGAAGCAGCCTCCCCGTACCCGACCTGGTATTCCTGGGCGACACTGGTTAGAACAAGACAGGTAGAATGGAGGAACACTTACGGATCTCTGAGGAACACTACCACTGCTGAGTCCACCCGGTCCGCTATCTGTAACCACTGCATACCGTGTATTGCCTTCATGGTTACAGTAAAGAACCGTTATAGAGACTTCCTGTGTCTGTGATTCCTTATGAACTGTCCGTCATTAACTAAGAGGTAACCGCAGCTGCCGCACAACATCTTGAGCAGCTCCAGCCTCCGGGGATCACCGCTCAGCCTGTGGGGAGCGTAACATCTTGCTGCTGTCCATCACCCAGGAGGTTCCGCAGCGTCGGTAGCCCTTACCGAACTACTCATAGGTGGCGTCACGAAGAAAACAAATTAAAACCCCTTTAATCTGTTCCCGCAAGACGTCTTCACTTTTGATCTGCACTACACCGGGCCCCACTACCGGCAGGCGCGGTCCACCCGTGACAAGGAAGGAGAAGAATCACCTGTCTAAACCGGAGTCAGCCGGCCGCGGTGAGTCACAAGCCATAAATTAATCGGCAGGGTGAAGGGAAGCTTCTAAGAGAAGCCCGCAACCGCTGGCCCGGGGAATCTGCACGGGACTGACCAGAGGGGCGCAAAAGGACATAGAAAGGGGTGCCCCTAGTAAACTGTCCCAGCTGCTGATCAGTCACCGGGACCAAGAGTAAACTTATGTAAAGTGACTGTGAAGTGACTTTGTTTACGAGAAACCAAAGCAGGAGAGTAAAGTACCTGGTGAACTGAGGAATTTCGTTCAAGAATTATTGGTGCTGGGACAGCGAAGGCTCGCCTGCCGAGCTGCACACTGATTATTCTCGCTGCAGGGGGAAGTTGCCTGGAGAGGTTGAGACTGGCGTTCGAATACTTCACTTTTCCACCTGCCCTGGGGGACCAAGCCCTACCTGTGGAGGGCTCGGAATCCCGGCTACCAACCCTCATCATCCCCAGAGGCCTGGACAACAGTGGTGGCCCTCAGTGACCACAAACCATGGGTGGCATCATGAGCTACAATTTACTAAACTTTTATCCCTTTTATCCTTCCCCTTTTTATTGCTGCACCTGGGACCACGGAGCCGGGTCAGGTCACCGTGACAACCCTGCAGCCCTTGAGGATGACAGGTCCCAGTTTCGAGTACCCCAGTCCCCGGGGTGCGACACTAACTCAATATTTGTAATAGATCGGAGCAGCGTTCGCACAATGTGTATGTGTTGCATATTTTGCGCCTAATTTGCATTAAAATCCGCAGGAACTGAAGGCCACTTTACACACACCAACTTATCTGTCCAACTTCTGACCAACTTGCTGGTTGCAGTGAAATCATGGACACATTGTTCCATTGTACACAGTCACAAAATGGAGCAATGTGTCCATGATTTCACTGCAACCAGCAAGTTGGTCAGAAGTTGGACAGATAAGTTGGTGTGTGTAAAGTGGCCCTGATAGTGATGAAGGGTAAGCAGGATTTAACTTTTTTTTTGGCCAAAGCATCCAAGCTTTATTGAAACAGACACAAAGCACCTTCAAATCTGCATCAAATCTGCACCAAAAACGTATAAAAAATGCACTGTACGGATAGGGATGCTTTTGTTGCATTTTTCTGCCATCTGCACCTCAAACTCAGCATGCAAATGTGGCGCCCCGCAATGAGTGCGTCACAGTAGGGTACTGCATCCCTGACTGAAGGTGCGGTATCCTCCGTCTCAGTGATGAACAGGTTAATCCCAAGACTCCATGCACCACATGCAACATCTAGAGGTAGAGGACCAATCAGATACCCCTTTACCGGGCAACCGGTCCTGGTGGGAGGAGTGTGAGATGTACAGTGTGGGGAAAGAGCAGAAAGAGTTAGTAAGTGGGAGAGACAAGTACAAGGAAGGAGTTGTGACAAGACTACTAACGGGGATGGCACCGAGAAGCGGTAGCCCAGAAACGAAGGGGGCCAAGTAAACCAGTAACCAAGTAAACAAGTAAGAGGTGAAAAGTCGACCCGAGCCCAGTCAACCCGGAGTAGCCGGCTCCGAGGCAGTGCAGACGTCCACCGCTGCGCTGCAGAACCGGCGTGATAGAGGGCTTCTTAGGAGCGCATCACAACAATCACCATCACTGCAGCCGTGCCAGGAGGGGTACCCACCATTGGGGTTCAGAGGACCCATCGGGAGTCGATAGGCCACGGCTCGGGTCCTCAATAGAGGTTCCTCAGTATCCTGACCTGGTGCATGAAAGCAGCGAAGAGTAAACAGGGACAGCTAGCTAAAGAGAAAGACATTGTGGAGCCTTGGAGGGACACTGTTCATCATCGGGACCACCCGGTCCGTTACCTGAAAGTCTGGAAACCATTGTACCGTGTTCCTGTTAACCTTGAAAGAACAAAGTAAAGACTCATGCAGAAGAGCACTGTGTCCGAGCATTCTTTCTGAACTGCTGCTAATTTGTCTACCTGCCAAATCATATGAGCTGCCGTATTCCACCAGTGCAACTCCTGACCCCGGAGACTTTTGCTCGTCCTGTGGAAGCGGTTCCATCTAGCTGCAGCCCATCCCTCGGAGGTCCAAGCAGCGCCGGTGCCATCACCAGACACCCACAGGTGGCGTCACAAAACAAATCTTTATTCTTATTTAACCATGCATTGACCACCGGGCCCTTACAGCCTCAGGCACCGAACCGTGACTGCAGCCAGCGCCTGAGACCTGAGAACCCGGCTACGGTGAGTCACAAACGCACCCTTAAAATTATGTCTGCTTGTCTGTAGGGTGGCTACAGAGAGAAAATTAACTTATGTTGAATCTGTTTTATTAAGGAATTTGAGACAACATACAAAAATTGACAATAACATTGACAAGTAAACAAAGTTGACCACTTGTGTACAGAAATAAAAGACATGTCTACATTGATGGCCCGTTACCCTTATGTACTTCCATTAGAAGGATCTTTAAAAATAGTCCCTATACACAGTCGTGTAAGGGCCACATCACACACACAGATAATTGTGCAGATATTGTTCGCAGATCTCTGGTTGCAGTGAAATCATGGACACATTGTTCCATTTTGTGGCCGTATACAAATGGAACAATGTGTCCATGATTTCACTGCAACCAGAGATCTGCAAACAATATCTGCACAGATATCTGTGTGTGTGACGTGGCTCTAAAACGACCAATTCTGCAGGTTAGGGCAACCTGGCCACCAATTCCATATATCACAGTCCTTTGAGTATTGGAGCTTAAAAACTCTATATATGGAAACAAGTTGTTGTGGTAACCAGTGGTATGCAAAAAGTCAGACATAGGGCAGGGTCACATTTCCGTTTTTGGAACAAAATCCTGATCCGGTTTTGAGCTTCCAAAAAGCTCAAAACCGGACCAGGAAACGCTCCCCATAGGATCCAATGCAAAACACCGGATGGCTTCACAAGCCATCCGGTGGCCGGATCCGGCACTGCTGCCTGCGTTTAAAATCATGCAGGCAGCAGTTTTCGCAGCGTTTACCGGGACCGCACTGCGGTCACCGGATGGCTCAGGATGTGTAATCCTGAGCCATCCGGTAATTGCATAGCTTGCGGTGCCCGATCTGGCAAGTTAATAAAGAGTTAAAATAGCTGACCTAAATGACTTTTTGAGGTCTGTAGGGGGGCTTAGACCCCCTACAGACCGGCCGGCGACTTCTATAGTGTTCTTCTACAATTTCTCACTGTGCACGGGCTCCTCGGAGCCCGTGCATGTAAACCAAAGGGGCCCCCCCCCCCCCCCGTATCACTATACTGGGATGCATAGACCCCTCTATTACAAAGAAGCTGTATTGGTCTAAAGTACATGATAAATTTGGCAATTCGCATTGTAAGTATATACTTACAGTGTTTCGTAGGCAGCGATAAGGAAATCCATGGGCGGGGCTGTGTGCAGCAGCCTCCGCCCGCTCCTTCTTGATGCCCGCCCCCTCTGGCCGTAATCCAGTGTTTTGTGGGCGGGCACGTCGTTAAAGGGGCGTGGCTAACTATGTGCCGTGGTTATCCACGCCCCTTTAACGCCGTGCCCGCCCACAAAACACTGGATTACGGCCAGAGGGGGCGGGCATCAAGAAGGAGCGGGCGGAGGCTGCTGCACACAGCCCCGCCCATGGATTTCCTTATCGCTGCCTACGAAAGACTGTAAGTATATACTTACAATGCGAATTGCCAAATTTATCATGTACTTTAGACCAATACAGCTTCTTTGTAATAGAGGGGTCTATGCATCCCAGTATAGTGATACGGGGGGGGGGGGCCCTTTGGTTTACATGCACGGGCTCCGAGGAGCCCGTGCACAGTGAGAAATTGTAGAAGAACACTATAGAAGTCGCCGGCCGGTCTGTAGGGGGGTCTAAGCCCCCCTACAGACCTCAAAAAGTCATTTAGGTCAGCTATTTTAACTCTTTAATAACTTGCCAGATCGGGCACCGCAAGCTATGCAATTACCGGATGGCTCAGGATTACACATCCTGAGCCATCCGGTGACCGCAGTGCGGTATTCAGCACACAGTTTTGAAAAAAACTGTGTGCGACCGGCATTGCGTTCACCGCATCCGGATCCGGATGCGGTGAATGCAATTCATGTTTGCAATGTGACCCTAGCCATATTCACAAAGTATAAGAATTACATTCAGAACTAGAGTAGATAGAGTGAGAGAAAGTGGAGGAAAGTACAGATGGGAAGGAAGAGTGAGAGGGGAAATAGCGTCCAAGCCTTAACCGTAAACGCCAAGACAGGAAGGGTTGAAGTCCAAGGGGAGTGCGGGTGCCGAGGCCCGTCGCCGGCCTACGAAGCTTCAGAAAGCAAACTGGACATCTCGGCTGATTCTCTGAACATTATCCAGGGTTGCCACGTACGAATCAGGCGGGTATTGTCACCTGCCATTTCAGCCATTAATTCTTCCATGCGGAATATGTCCACGAATTTTGTCATCCATTCTGCCATAGTTGGTGGCTCCGTCGATCGCCAGTGGTGTGGAATGACCATTCGTGCTGCGGTGAGGCAGAAGCAGAGGAGGCTTCGCTTCTGGGTGGATATAGGGAAAGGAGGGACGAAGTCCCAGTAATTTTGTGAAAAGCCTGAAACACCTTTCCCCAGAAGGTCTGTATAGCTGGGCATAGCCACCATATATGGTACAATGTACCTCTCTCAGTTCCGCAGCGCCAACACCTGTCATCCACCGTCGGGAAGATGGCCCTCAGCCTAACAGGGGAAAGGTACCATCTAGACAGAATCTTAAAATTTTTCTCCTGTGCGCTCCCAGCCGGGGACATTTTATGTGTGAAAAGGAAGGCCCGATCCAGCTCCTCGGCAGAAAACTTGTAATCCATCTCCTCTTCCCATGTGCTGATATAGCTTGGGGTTTCCACTGTATCACCAGTGGTTAACTCCTTGTATAGAAGGGAGATTAGATGGGAAGGGCGGGTCTGCTGCAGAAATAAGCGTTCAAGTCGAGTTATGGAGTGTCTAGAATTGTGGCCGGTCATGTCCCCCTTAGCGAACGACCTCAGTTGTTCATATTCTAGCTAGGAAATCTGCCTTGTCAGGAATTTCTCCTGTAGTGTATCCAATGGCGGGAACCATCAGCCCCAGTCCCTATCCTAGAGGATTTTTTTCTAGTTGTTTGACCCAGCGTCCCTGCTGGCACCAGTTCACATTGTCTGTGTGTGCTGTGCAGTTTTTTTCTCTTTTGTATCGTGTGGAGTTGCTGGCTCCATGTCTGCAACTTGCACCCTCATCACCTACAGGTGATCTAGGGTTGAGATGGGGTCCACCCACTTTGTAGTGGGATAGGGAGGACAAGGAGGGCAGAGATGTCAGCGTTAGGACTCATCAGACCTGAAGTCACTTTGTCGCAGTTGATGAGCAAACAGACATTGGCCAATGTGTGTACTAAGAACTTCAGAAATAAAAAAATAAGAATTTTGAGTTTTTTGAAAAAAACGTAAGTTTTTAAACTTTTTTCTCATATATATATATATACAGCTTGTTAGCATGTGTACATCACTGGTGGTAGCTGAGTGCTGCAGAGAATTTTTTTTCTAGTTGTTTGACCCAGCGTCCCTACTGGCACCAGTTCACATTTTGTCTGTGAGTGATGTGCAGTTTTTTTCTCTTATCTATCTATCTATCTAGAAAAAACAGCAGCACAAACTTGAGCAGATTTTGGGTGCAATACTTCCTGAGTCATGCAATTGTCCTATGCATAATATATAGAAGGAAAAAATCAGGCAGCACTCCGGTTCCAAGCAAAAAGATGTGGGCTTTAATACAGCACCCAGTGATTAAGAAGTCAGTTGAACCTTCTGTAGGCTTGCCAGACTGTTGTGCTGCCATGTACTGCAATCCGGCAGCAGGGTCACCTGAGTTTAGACTGCTGCGGGGAGCCCTCAGTGACTCAGTGTGTGATGTCACTGCTTCCCACGACAGTCAGTGTAATCTCAGGGACTGCAGCAATAGGACGCTTTTTCCATCGCTGCAGTCTCCAGATGTAGCAGAGTCCGGATCGTGTGGTTCTTGGGACATCATTGTGGTTTACCATCGGAGGATATGTTTGGGGTTAATAAATGGAAAAATTAGGGTTGTCTGTATGTTTTATTTCAAATAAATGATTTTTCTCTGCCTGTGTGTATTTTACTATTTAATCACAGGATTGATAATGGGTGGGTCTCATAGAGGCTTGAACATTATCAATCTAGGGGTTAATGACAGCTGTCAATACTCAGCGGTCATTTAACCTTTCTATCACCGCAATACCCCCGCACCACGGCATCTGGCAATGTTGGGTAAATCTTCTAATGAATGCTCCAATTTCTGGGGCGGCTGTGTGCTGCTATTCTATAGCGTAGGGGGGCACAATAACTATGGGCCTCACCATGTTGAGAATACCAGGCCCCAGCTGCCTGGTTTATACCTTGGCTGGCAAACAAAAATAGGGCGAAGCCCACACATCTTTTTAAAATTATTTATTTAAATAATTAAAAAAATAATGGGCTCCCCTGTTTTTTTTGAATACCAGAAAAGGTAAAGCCAATCAGCTCGGGGTAGCAGCTCATAGCTGGTGTTACGTATTGACTGCCTTGTAGCATGGTAGTGCTGCTGCTGTAGGTTTAAATGAAGCCTTTTTTTCCCTGTCAGTGTGAGTAGATGAGGCTAATGAACGGAGCATGTAGTAGCAGGTGTGTGTGTGAATGCTTAGGTATGCTGAGAAGCGTGTCTGGGCTGGTTGCTTCCCGCCTCTCGGCCTTAAATGGATCAGCTCATATCCACCTGTTGTTGGTGATTTTAGTTCACTTCTGGACTCTGACCTGGTGTGAGCAGACACTGATCTGAAGCTGCTGTAGTTTTTTCCCTTGGAAGTTGCTGGGCTCCGTGGTCCATGGGTGGAGGTAGGGCTTATGCCTAGGGCTTCGCAGGAGCTTTAGGGACTTAGGATGGTGGCTCGAACCTCCTCACCTTTAGAGGTACCTTCGAGATCAGTGCGAGCTAGGGCCAGAGTAGGGCCAGCATTAGGGCCAGAGTAGGCTCCCCTTATCCCCTTTGTCCAGCTCCTGGCTACCCCGACCCCTCCCAGCGTGACAGCTGGCTGCTTCATCTGCGCTGAGAAAAAATACAGCAAGGCCCTATATCAATGTTTTAAATCATTTATTTATTGTTACAACCCTATGACGGCAGGTTCGTTGCCAATGGCAACCAACCACAGACGCCTGCACAATTGGTGATTGGTGTCACAGAGAGTGAGCATCTATGATTGGCTGTTGGAGCCAGTGCAGTGAATAATCAGGTGATTGATTGACCAATGAGTGGCCCAGAAGTTCAAGCGCGCAGTCCCTGGTAAGCATTACACTGATGTTTAATCAATGGTTCCTGTGTTCGGGGTCGTGCCTGAACACTAGGTGTTCGGTACAGGCCCCGAACTTTTCAGTTCAGGTTCGCCCATCACTACTCTAAAATACTATCTAGCCATACTCCAGCACCTAACCATACACTATTTACAGCTAACAGTTTGCAAATAGTGCAGTGAGTTGCAGGCTGTAATGCAGCTAAGGGAAAAAAACAATTTAAATAATATTCCATTGCGTGTGTGAATAATCTGCTGAGTGTGAACTGAACGTAAGAGCTACTAGTTATTATTACTATTATTATTTATAGAGCACCATTGATTCCATGGTGCAGTACATGAGAAAGGGTTACATACAAAAATGTTAAAAATACAACGAACAAACTAACAGTGACGGACTGATACAGAGGGGAGAGAGGACCCTGCCCTTACAGGCTTACATTGTACAGGGCAAAGGGGGGGACAGTAGGTTGGTCCTGCTCTGGTGATGGTGGAGCGCTGGGTTCAGTGGTGGTGAGGTGGCACCGTGGTCATTGCAGGCTGTAGGCTGTTCTGAAGAGATGGGTTTTCAGGTTCTGCTCGAAGGTTTCGAGTGTAGGGGACAGTTGGACGTTTTGGGGTGCAGAATTCCAGAGGATGGGGGATGCTCGGGCAACGTTTTGCAGGCGGTTCGATGAAGAATGTACGAGTGTGGAGGAAAGAAAGAGGTCTTGGGAGGATCAAAGATTATGAGTTGGATGATATCGGGAGATTAGTTCAGAGAAATATGGGGGAGACAGATTATAGATGGCTTTGTAAGTCAATGTTAGTAGTTTGAATTGGATATGCTGGGGAATTGGGAGCCAGTGGAGGGATTTGCTGAGGGGAGAAGTGGAGGAATAGCGAGGAGAGAGATGGATTAGCTGGGCAGCAGAGTTAAGGACAGATTGGAGAGGTGCAAGAGTGTTAGCAGGGAGGCCACAGAGGAGGAGGTTGCAGTAGTCGGGACGGGAGATGATGAGGGCATGCACTAGTAGTTTAGTAGATTGAGGGTTGAGGAAGGGAAGGATTCTGGAATTATTTTTGAGTTGGAGGTGACAGGAGGTGGTAATAGCTTGGATGTGTGGTTTGAAGGATAAGGCAGAGTCAAGGGTTACTCCGAGGCAGCGGACTTCAGGTACAGGGCAAAGTGTGATGTCATTTATTGTGATAGACAGATCAGGTAAGGGGGGTGCGTGAGATGGGGGAAAGATGATGAGTTCAGTTTTGTCTACATTTAGTTTAAGAAAGCGAGAGGAGAAGAAGGAGGATATGGCTGATAGACACTCTGGGATTCTGGACAGCAGAGAGACAGGCCAGAGAGATGGATATGAGTGTCAACAGTGTACAGGTGGTACTGGAATCCATGGGACTTTATGAGTTGCCCTAGGCCAAGGGTATTGAAGGAAAAAAGAAGGGGTCCCAGGACAGAGTCTTGAGTGACCCCGAAAGAGAGGGGATAGGGTGAGGAGGTAGTGTGGGAGTGGGAGACACTAAATGTGCCGTTGGAAATCCAGGAGAGGGCAAGGTCAGTGATACCAATGGAAGAGAGGATCTGTAATAGGAGGCAGTGGTCGACTGTGTTGAATGCAGAGGACAGGTCAAGAAGAAGGAGGATGGAGAAGTATCCAGTAGCTTTGGCGGTAAGTAGGTTGTTAGTAATTTTGGTTAAGGCGGTTTTAGTGGAGTGGTGGGGGTGTAAGCCAGATTGAAGGTTGTCAAAGAGAGAGTTAGATAAGAGGTGGGAGTAAAGTACAGTGTGGACATGCTTTTCATGCAGTTTGAAGGCGAATGGGAGCAGCAATATGGGGCGGTAGCTGGATGTGGAGGTCGGGACAAGGGATGGCTTCTTTAAGATATGTGTAATTGTTGCATGTTTGCACAGCGCAGTAGGGGAGGCTGTGTCGGAGGGTGTCAGCCCTGTTTCTGTAAGGCCCAGGAAGGAGAGTTTGCGAGAGATGAAGAGGTCATAAGCGAAGTGGAGTTTATTACAGATGGAACGGGCATTCTAGAGCGCTCCAGGAGAGGGGGCAATGGAGAGGGGGTCAGTGGAATGGGTTTTCTATTTAGAAGATTGCGGCTGTTTCTTGCAAGTGTGATAGGAGGGAGGAATACTGGGTAATGTTGGCTGTGGAGATCCTGGGTTGGAAGATATGTTACCAGCTGATAAGAGAAGCAAAGAGAGAGCAAGCAGGTGGGAGAATGAAAGTGTCCGGCTTGTTTTGTGTTTCTGCAGGAGAGGTGTGAGATTGAGGATCAGGTGAGCAAAGGAGCTCAGGTGGGGAGGTAAAATTGATGGTGAGATAAATATTTGTGATGGGAGTGATGGGGTTTGGGGGTAGTGGAACAGGGTAAGGATTAGTGAAGCAGTTACTGTTAGGGCATAGGTAAGCATGGTGAAAGTGTTAGTGGGAAAGTAAAGTAGCAAAGACAGTTAGCAGACGGGTATAGCTGGTACCTTCTGGATCCTTTTGGCATATTTCTGGGATATTTCTGGACACTTAAGCAACACTTGAGGAGACACAGGAGGAGACCCACGGTCAAGGAGACCTCCAAGTAGTTAAGTAGAACATTGTTTAAAAAGAAACAAGCATCCATGTGTATTGATCCTCAGCAGAAAAATCCCCGCCTGTACAAGGACCTAACCACAAGGACGGTATACATACACCAAGATTGCACACCCAGCCAGGATCACAGTGATTAACCTCTTCCCCGAGGCCCCTGCTGCCGCCCCAGACAGAATATTGAGCCCTTCATCTGCCAATAAACACCCTAGCCACCTTTACACCGTAGAATTATTAGTGTCAGCAGAAAAATAGGTTTAATATTTGCCAATTGTTACATCATAGTATGAGTGAAGTTTGTTTTATGCTTGCTTACCTTGATTGCAACAGTGAGTGATACTGGCTCTAGTAAAACTTTACCTTGGAGTCATACTTAACTTAATAGAGTTAATGAGCAATGGTTGTGAGTAATTGATGAGGTCTGTATTAGGTATTCCATTGGAATATTGTGTGACATTGTACTTAATATGGATAGAAGTCTAAGAGCTGACTGTTAACTTAGTGAGGGCCATTACATTAATTAAAATGACTAAGACTCCTAACACTAATTGTGTTAAATAAGATTTTATCTAACCAATTGAAATCAGTCCAATCAGTCACAATAATACACAGCAAAGATATACTATTAAGCATTATACGAATGATTCCACATTATTTTCACATTAGTAATGTGAAGATTATCTATTCACTAGATGGCGGCCCGATTCTAAAGAATCGGGTATTCTAGACTATGTATGTAGTTTATTTATGAAGATTTAAGAGTAATGCAAAGCGAAGCTGGGTTTAAATCCTGTGACAATATCTTAGATTGCTTGCAGGAGGGCACATCGGGCGTGTGCGGGCAGGAGAAAGCTGTGGAAGAGCAGGCGGGTGCGGGCAGGAGGGGGCCGGGGAACAGCAGCCAGGTTTGGGCAGGAGGGAGACAGGGAACCGCAGTGGGGGGTGGCAAGAGGGGGCCAGACCCCTCTGGTACTATACACACAGGCGACAGTGCTGCTGGTACAATACACACAGGTGACAGTGCTGATGCTGGTGGTAGTATACACACAGATGATAGTGCGGTTAGTACAATACACACAGAGGTGACAATGGTGCTGCAGGTACTATGCACACAGAGGTGACAATGGTGCTGCAGGTGCTATACACACAGGTGACAATGCTGCTGGTACAATACACACAGGTGACAGTGCTGGTGGTACTATACACACAGG
Organism: Allobates femoralis; assembly: GCA_033576535.1. Classification (NCBI taxonomy): domain Eukaryota; kingdom Metazoa; phylum Chordata; class Amphibia; order Anura; family Aromobatidae; genus Allobates; species Allobates femoralis. The sequence continues at coordinate 149,646,396 of JARQOC010000004.1, forward strand.
TGACAGTGCTGATGCTGGTGGTAGTATACACACAGATGACAGTGCGGTTAGTACAATACACACAGAGGTGACAATGGTGCTGCAGGTACTATACACACAGAGGTGACAATGGTGCTGCAGGTGCTATACACACAGAGGTGACAATGGTGCTGCAGGTGCTATACACACAGAGGTGACAATGGTGCTGCAGGTACTATACACACAGAGGTGACAATAGTCCTGGTACAATACACACAGAGGTGACAATGGTGCTGCAGGTACTATGCACACAGAGGTGACAATGGTGCTGCAGGTGCTATACACACAGGTGACAATGCTGCTGGTACAATACACACAGGTGACAGTGCTGGTGGTACTATACACACAGGTGAAAGTGCTGATGCTGGTGGTAGTATACACACAGATGATAGTGCGGTTAGTACAATACACACAGAGGTGACAATGGTGCTGCAGGTACTATACACACAGAGGTGACAATGGTGCTGGAGGTGCTATACACACAGAGGTGACAATGGTGCTGCAGGTGCTATACACACAGAGGTGACAATGGTGCTGGTACAATACACACAGAGGTGACAATGGTGCTGCAGGTACTATACACACAGAGGTGACAATGGTGCTGCAGGTACTATGCACACAGAGGTGACAATGGTGCTGCAGGTGCTATACACACAGGTGACAATGCTGCTGGTACAATACACACAGGTGACAGTGCTGGTGGTACTATACACACAGGTGACAGTGCTGATGCTGGTGGTAGTATACACACAGATGATAGTGCGGTTAGTACAATACACACAGAGGTGACAATGGTGCTGCAGGTACTATACACACAGAGGTGACAATGGTGCTGCAGGTGCTATACACACAGAGGTGACAATGGTGCTGCAGGTGCTATACACACAGAGGTGACAATGGTGCTGCAGGTACTGTACACACAGAGGTGACAATGGTGCTGGTACAATACACACAGAGGTGACAATGTTGCTGCAGGTACTATGCACACAGAGGTGACAATGGTGCTGCAGGTGCTATACACACAGGTGACAATGCTGCTGGTACAATACACACAGGTGACATGGTGCTGGGTACTATACACACAAGGTGACATGCGTGCTGGTGTAGTATACACACAGAAGATCATGTGCTGGTTATACAATACACACAGAGGTGACAATGGTGCTGCAGGTACTATACACACAGAGGTGACAATGGTGCTGGTATACTAATACACACAGAGGTGACAATGGTGCTGCGGTACTATACACACAGAGGTGACAATGGTGCTGAGTACAATACACACAGAGGTGACAATGGTGCTGCAGGTACTATACACACAGAGGTGACAATGGTGCTGCAGGTGCTATACACACAGGTGACAATGCTGCTGGTACAATACACACAGAGGTGACAAGGTGCTGCTGGTACTATACACACAGGGTGACATGCTGATGCTGGTGGTAGTATACACACAGAGGTGATCAATGCGGTTAGTACATACACACAGAGGTGACAATGGTGCTGCAGTACTATACACACAGGTGACAATGTGCTGCGTACAATACACACAGGTGACATGCTGGTGGTACTATACACACAGGTGACAGTGCTGATGCTGGTGGTAGTATACACACAGATGATAGTGCGGTTAGGTACAATAGTCAGTACACAGAGGTGACAATGGTGCTGCAGTACTATACACACAGAGGTGACAATGGTGCTGCAGGTACTATACACAGAGGGTGACAATGGTGCTGTCAGTCTTACACACAGAGGTGACAATGGTGCTCAGGTACTATCACACAGAGGTGACAATGGTGCTGCAGGTACTATCACACATAGGTGACAATGTTGCTGCTAACAGGATGCTATACACACAAGGTGACATAGGTGCTGCAGGTACTATACACACAGAGTGACAAGTGCTAGGTACATCACACAGGTGACAGTGCTGAGTACATACACAAGGTGACATGGTGCTGGGTAGTATACACACAGAGTGAAAGTGCGTTAGTACATAACACAGAGGTGACAATGGTGCTGCAGGTACATACACACAGAGGTGACAATGGTGCTGAGGTACTATACACACAGAGTGACAATGGTGTGCTGGTACATACACACAGAGTGACAATGGTGCTGCAGGTACTATACACACAGAGGTGACAATGGTGCTGCAGGTACTATACACACAGAGGTGACAATGGTGCTGCAGGTACTATACACACAGAGGTGACAATGTGGCTGGTACAATACACACAGAGGTGACAATGGTGCTGCAGGTACTATACACACAGAGGTGACAATGGTGCTGCAGGTACTATACACACAGAGGTGACAATGGTGCTGCAGGTACTATGCACACAGAGGTGACAATGGTGCTGCAGGTACTATACACACAGGTGACAATGCTGCTGGTCAATACACACAGGTGACAATGTGTGGTACTATACACACAGGTGACAGTGCTGATGCTGTGGTATATACACACAGAGTGAAAGTGTGGTCAGTACAATACACACAGAGGTGACAATGGATATATTACATGTTGGAATACATCTGGCTCTACTATATACAGATTGTGACAAAAATGCACAATAATGTGGTTCTAGCACTGGTACAATGTTGGGAATGAATCAGTGCTATTTGTTTATTTATGTGTACATATATTTAGAGGTTGGTCAATTTGCGTGTACATACCACTAGGTGGAGCTTTTGTCTTCAGCTCTAATTAACTTTCTATTTCACCTGTGCATTTGATTTAGTTTTTATTGTATTTAAGGAAGTGTGATGAGGTCTCTTTTTTATGCTGTTGAAAAAGGATGTAATCCGAAACGCGTCCAGCGTGGGGTCATGTCTCCCTTTCAATTGTATGTTCATTTTTAATCTGCACAAATAAATGAACTATTATGAAGATCACGCCAAGTGCTGGAGTTTTCTTGCATAACTTGATTGGATAACAGACACTCCACTCCTTTGCACTAAACCGGCTCTCAGGTAAATATCCAGTGACAGCACCACCCCTTCCCCCCTTCCCTGAGACTTGACTATACACACAGAGGTGACAATGGTGCTGCAGGTGCTATTCACACAGAGGTGACAATGGTGCTGCAGGTACTATACACACAGAGGTGACAATGGTGCTGCAGTACTATACACACAGAGGTGACAATGGTGCTGCACATACTATGCACACAGAGTGACAATGTGCTGGGTACATGACACAACAATGGTGGACATGGTGGGCTGCAGGTACTATACACCAAGAGGTGACAATGGTGCTGGTACAATACACACAGAGGTGACAATGGTGCTGCAGGTACTATCACACAGAGGTGACAATGGTGCTGCAGGTACTATACACACAGAGGTGACAATGGTGCTGCACGTACAATACACACAGGTGACAGTGCTGGTGGTACTATACACCCAGGTGACAGTGCTGATGCTGGTGGTAGTATACACACAGATGATAGTGCGGTTAGTACAATACACACAGAGGTGACAATGGTGCTGCAGGTACTATACACACAGAGGTGACAATGGTGCTGGAGGTGCTATACACACAGAGGTGACAATGGTGCTGCAGGTGCTATACACACAGAGGTGACAATGGTGCTGGTACAATACACACAGAGGTGACAATGGTGCTGCAGGTACTATACACACAGAGGGGACAATGGTGCTGCAGGTACTATGCACACAGAGGTGACAATGGTGCTGCAGGTGCTATACACACAGGTGACAATGCTGCTGGTACAATACACACAGGTGACAGTGCTGGTGGTACTATATACACAGGTGACAGTGCTGATGCTCGTGGTAGTATACACACAGATGATAGTGCGGTTAGTACAATACACACAGAGGTGACAATGGTGCTGGTACAATACACACAGAGGTGACAATGGTGCTGCAGGTGATATACACACAGAGGTGACAATGGTGCTGGTACAATACACACAGAGGTGACAATGGTGCTGCAGGTACTATGCACACAGAGGTGACAATGGTGCTGCAGGTACTATACACACAGAGGTGACAATGGTGCTGGTACAATACACACAGAGGTGACAATGGTGCTGCAGGTACTATACACACAGAGGTGACAATGGTGCTGGTACAATACACACAGAGGTGACAATGGTGCTGCAGGTACTATACACACAGAGGTGACAATGGTGCTGCAGGTGCTATACACACAGGTGACAATGCTGCTGGTACAATACACACAGGTGACAGTGCTGGTGGTACTATACACACAGGTGACAGTGCTGATGCTGGTGGTAGTATACACACAGATGGTAGTGCGGTTAGTACAATACACACAGAGGTGACAATGGTGCTGCAGGTACTATACACACAGAGGTGACAATGGTGCTGCAGGTGCTATACACACAGAGGTGACAATGGTGCTGGTACAATACACACAGAGGTGACAATGGTGCTGCAGGTACTATGCACACAGAGGTGACAAAGGTGCTGCAGGTACTATACACACAGAGGTGACAATGGTGCTGCAGGTGCTATACACACAGGTGACAATGCTGCTGGTACAATACACACAGGTGACAGTGCTGGTGGTACTATACACACAGGTGACAGTGCTGATGCTGGTGGTAGTATACACACAGATGATAGTGCGGTTAGTACAATACACACAGAGGTAACAATGGTGCTGCAGGTAGTATACACACAGAGGTGACAGTGGTGCTGCAGGTGCTATACACACAGAGGTCACAATGGTGCTGCAGGTGCTATACACACAGAGGTGACAATGGTGCTGCAGGTACTATACATACAGAGGTGACAATGGTGCTGGTACAATACACACAGAGGTGACAATGGTGCTGCAGGTACTATGCACACAGAGGTGACAAAGGTGCGTCAGGTACTATACACACAGAGGTGACAATGGTGCTGGTACAATACACACAGAGGTGACAATGGTGCTGCAGGTACTATGCACACAGAGGTGACAATGGTGCTGAAGGTACTATACACACAGAGGTGACAATGGTGCTTCAGGTGCTATACACACAGGTGACAATGCTGCTGGTACAATACACACAGGTGACAGTGCTGATGCTGGTGGTAGTATATACACAGATGATAGTGCGGTTAGTACAATACACACAGAGGTAACAATGGTGCTGCAGGTAGTATACACACAGAGGTCACAATGGTGCTGCAGGTGCTATACACACAGAGGTGACAATGGTGCTGCAGGTACTATACATACAGAGGTGACAATGGTGCTGGTAGTATACACACAGAGGTGACAATGGTGCTGCAGGTACTATGCACACAGAGGTGACAATGGTGCTGCAGGTGTTATACACACAGGTGACAATGCTGCTGGTACAATACACACAGGTGACAGTGCTGGTGGTACTATACACACAGGTGACAGTGCTGATGCTGGTGGTAGTATACACACAGATGATAGTGCGGTTAGTACAATACACACAGAGGTGACAATGGTGCTGCAGGTACTATACACACAGAGGTGACAATGGTGCTGGAGGTGCTATACACACAGAGGTGACAATGGTGCTGGTACAATACACACAGAGGTGACAATGGTGCTGCAGGTACTATACACACAGAGGTGACAATGGTGCTGCAAGTGCTATACACACAGAGGTGACAATGGTGCTGCAGGTGCTATACACACAGAGGTGACAGTGCTGCTCTCCCCCTTGCATGCCCGGTGCTCCCCTCTCACCTCTCCGGGCTCCAGCGGCACGATGCAGCTCTATCCTCCTCCGCCGCCATGTCGCCGTCCCTGGAGCTGTGGATCCAATATGGCAACATACTTTCTCCAAGATGGCGTCCGGGAAGTCTCACGAGACCTCCCGGACGCCATCTTGGAGAAAGTATGTTGCCGCCCCTGGAGCCATGGATCCAATATGGCGTCCGGGAAGTCTTGCCAGACTTCCTGGATGCGATATTGGATCCAGTTCTCCAGGGGCGGCGACATGTCGGCGGCGGAGAAGACGGGGGAGAGGTGGTAAGTATAGCCGACTGTGTGTGTGTGGTGTGTGTGTGGTGTGTGTGTGTGTGTTAGGGGCGGCCGTAAGCGTAGCGGGCTCTATGAGTCCCGGCTCCCGCTTATGGCCGCCATCTTAGGTCATCCTGAGCAGGTGTACCTCTGGGCAGTGACCGGACGCTGGGACAAAGTGACGGATGTGACGTCACAAATCCCTCCGGTATTTATATAATAGATGTGTGTCCCTTGCTCAATAAGATTTCTTATCAGTCTTCAAATGTACCTAATGAATAATAACAATGTGAAAGGCCATTTCTGTAATCTTCAGTATTTTTCATACATGTGTGTGAATCTGGCACCAAATATTTGACAGAATATTGAGTAACTAGAGGAATTATTTATATAAACTGCTTCAACAAAATGTTTATCTAAAAGCAGTGAAATCACTTGTGTGTTATCTATTTTGATGACCATGAAAATGATTATTATCAATTGTAGTAGTTATTATATTTCACATTTACTGTAAGAATTGTTTTTTTTCTGTCAAAAATAGAAAAAATGCCGCAGAAATTTAACAGGTGCAATAATAAGTCAATAAAATCCATCACAACTCATAATGATCTACTTGAAAATGGATCCGTCATTGCCATGTCATGAATGTAAGACTTTGTGCTAATGGTAACAGAGTCTAATTTAGCAAAGGATTCATGGGCATACCCAGCGAGGGGCAGGGGGGGCAGCTGCCTTCCCCCCAGAGGCAAAAAAAAAAAAGGACCGAAGCTGCGGGGGGGGGTCTTGGGGGGGGATTCGCAGTGGCAGCGAGCGGTGGGCGCCACCATGTTCTTTTGGGCCGGCTGCATTCACTAACTGTGCAGTCGGTCGGTAAGGGTTGAGTCTCAACCTCTACTAACCGGCTTCACAGTTAGTGAATACAGCCAGCCACAAAGAACATGGCGGCACACACCGCTCACTGCCGCCGCTACTCCCCCGCAGCTCCGGTCCTGCAGATGTGGCCTCACATTCCGAGACCTGCCTCCGTCACCCCTGCTCCACAGCCACCGGTGTCCCCCTCAGTAAAACATGGCATGTCTGGGGGAGGGATGGGGGCCATGAACAAAAAGTTAGGGGACCATATATACAGGATGGGGGGCCATATATAAAGGATGGGGGCATATATATACAGAATGAAGACATAAATAAATGATATATACAGAATAGGGCACAACCTGAACGACCATGGCTTGTCCCATCCCCCTTAGTTTTGATCCTGGGTATGCCCATGAAAGGATTTATCAAGTATAACTATTCTGTCGTATAAAAAGTTAGAAATCTGAAATTACCAGGAAATATTGCATAAACATAAAACTTTGTTAACAATTAGGAGTGTACTATGACTGAAGTATGGATTATGTTTTACTTACCATGATTGTAAAAGTGGATGATAAAAGGAAATAACTATTTTACTACAGTCTTTGGTTGGAGGCAATATTCAGTGTTTGCCTATACTGTTGTGCTGTTCCCCCATATATAATTATTTTTAGTTGTTCAATTTGTACATAATAGGAAATAAGTTTGCATCTTTTTGTTATTTGTTAAATGTGTAAGGGCCCTTTTACATCAGCGTTTTTTTTTCAAATCGCGGCAGATGCGGTGAAAAAACCGCATCTGCCGCGATTACCGCATACCGGCTGCACTTGCGGCGCGGTTGCGGTTTTTGCCATGCAAAGTATAGGCGGACTTGCGGCAGGTGCGGCAAGTGCGGTTTTGCACTTGCGGCAGGTGCGGCCGCGAAAAAAACCTGCACTTGCCGCACCTGCCGCAAGTCCGCCTATACTTTGCATGGCAAAAACCGCAACCGCGCCGCAAGTGCAGCCGGTATGCGGTAATCGCGGCAGATGCGGTTTTTTCACCGCATCTGCCGCGATTTGGAAAAAACGCTGATGTGAAAGGGCCCTTAGTGACTTGCTACGCTGCTGTCTGCTGGCCAGTATTCGAAAGCTGCTCATGTTTGTTTAAATTAAGTTTGTTCAAACTTGACGTGTCATCACTTGGCAGTTGGTGGGTTACTCACTGTAAGCAGCCATTTTGTATCATGTCACTGTGAGAAAAGTGCAACATCTACTGGACTTGTGAAGGCTTAAATTTCTGACCAACAGCAACCTTAAGTCAGTGATTTCAGACAATTACAGTATTTCTCCATCAAGTATCATAGTATGTCCAGGCTTAAATAAACCAAGTTTTGATTTGTACCAATGTTGTGGTTTTCCATTTAAGTCTACGGAAGCTGAGTCTGCGCAGCTCCTGTCTGTTCCTCGTTTGGATACAGAGCTGAGAACATCCCACAGCACCATCAGCCACCATACCTCCACTCAACTTGTGAGGAGACAGAACAACTGTCTGTAAGTAAATGATTCTTACTGTCTTTATTATGCATTTCATTGTTTGTGACATCATGTTGCATTCTACTTTTGTAACTCCTGCTTGAATTCCACTAAGGCCCCTTTCACATCAGCATTTTTTTTAAATAGCGGCAGATGCGGTGAAAAAAACGCATCTGCCGCGATTACCGCATAACCGCGACACTTGCGGCACAGTTGCGGCAAGCCCCATGCAATGTCTATGGGGCTTGCGGTAAGTGTGCGGCAGGTGCAGCAAGTGCGGTTTCGGCACTTGCGGCAGGTGCGGCTGCGAAAAAAACCGCGGTCAGCCGCGTTTTTTTTGCGGCCGCACCTGCCGCAAGTGCCGATACCGCACTTGCCACACCTGCTGCAAGCCCGCATAGACATTCTATGGGGCTTGCCGCAACTGTGCCGAAAGTGTCGCGGTTATGCTGTTATCGCGGCAGATGCGGTTTTTTCACCGCATCTGCCGCGATTTAAAAAAAACGCTGATGTGAAAGGGGCCTAAGGCTACTTTCACATCAGTGTTTCTCGGCATTCACTGTAGATTCGGCAGTTTCGCCTCATCTGCTGCTTAACGGATCACTTGAGGCAAGACTGCATTCAACCTAATGCATTCCCTATGGGACTTGTGTACATGTGCAGCACTTGTGATTTTGGACAATGGACAAAAAACGCTGCTACCAAAGGTTATTTGACTCACCGTAAGTGCTACAAGTGCAAAACCGCAAGTGCCGCACATGTCCGCAAGTCCCATAGGGAATTAATTAAACCAAACACAGGCTTGCCGCAAATTATCTGTTATATTATATCTGCAAAACTGCAGGATCTGCCGCGAATGCCGAGAAACGCCGATGTGAAATCAGCCTAACAGAAGACAACCCTGACTAATAGACAATCATAGATGAAGATCTTGCAGATGACTGTTAGCTATAGACCTCTACCTATACCCAGTTTTTTCTTTCCTAACATTACTTTGAGGTTTACATTAGGGTAAGAATTTCTCTCACAGACACCTTTGTGTATTTCGATTTAGTTGTTTGGTCTTTTACAATGAAAGAATGTGAATATTCCTGTTTTGAAAAAGCCCCGTCCCCCTGCCGCTGTTGGTGTCTGCTATTTTCTGCAGCACTGACGTCACATCAACAGCGCTGCAGCCAATATGCTGCTCTATAAATCTCATGTGTGAACTTGAATTGTCTGTGCTGTACAATAATAGACACCGGGATTAGTGATAAGGACCCCAATCATGTGTTTACAAAAAAACAACTGCAGTCAGGGAATAAGACATTTTCAAAACTCAGAAAACTCCTTTAATGTCTGCACAGAGTTTTCATTTTAGGAATCATAGTCTTTTAACAAGAGAATGTGTACTCACTCACAGTTAAGAAGAAATGTTGTCGGGCACCGCCGTTTCTGGTCATTGCATCGCTCCTGGAGTTGTAGTTCCAACAGGACAAGCACTGCTAATCAAATGGATGGCTTTCTGCTGTGTTCTTCTTCTCCTGGCTTCCCGGATGCACACTTCAAGTGTAAAGTCAAATGCAATACATGGATTGAAGAGAAGCAGCACTCACCGGACCGAGTACTGCAATGGCCGTAAGGGCCAGGGGGTAATCAGTAGCTGGGATCTTTGGGAGGTCACGGTGGCTGTGGCCCAGCTCCGTGGCCCTAGCTGTGCAGTGAAGGGGGATATTTACAGGGGATTTAGAAGTCTTTTTGTGACACCACCTGTGGTATTCGGCCAGGGATGTCCAACGCTGCTGATTTGGACCTCAGGGGGCAGATGGTGCAGCAGCCAGGATGGTATCACTCTCTACAGGTGGAACAGGTCCCCAAGGTTAATGTGATAGTCTATGGGGACAATGCTGACTGTAGCAGTGGTGCAGGAGGGTGCGGGAAATAACAGAAGGACACTAGGATGGCAGTTCTTGAACCTTTACTCACAGTTCAGCAGTTCCAGCCCAGCAGAGGCACCGTGTCCTCCAGGTCCGCAGTCCAGTCAACTCCCAGGCAATTCGGGTTCACCTCTCCAGTACACCCCTCTGTAAGACTCTTCACGTTGACTTCCCACGCTGGCTACTCTTACCTCCTGTCATGCGCCTTTGTGCTACAGTGTCCCAAGCAGGTAGATGCGGGCCTTGTCGAGCAACAGCCGATATGTCCTCTGACCCTAGGTCTAGCCACCGTTTTGTGGAATATCCACAGTTGTTAGCAACTGAGCCTGTAGCTCCACCGCCTCCGGTTTTCTGGCTTAGCCTTAAAGTGCTGTTGCCAGATTTGGGCCGGTCCCCTCTTGCAACCTACTTCCCCCAGCAACAACCTTGGGGTGATTGCTGAATTGGGGTCCCTCTGGCCATTGGTCCCACTCTTCCCCTGGCACTAGCCTCCCCTAGAACTCCATTGTCCTAGATGTTCTTCTGAGCTTCACTTCTCCCTGTAACTGGACTAACTCCTCCTCATCCTCTCTGTTTTTCCTACCTTCTGTTCCCACCCCCTCTGCCTATCCCCTCCTCCTGCCAGCAGATGGGGCTCCTCGTATGAGGTCATTTCCGCCCATTCTATCTCCTGGCCAGAGGTTAGGAAGGATGTTGGGCGTAGGTGTATGTGTCTCGGATTCATGTTCCCGCCTTACCTGGGAGTGGAATACCACACCTATGGCTTAGGTGTAATACCTCTGTGGCAACCAGACCGCAGGGGTGTCACAGTTCAACACAGCTTTATTTCCCAAAGATTTCAAGGCTTTACATCAGGGGTGCTTCCACGGGTTCAGACAATTACATAGTACATAGCAGGGACATATATAAAAGATTATCTCAGCATAGGAACATTTTTTTTAAACATCCAATTGTGGAAATTATTATTATTGATTAAAATGAACATTCTTTGTGTTGTAAAGTCCCCTTTTACATTAATAACCATCCAGATTGCTTTCACCTAGTCATGGTGAAATGGATTTGACACATTTTTAATAAAACAAAATGTCAGCTAAGTACCCTATATTTTTTACATGTGTTACTGTCAATTTACTGCAGTTCAGCTACACATTTTGCTATTATTCTAGGTTATATTTGTTTGTCAATGGCCACAGCATACATGAGTAACTGCCTATAAAACTTATACTAAAAGGAGTGCTGACCCTTGTTTTTGGTTTTGTTTTAGTTTCTTGTACTCAGTACATTTGGGCAGTGCCACCCATATTCTCTCCAGGGTTGTCCACCATTATCTATTCAACCTTTGACAGGCAAGTTTTACATACAGTCAGGCACTGGTCCTGTCTCTGCCCCCATGTATTTTGAGGTATTTTTTTAACATATAGCAAGTAGAGTAGAGTAGCGTCACTAGAGTTAGGGACACCTTGTCTCGATGGGATGGCTTTTATGTTTTTTTATTATAAAAATGTTTACTAAGTCACTCATGTTTCTTCCATGTGTAACTATCTACTTACCCCAGCGTACGTATGCATTATGTTTTTTATTCTAGGTTGCATTTGTTTCACAATAGCCAAACGTACATGTGCACCTCTCTATTAAATTTCTGCTTGTACTAACAGGTGTGCTAGCCCTTTTTCTAGGTTTTGCTAAATATTTCAAAGCAGACTAGGTTTTCAAAATGTGTTTTTCAAGCTTTTGTGGGCAACATTGAGGATTGTAGAAAGCGGTGAACTTAGCAGATGAAGGAGGAACCATACTTGCTACACACCAAAATTGTGAGATGCCCAGCAGAGCCCTTTGGCTCAGAACTGAAAGTAACTAGTGGGTCCCATCTACTGTTCAGAGAAGTTTGGCCAACAGTAATCTTCCTGGAAGAATTGTGTTTTCTACTGGAATTCTTTGCATCTTGCCCTTTTTAAAGATGGTGTTCGCTGCTTCACTCTTCTTTGCCTTTATAAACCTCAGCCTACTGTCTAGCCATGAATCCCTGCTTCCTGCAATCCTTATGTGAACCACCTGGCAATTCTACTTTGGCTTTTCCTGTGCCTGCAGTCCTTCTCCTGCTTCCACATCTGTTCAGCGCTTCTGCTATAAACCTGTTTCTGTGCCGTGTGTTTCAGACTTAGCTTCAGTCTGCCTGCCCTGTGAAAAGTAAGCCCTATTTGCCTATAAGATTTGCAGCTTCTGTGGCGCCCCTGCGTCCAGGAGGCCACAAAGGGAACTGCAGCCAGGCAGGTAGGACAATGTTGAACAACAACACCCTCACAGCCCACACAACCCACGTGTCAGAGAAGGTTACATCCAGCCCTGAGATTAGAGACTACATGAGATCGGAGGGGTGGTGGATTCAGAGGAGTGGGTTGGGCACACCAGAGGTCAGGTGACTGACAGTATATAGTGAGGGGGAGGAGTGAAGGAAGGCAGTAGGCTCAAGGTGCCGAGAAGCAAAGACCAAGAGTAGGCCGATGTGAGCTGAGATGTAAAGACTGAAGGACAATCACACTCTCTGTGAGTGCAAGGCTAGGAGCGCAGAATCCGTACTGAGCCAGTGCGAGCCAGAGGGGAGAGAAAGCCCATCCGATGCCGATGCCACCAGGAGTGTGACAGGACAGAGAGGGACGGTGGAACCCGTGCCCTAGACAGCAGCTGAAGCCACTGACTGCAGGTGGAGAAGCCCTCCTATGATACCAGAAGGAACAGAGAGAAGGAGCCTGGTAGAGCCTCGTGCTGAGGACTACTGGAGGCTGGGCTAAAGTAGAGTGTCGGCTCTAAAGGGGACCGTAGTTCACCCGGCATCCCCAGACAACACGACGAGGGGTCTGAGTTCCAGATTGAGATCCCTAACCCAAAGGACAGGCAGCTCAGTGACGTACTAGGACTCACAGAAGCCCGAGTCACCGCCATACTGTCCAGTGTCGCACAACACAAAGAAAGAGAATGCAACAGCCCGGAAAGGGACACTAAAGACTGTGTGAGGGGTCACAGGGAGAGAGAGGCCTGGCTGCAGAAGAGAAGGGAACCCAGAAAGGGAGAAAGCACCCGTGTGTTGAGAATTGTAACTGTGCTGTAAGAACTGCAAATGACTTGTAACCTGTTGAGAGAGAACAACTAAGAGTAAAGCTTTGGAAAACCCTGAATTGCCTCTCTTGTCTGCCTCTACCTGTACACCATTCTCCCTCATACAGGTCCAGCCTGTCAGCACCAGCCAGGAGGAGAGATCCCTGCAGCCTGCAAAGTAAGTGTGCTACACCTGCACCATAGACTTAACCCTTACCGCCCCGGGGGATACAGTTCTCCCCACTGGAACTACACCATCTCCGCTGCCATTCCATCACCCCCGGAGGTTCTGCAGCAGCGGCGGCCCCCATCACTGGCCGCACCAAGTGGGTGGCGTCACCCGTGACAAATCCCCTTGTAAAGATCCCCCTCTATTTGCCAGGGCCCGGGACACGGTCCGGACCAAGCCACCTGTGACTTCCCCATTACCGTCCGGTACCCCAGTCCCGTGTGGCCCGACACTTCCCTGTTAGTGTGACACACACATCCAGGGCCTTAGGATACACGGAACTGGGCTTTGGGGCTTCATCACGGGGATCACAGGGAACGAGGCCCGGTTCCGTGACCCTGGCGGTGTCATTAAAGGTTCGGCATGGGTGTCTCTCTCTCTTAGGGAGGCTCTCCACCTCACTCTGCAGGAAATCTGGGTCCAGGATGACAGTTTTCTGAGGCCCTCTTTCACCTCTCCGGGGAAGTCCTCACCCTCCACGATGATGTTGCGCCCCAGGATCGTGGGGCACTCGTAACCGGGCTGTTTAACACTTCTGGAGACTCACAGGGGTCGAGACCCGGCTTCCGTGACCCTGGGTTCAATTGTAAAAGGCAGTTCTTGGAATGGTATAGGGAAAAGGGTGGTTTAAAAGGGAGTTATTCGTGACACCACCCATGGTTTGTGGCTATAGGTAGCCACTGCTGCTGCAGAAACTCTGGGGATGATGGATGGGCAACTGGGATGGAGTGGCTCCCCACAGGCAGAGCGGATCCCCAGGGCAGTGGATATAATGAGTAATAATCTCTGGCAGGCAGGGATTACCTTAGGCCTCGTTACCTTGTTCAGTGGCCTCCACAGGCTGTTGCCACAGCAATAACAGTCTCATACTATTCTGCAATTCTGTTCCTGGTTTTACTCACAGCAAGCTCCAAGTACAACAGGTCATTGATGTTATACACTCTTGAATAAGCTCCGGCCTGTGCAGTCTTTAGTAGAACGGGGATGGCAGGTAAAAGATCCTCAGTGGTGTGCCTGTCCTTCTGCCTCTCACTGGTCCTGTCTCTCTCTCAGCACTGTTGTAAGCACCTCTGAGCGCAGAGCCCTGATCCTGCAGCCACGGGTTTGAGTGGGTGACTGGTACTTTGTCCCCGGACCTTTGTCCAGCTGCTATCTCGGGGTATACGCCAGGTGTGTGAGCTACAGTTCCTATGAAGCTCGTAGCCTCCAGTTCAGCGGTTCGGTGATAGACTCCCGTGCTGCGTTCAGGTCCAGTCCCTGTTTCTGACCAAAACCCATGGACACACAGGCCAATTCAGCTCCGCCTGTGCCCCTAGGGTTCTTAGGCTTTCTGGATTCGACATCTCCCAGCTCTGCACAGTAGCTGTTCTCTTGTTCTTACTCCAACTGAAACTACTCTGTTTTTCTTTGTTTTTGTTGTTCCACGCACACGTTTATACCCTTGTTGTTCCACTGGACCCTCCCCCTGCGATTTTGGTGCAGGGACCCCTGGGTCTTAAGTGTGTGTTTGTGCAGTGTTGAAGACTCACCCTTACCATCCCTCACCTTCTGACTACTGGAGGAACACACCCTAGCTTGTGTGCAGTACCCTTCATGGCGTCCCAACCAGTGGGGCGTCACATTCTCCCTTGGTTAAATTCGCTCGTCCCTGAGCGACCTGAACGGGTAACAGAATCAACATTTTTGTATGCATGCATCAACAATAACATAACATGAGTGCTTCTTCTTCCCTTGCAGGAGGTGCAGTTTTTTAACGTTACATAACAAAAATATTCCTATAAATATAAAAATATAAAAGTAGCAAAAAGTGCAAAAAGGGTTTCCATTCCATGTAAACAGCATCCATTACTTCTTTTAAGCAAAGGTTCAGCAGGGCACCTTAAACTGGACTGCAAAGCAAGTACAGCTGTTCAATACCGTCCATACTTGTCCTTTTTCAAATCCGCGGTAATTACTATAAACTTTCTAGCAAAAATTACAGGTACCTAACTACACATAAGGTACATCTAACTACACATTATCAGGTATACATCAAAACTATGTACATTCTGCTCACTTTCTGCAGTTCATTTAGTCAAGTTCAGGTGCAATATGGGGAGATTGCAACTTATATACCCTCAAGGCATACCATCCCCTGTGTCCCAAGTGGCGTATGTAGCTCACCTCGTCACCTGGATAAAGGTCCCTTCCCAGGTGTCCTTTTGGCAAGTAACTCTCCACATCACGCCTGCTCACAAAGATCTCCTCCTCGAAGCCTTGTTCTTTCACAAAACCCCACCCGTTAACCAGGTGAAAGTTAACCACCTCTCCGCAGTGGCGTTGCTTCGGGTCTGAAGCGGGAGCTCTCCGGGCACGCTCTTTCTCCTGTAGGTTCGCCTCCTCCTTGGACCACCATCTCTTCTGGCATTGTCGGCGCTCCTGCTCTTCTTCACACTGCTTCTGCTGCCAGTAGTCCTTTCTTGGATTGGTCTAAGGTCTTTCCCACACCTCAGCTTCCTTCTTTCGGGTTGCAGTCTTGAGCTCGGCCAGCTCCTCCTGAACCTCTGGGATCGATGGATGGGCAACTGGGATGGAGTGGCTCCCCACGGGCAGAGCGGATCCCCAGGGCAGTGGATATAATGAGTAAAAGTCTCTGGTAAGCAGGGTTTACCTTAGGCCTTGTTGCCTTGTTACCTTGTTCAGTGGCCTCCACAGGCTGTCGCTGCAAGAATAACACAGTTTCACACCATTCTGCAATTCTGTTTCTGGTTTTACTCACAGCAAGCTCCAAGTACAACAGGTCATCGATGTTATACACTCTTGAATACGTTCCGGCCTGTGCAGTCTTTAGTAAAAAGAGGATGGCAGGTAAGAATCCTCGGTGGTGTGCCTGTCCTTCTGCCTCTCACTGGTCCTGTCTCTCTCTCTGCACTGTTGTAAGTGCCTCTGCGTGCAGAGCCCTGATCCTGCAGCCACGGGTATGAGTGGGTGACTGGTACCTTGTCCCAGGACCCTTGTCCGGCTGCTATCTTCTTTGGAAATACACTGAGCTGTAGGCTTATTTTCTGCTAAGGGAAAAAAAAAATCTTTAAATCTTCTTTCCTTAGTGAGTGTGACACGAGCTGAGTGTGATCGGGAGCGCAAGTGCAAACGGAAGTAAGTGTGTGACTTGTGATTCAGTGAGGAGGTATTTGGGACAAATACCTGTGTGAATAGCTGACTGCTTTTTTTTACCTTTTTCATTTTATTTGGCTTTCTTAACTTTCTTTTCTCTCTACAAGTTTATAGTCTCTTATTTTACTACCTGTAAGTTAAAGGGTTAACTACTTTGCACTTAAAACCTGTGGTGTAGCTACACTTACAAGGGGTTAATTAAGGGCGTGGGTGCTTAATTAAGGGTTTACAAGTAGCAGCTTGTTGGGGCTTCAGTCCTTTGGAAGTACACTGAGCTGTAGGCTTATTTTCTGATAAGGGAAAAAAAAAATCTTTAAATCTTCTTTGTAAGGCCCCTTTCACATCAGCGTTTTTTTGAAATCGCGGCAGATGCGATGAAAAAAATGCATCTGCCGCGATTACCGCATAGCGGCTGCACTTGCGGCACGGTTGCGGCACAGTTGCGGCAAGCCCCATACAATGTATAGGCGGGCTTGCGGCAGGTGCGGCAAGTGCGGTATTGGCACTTGCGGCAGGTGCGGCCGCGAAAAAAAACGCGGTCACAAATGACAAAGTCAGAGGTAGGTGGAAGGTCCGTAAAGATGATTTCAGGGAATTAGGCTGAAAGCTTAAGGCAAGGACCTCCAAGGTAGTATTCTCTGAAATACTGCCTGTACCACGTGCCACACCAGATAGGCAACGGGAGATTAGGGAGATAAATAAGTGGCTCAGGAATTGGTGTAGGAAGGAGGGGTTTGGGTTCCTGGAGAACTGGGCCGACTTCTTTGTTGGCTACAGGTTTTATGCTAGGGACAGCTGTACCTCATTGGGGAGGGTGCAGCTGTGCTGGGAGAGAAAATAGCTAGAAGGTTGGAGGAGAGTTTAAACTAGGGATTGGGTGGGGAGGGTATTCATTGTACAGGAGGGGAAGATAGTGTAAATAGTATCCTGGGCACAAGTAATAAGATTGGGGGTGGCATGGGGGTGGGGTTAGAACAGTCAATATAGTAGGAAGGAATAAAGGTAAAGAGAAATGCATAAAGTGCATGTACACTAATGCCAGAAGCCTCACTGTGGCGCCATGCTCATGCAGGTAGCCACAGACTTCTCTAATGCACAGCTGGGTTTCCACAGCAGGTACCTGCTACATACAACACCTTCCACCCTGGCACAGTAGGGGGAGCCCAACTTGCTGCCCTTAGGCAAGATCCCCTATAAATACTGCTGATGGGGGCGGAGGTAGGGAGAGTGTGCAGACGCCAGGAGTGCTGCGAAGACATCCTGGTGGTTGGTGCTGCAATTAGGCCTGAACCAGTGACCCGGAGTGGCCCTTCTACGCCTCGCAAGCCTAAGTGGGACTGAAGGCAAGGAACTTAGGACAGAAAAGGAGTGAGGAACTTGAGAGAGTTTGTCCAAAGGAGAAACACCGAATATTGGGGATCTGCACCTGTTGGATACTATAGGACCATAGAAAACCTTGTCGCACCTTGGAGGTTTCGGCTACCTGGTTTCCTTTGTGGGTCAAGAGAGGGAGCCAGCCACAGTAGGGCAAAGCCGCAGTGATCAGGAGAAGGTAACCCAGAGACTGCACAGGAAGAGAGACAGACACTACAGTCAGGAAGATAGAGGAGGCAAATCTGGCTGCAAGCAGGCTGTGCTTCAGCATTACTACAGAGCAGAGGAGGCCTTATACCCACTTGCTGTGGGGACCCACTGTGCAACCTGTCCACCCGTCAGTGCCCTGGACCATTTTACCTGCTCAACTGTAAAAGGTAAAAGAGACTTTGCTGTGTGTGTTCATCCTTCTTCTCCGCTTCCAGTGACCCTCACAGACTGTTCCAACACTTCCTATACCATTCCAGGTCCATTGCCAGCGGCCCCTTCTCCATACGCTGCCCCGGAGGTCCCAGTCCCAGCCGTGGTACCATCTACCTCCGGCGGACTGTGGCAGCGCTGGTGCAATTCACCAGAAACTACAGGTGGCGTCACGACAACAAACTGTATATAATCCTCTGTATATAAACCCCTTTTCAAAAGATACCCTAGGACACGGGGTCAGGCGCGGCCGCCATCCCCCGTGACAACCGGAGAGTTAACCCTTGCCGTCTGACACCCGAGTACCCCAAACCCTGGGCGCTACATCACCAACAAAATGGAGGAATTAGAATTGATTTTGTTGGAAAATAATTATGACATGGCGAGGATATCGGAGACATGGCTGGACGAGAGCCATGACTGGACTGTTAATTTACAGGGCTATAGTCTGTTCAGAAATGACCGTACAAATAAGCGAGGGAGAGGAGTCTGTTTATACGTAAAATCATCCTTAAAACCCATCCTGTGTGATAATATAGGTGAATCTAATGGAAATGTAGAGCGCCTGTGGGTAGAGATTAGGGGAGGGGGAACAAATAATTAATTACTGATAGGGGTTTGTTATAAGTCTCCAACAATAATGGAAGTGGAGGAGAATATCCTCATAAAGCAAATAGAAGAAGGAGCGACTCAAGGAGAAATCATTATTATGGGGGACTTCAACTACCCTGAAATACATTGGGGAACAGAAACCTGCAGTTCCAGCAAAGGTAATAGGTTTTTGACAACTATAAGAGACAATTATCTTTCACAATGGGTTCAGGACCCAACAAGAAGGGGGGCACTGCTGGACCTAATATTAACCAACAGGCTGGACCGCATATCACATTTACGGGTTGGAGATCACTTGGGTAATAGTGATCACAAAATAATAAGTTTTCATGTATCCTTTAATAAGATGTGTAGTAGAGGGGCCACAAGGACACTAAACTTCAGGAAGGCAAATTTCCAACGGTTGAGAGATGATCTTAGTGCAATAAACTGGGACAATGTACTGAGACATAAAAGTAGACAAAGCAAATGGGAGACGTTTATTAGCATCCTGAATAGGGCCTGTGCACAATATATACCCTATGGGTATAAGCATGCTAGAAATAGGAGGAAACCACTATGGCTAAATAAGGCAGTAAGAGGCGCAATAAGTGACAAAAAGAAAACATTTAGGGAATTAAAGCAAGTAGGTAGTGATGAAGCGTTAAATAAATACAGAAAATTAAATAACATTTGTAAAAAGCAAATCAAGGCAGCAAAGATTGAGACAGAGAGACTCATTGCCAGAGAAAGTAAAAAAAAAATCCCAAAATATTTTTTAACTACATAAATAGTAAGAAACTAAAAAATGATTGTGTTGGCCCCTTTAAAAAGAATATGGGTGAAATGGTGGATGAGGATGAGGGAAAAGCCAATATGCTAAATAAATGACTTTTTTTCAACAGTATTTACACAAGAAAATCCCATGACAGACAATATGATCAGTGATAACAAAAACTCTCAATTAAATGTCACTTGCTTAACCCAGCAGGAAGTACGGCATTGTCTAAAAATCACTAAAATTTACAAATCCCGGGCCCGGATGGGATACACCCCAGAGTGCTGCAGGAATTAAGTACTGTCATAGATAGACCTTTGTTTTTAATATTTAAAGATTCCATAATAACAGGGTCTGTACCACAGGACTAGTGTATAGCAAATGTGGTGCCAGTATTCAAAAAGGGGACAAAAACTGAACTTGGAAATTATAGGCCAGTAAGCTTAACCTCTACTGTGGATAAAATCCTAGAGGGTTTCCTAAGAGATGCTATACTGGAGTATCTGAAGAAAAATAACCTCATGACCCAATATCAACATTGGTTTACGAGGGACCATTCCTGTCAAACTACCCTGATAAGCTTCTATGAAGAAGTAAGTTCTAGACTGGACCAAAGAAATGCAGTGGACAAGGTGTATATGGACTTTTCAAAAGCTTTTGACGCAGGTGTCACACAAAAGGTTGATACATAAAATGAGAGCAATGGAGATAGGGGAAAATATGTGTAAGTGGGTTAAGAACTGGCTTAGTGATATGAAACAAAGGGTGGTCATTAATGGAACACACTCAGAATGGGTCACAGTTAACAGTGGGGTACCACAGGGGTCAGTGTTGGGCCCGCTTCTTTTTAATATATTTATTAATGACCTTGTAGGGAGCATACAGAGTAGAATCTCAATATTTTCAGATGACACTAAACTCTGCATGGTAATCAATACAGAGGAGGACAATTTTATATTACAGGAGGATTTATGTAAACTAGAACCTTGGGCTGATAAATGGCAAATGAGCTTTAATGGGGATAAATGTAAGGTCATGCACATGGGCAGAGGAAACAAAAGGTTTAATTATGTGCTTAATTGTAAAACACTGGGCAAAACTACCACTGAAAAAGACCTGAGTGTATGGGTAGATGACAAACTCACATTTAGTGGCCAGTGTCAGGCAGCTGCTGCAAAGGCAAATAAAATAATGGGATGCATTAAAAGAGGCATAGATGTTCATGAGGAG
Organism: Allobates femoralis; assembly: GCA_033576535.1. NCBI lineage: Eukaryota > Metazoa > Chordata > Amphibia > Anura > Aromobatidae > Allobates > Allobates femoralis. Next base: position 149,667,553 of record JARQOC010000004.1, read on the forward strand.
AACATAATTTTACCTCTATACAATTCACTAGTGCGACCACATTTAGAATACTGTGTACAATTCTGTTCTCTGGTGTATAAGAAAGACATAGCTGAACTAGAGCGGGTCCAGAGAAGAGCGACCAAAGTCATTAGAGGACTGAGGGGTCTGCAATACCAAGACAGGTTATTAAACTTGGGGTTAGTAACTTGGAAAACAAAGGCTTAGAGGTGATCTTATAATAATGTATAAATATATGAGGGGACAGTACAGAGACCTTTTTAATGATCTCTTTACTCTTAGGCCTGAGACGGGGACAAGGGGGCATCCTCTACGTCTGGAGGAAAGAAGGTTTATTCATAATCACAGACGTGGATTCTTTACTGTAAGAGCAGTGAGACTATGGAACTCTCTGCCACATGATGTTGTAATGAGTGAGTCACTACTAACATTTAAGAAGGGCCTGGATGCCTTTCTTGAAAACTATAATATTACCAGTTATATATACCGTACTAGATTCTTTGATAGGGCGTTGATCCAGGAAATTAGTCTGATTGCCATATCTGGAGTCAGGAAGGAATCTTTTTCCCCAATGTGGAGCTTAGTGTTGCCACATGGTTTTTTTTGCCTTCCTCTGCATCAACATGTTAGGCTATGGGTTGAACTAGATGGACTTAAAGTCTTCCTTCAACCTTAAAAACGATGTTACTATGTTACTATGTATACGCCAGGTGTGTGATCTACAGCTCCTATGAAGCTTGTAGCCTCCGATTCAGTGGTCCGTGTTCAGATATCTGAAATTGCTACATGATTCAGATATTCAGTGGCATTGAGGTTTCCATTGATGAAGAATGGTCCCACTATCTTTATAACCCATATATTAAACCATCAATTTTTGTGTTCCAACAGTCTTGGAGGGATCTATCCACTGTGAGTTAGTATCAGACCAATAGCGGTGGTTTTGTTTGTTAATTTCACCATTCACAAAAAACTTTGCCTCATCACTCACCTGCAGGGCCGCCATCAGGGGGTGACAGCCCTGCCTGGAGTCAGGGGCCCTAAGCCCAGGGGGTCCGGCCGTAACTCCAGAGGGCGTGGCCATTTTGAGAAGGCTCCTCCGGGCCCCGTCCCCCATGTCTTGCAGGACCCCCCCATTAATCACCGCCGCCGGGCCCTGGAGTTGCGGGGAGAAGCTGCGGCAGGGAGCGGTGGGCGCCGCCATGTTCTTTGTGGCCGGCGCCCACTAACTGTACAGCCAGTCAGTAGAGGTTGAGACTTCTACACAATGGCCGCGGATCTCCATTAGTCTCAACTTCCACCGACCGGCTGTACAGTTAGTGAACGCAGCCGGCCACAAAGAAAATGGCGGATCCCACCGCTAGCTGCCGCAGGCCTGCAACCACTCCCCCGCAGGCAGCTCCAGTCCTGCAGATGTGCCCTCTGGGCTCCGGCACCCCCGCTCCCATCCACAGCTCCCCCCAATTGTAAGTTATGGTAGGGTCCGGGGTAGGGATGGGGCAATGTACAGAATAGGGGGCCATATATAGGGAAGGAGGCTGTCGGGATATAGGGAGGGAGGCTGTTGGGATATAGGGAGGCTGGCGGGCTATAGGGAGGCTGTCGGGACATAGGGAGGCTGTCGGGATATAGGGAAGCTGTCGGGATATAGGGAGCCTGTCGGGATATAGGGAGGCTGTCAGGATATAGGGAGGCTGTCGGGATATAAGGAGCCTGTCAGGATGGAGGGATGCAGTCAGGATGGAGGGAGGCTGTCGGTATGGAGGAAGGATGGAGAGAGGCTGTCAGGATGGAATAGGCTATTGGGATAGAGGGAGGCTGTCAGGATGGAGGAATGCTGTTGGGATGGAGGAAGTATGGAGCGAGGCTGTCAGGATAGAGGGACGTTGATGGGATGGAGGGAGGCTGTTGGGATGGAGGAAGGATGGAAGGAGGCTGTCAAGATGGAGGAAGGATGGAGGGAGGCTGTCGGAATGGAGGGAAGCTGTTGGGATGTTGTCTATATGGCTGGCAGCCATCTCTATTGCGTACGGCCAGCAGTAGTCTCTATTATGTATTCTCTATTGTGTATGGCCAGCAGCAGTTTCTATTGTGTATTCTCTATTGTATGTATAGCCAGCAGCAGTCTCCATTGTGTATACGGTCCGCAGCCATCTCTATTGTGTATACAGGTAGCAGCTGTCTCTATTCTGTATTCTCTATTGTATATACAGCTATTGTGTTTAGCGTTATAGAAAAGAAGTTGCAACACACAATCAGCGGTGTTTATTCACTCTTCGTGGGGGTGGCGCTTCAACAGGCATATAGTCAACAGGCATATGGTGGACTATATGCCTGTTGAAGCGCCACTTGCGGTGTGAAACGGCCATCGCCTTTGAGAACCCCTGTCCTCCCACCCGCACCATGTAAGACCACACGAAGAGGGGATAAACACTGTTGATCCTACGATGTTGCAACTTCATTTCTATAACGCTAACCGGAAGTGATGGACCACTAACTGGAAGTGTGCACCGGGTTGTTTGAGCGCTCAGCGGGCTGAATGCCGGAGCGCTGGTGATCAGGAAGGGGGCGCCCTGAAGCGATCTGCAAGCTGCAGCTCTCCAGTAACACCGTGGACAGATTGGTGCTGGCAGCAAGAATCGTCAAAACCGTGACTGATGTAGCTATTGTGTATTCAGCCCACAGCAGTCTCAAGTGTGTGTGTGTGTGTGTGTGTGTGTGTGTGTGTAATATATAATAGAGAGAGTGTAAAAAAAGGAAAAACAGCACAAAAATAGAAAAAAGTGGACTTTATTACCCAATGCGTGGCCACGCATTGGGCAATAAAGTCCACTGTTTTCTATTTTTTTTGTGCTGTTTTTCTTTTTTTTTTTAATCTATTGTAAGGAACCATCTGGATTGCTGGTTGGGAAAGCTTTGCACATAAATTGAGGTAATTTTTGGTGCTGTTCCAATTTTTCACTATATATGTAATGTATGTTTGGGTGGAGGCGGATCTAGGGTGGAGGCGGAGCCTGGGTGGAGTCTGGGTGGAGTCTCAGGGGGTGGAGGCTGGGCGGAGTCTCAGGGGGGCCCCAAAATTTTGGCAGTCAGGGGTCCTGAAATTCCTAGTGGCAGCCCTGCTTACCTGAAGGCAATTGTCTATGCTGTGAAGATACAAGATGTGCAGCATCTGAAACAACGGATACTGGAAGCCTGTGCTAGCATTTCTTCTGTGGTGTTACTATCAGTGTGTCAAGAGTGGGAGAAGAGAGCTGCATTGACAATCCAACACAATGGGCAGCACTCTCTGGGTGACAAGACAAGATTCAGCATCAGCTGATCGTTTGAAAAAGCCGGCAGTGTCAGTATTGGCTTTCCCGCCGGCTATTTCAAACGATTAGCTGATGCTGATCAGCTGTTCATTTGAAATAGCCAGCGGAAAGCCGGAGGTGAAAAGACTCTTTTCACTGCTGACTTTCCCGCCGGCTATTTCATATGAACAGCTGAGGTATCAGCTGTTCATTTGAAATAGCCTGCAGCTTGCTTCCAGGAATAAGAGCAGGCAGGAGTTGGGAGAAGAGGAGCCAGCGAGGAGGTGGCGGGGGAGCGTGCAACAGCTGAGTAATTGTTTAAAAGCCGGCAGCTTTTTACCGCCGGCTTTTAAACAATCATGCACCCGTTTCACCCCTTTCCTCAGCCCCAAGACCGCTTTTTGGAACCAGCAGACAATTACTCACATATCCCATTGACTTACATTGGACATGCGAGTAATAGAAGTAAAACTCACGAGTATTGAGTATCCCGAATACCCGTACTATTCTGCGAGTAGCGAATAGTTACGAGTATACTCTCTCATCCCTAGTCATGATGCATACCTTCCTGTTATACTATATATATGATTGCTTTTTCTATGTGTGTAAAGAGTTTTGTACTGAAGAAGTGGGCTGATGCCCATGAAACACATAGACCATAAAGACCATTTGGTACATTTCTCTGTATCCTGACTGCTCCTTTGGGTCCGTTATCAGCAGTGCAAAGATATAACCCATTCCTCCATCTCCTTGTGGAAGTGATGATATGGCCCCTAAAGGGCTCTGATCTCAACATCAGGGAGTGTCTAGATTTACATGAAGAGATTGAAGGGTTTGCACAAGCCTACATCCACAGAAGATCTCTGGTTAGTACTCTATGTTTTGAAACAACCACAGATACCACTGTACACCTTCAAAGGTCTTGTGTAGACAATGTCTCGACAAGTATGATCCATTTTGGAACTCACACAATATTCTCAAGCGGTTTTGATGTTATGGCTGATCAGTGGAATACATTAGAACTGCAAAATAAACTATGCTTAACACATTGATCAACTCATCCAATTTGGTGACCATTTTTCTGACAACTACTACATATAGGAACATGCATATACTAAGATAAAAAAAAGTTAACTTTAATACTAACCTGACCTAAAACTAAGATGCTATCATTGATTGTGAAGACAGTATAGAAAAGTGCTTCAACCAAGAATATATTTCAAGAAAAATATCTCAGGGGCTATTGTATTTATCAAGTGTATAGATAGGATGCTGCGAGCAAGAGCCACATAATTAGCGCGCAAATTGTTTCGGCTAATGGAGTGCAGATTCTCCTTCTCACTTTTCAAACGCAATTCCATTTAATGTGAGCCTGAAAATGGTTTTCATCTATAAAAATGAATGAAAGCAAGGAGGGATTGGAAAGTTTGAGGTCTCCTCTTCATGCAATTATCATAATGAAGTCATATCAAATGAAGAGGAGGTTTCTTAGCAGACGAGTGTACATGTTGCTTGTTTGTGTTTGCACTTTCAGTGGCTGTTGAAGCTAATGTTAAATAATGTGCAGAGAATCAAAGATTTATAAGAAAGAAAGAAATTAACACCATAATGGGAAAAAAATGCACAAGTTCCAGTATTTTAAAAAATGTGTGTATGATGATTATTCTCTGAACTGACGGTCCTCTTTGGTGATCGAGCCATTACAAACCTACCTACCCCTTCTTCTAAGACACCTTCCAATACTGTTGAGCATATGCTTATGTTTTTAAATTACTTTTTTTGGTGACGATGAAATCATGGGCTTCACTTGTACCTTATTCCTAAAAATGTGATAGCAAAACCACAATTGGTGGTATTAGGCCAAATTCAGATGTCCATGAGTCATGTACGTATTTGTCTGTGATTTTTATGAATATCACTGGATGAATGCCCAATGTTATAGCATCGGGAGGTCAGTGATGTCACAACAGGGGGGTTATGAGGTGCTAGGGGCGGCAGCTGTGTCCCCCCTGTGCGCTCCCTCCAGGGGTGAACCTAGCCTCTCTGCTGCCTGAGGCAAACTTTAAAACGGCGCCCCCCCCCAAACACAAGGACGTGAGCACCATCACACGCACATGCAAGAATCACATAGAAGAATCCAGAATAAGGATCATTAATGGCAGTGGCAGCTTGGCAAACGCTACAGTCACACTATGGTGGCTGCAGCCTTATAGCACAGGAGGCAGAACTGATTGCCACCTATTATCTATGGCACACACCTACAAAACTCTGGGTAGCTCCAATGTGATCACTGCTTGGCACTGACTAGTCAGACATGTCACCATGCGGCACCGTCCACACACACAACGACCTGCAGTCTGAGCATCAACAAGCTGCCACTGTACTAAGCTGGGAAAATGGCGCGTCTTCCCCAACAGACCACGCCTCGTCCCGAAACGCATAGCCAATCACAAGCGCCGCACATGGGGCTGTCCGGAGCTAATAGCCAAGTTTCCCTGAAAATAAGACACCGTCTTAAATTAATTTTTGCTCCCAAAGAAGCGCAATGTCTTATTTTCAGGGGACGTCTTATCTCCATGAAGAATTCACATTTATTGTACAGTAATTGTCATCACAGACCAGCATAACCAAACTGTGTCATCCATCATCCATCTGCAGCCCCCATCATCCCTAATGTCCCCCTGCAGCCTCCATCATCCATCTGCAGCCCCCATCATCCTCCAATATCCCTCTGCAGCCTCCATCATCCATCTGCAGCCTATATCATCCCCCAATGTTCCCCTGCAGCCTCCATCATGCTTCTGTAGCTTCCATCATCACCCAATGTCCCCCTGCAGCCTCCATCATCACCCAATGTCCCCATGAAGCCTCTATCATCACCCAATGTCCCCCTGCAGCCCACATCATCCTTCTGCAGCCCCATCATCTCCCAATATCCCCGTCCTCCATCTGCAGCCCCATCATCCCCCAATATCCTCCTGTAGTCTCCATCATCCATCTGCAGCCCCCATAATCTCCCAATATCCCAACCATCCATCTGCAGCCCCCATCATCCCCCAATATCCCCTTGCAGCCTCCATCATCCTTCTGCAGCCTCCATCATTTCCCAATATCCCAAACATCCATCTGCAACCTCCATCATCCCTCAATGTCCCCCTGTAGCCCCAATCAACCTTCAGCAGCCACCATCATCCCCCAATGTCCCCTGTAGCCCCCATCATCCATCTGCTGCCTCATCATCCCTCAATGTCCCCTGCAGCCCCCATCAGCCCCCAATATCTCCCTGTAGCCCCCATTATCCTTCTGCAGCCTCCATCATCCATCTGCAGCCCCCAACATCTCCCAATATCCCCATCATCCATCTGCAGCCCCATCATTCCCCAATGTACCCCCTGCAGATCTGTTCATCTATCTGCAGCCCCCGTCATCCCCTAATATCCCCCTGCAGCCCACATCATCCTTCTGCAGCCCTCATCATCTCCCAATATCCCCATCATCCATCTGCAGCCCCTTCATCCCTCAATGTCCCAATCATCCTTCTGCAGCCTCCATCATCCCTTAATGTCCCCCTGCAGCTCCCAACCTCTATCTACAGCCCCCATCATCCCCCAATGTCCCCCTGCAGACCCAATCATCCATCTGCAGCCCTCATCATAACCCAATATCTGCCTGCAGTGCACATCATCCTCCTGCAACCCTCATCATCTCCCAATATCCCCAACATCCTTCTGCAGCCTCCATCATCCCCCAATGTCCCCCTGCAGCCTCCATCATCCATCTGCAGCCCCCATCATCCCCCAATGTCCCCATCATTCTTCTACGGCCTCCATCATCCCCCAATGTCCCCTGCAGCCCCCATCATCCATCTGCAGCACCCAACATCCCCCAATGTCCCCTGCAGCCCACATCATCCATCTGCAGCACCCATCATCCCCCAATGTGGGAGCAGGAAGGAAGACAAGTGCCGACAAACCAGCAGGAGAATTGATCTTTCATTGCCCCCATAAAGTATGATGCCACCAAAAGTGTCCATCAAACACTATGATCCTACACAGTGAATTCCTCCACAGGACCCTCCACATGTACCATACGGTACCCCCCAACTACTCTGGCACAGTATGATCCCCAACTGTGACCCCCTCACAGCTCTCTATATAGTATAATGGTCCCTGAATCTCTTCACACTGTATAATAGACCCCCAACACAGCCCTCAAATAGCCCCCATAAAGTATAAAGGCTCAATCATAGCCCTGCAAGTATTATCCTGCCCCCACAGAGCCCTCCAAATATTGTAATGACTTCCACATAGTATAATTGGCTCCATTTATTATAACACACCCCCATAGCCCTCCATATAATATAATGCACCCCCATAAACAATGCACCACTTAATTTTCCATATATTATAATGCACCCCCATAGTCTTCCATATATTACAATGCACCCCATAAACCTACAAATATTATAAAGCACCGCCACAGCCCTCCATATAATATAATGCACCATGCATAGTCCTCCAAATACTATAATACATCCTCCATAGTCCTCCATATAGTATAATGCACCCGATAGCCCTCCATATACCATACAGCACCCCCATGTACAATATAGCACCCCATATATAGCACCACCCATATACAGCACAGGAGCCCCATATACGGCACTCCCATAAACAGCACAGTACCCCCATATACAGCACCCCAATATACAGCACAGCTGCCCCATAAACAGAACAGCACCCCCATAAACTGCACAGTACTCCCATATACAGCACAGAAGCCTAATATACAGTACAGCACCCCCATAAATAGCACAGTACCCCATATATAGCACCCCATATACAGCAGAGCACCCCCATATACAGCAGAGCACCCCCATATACAGCACCCCCATATACAGCACCCCAGCCCCATGTACAGCAGCCCCGCATACAGCAGAGCACCCTGATATACAGCAGAGCCCCCCATATACAGCATAGCCCCCCATATACAGCACCCCTGCCCCATATACAGCACCCCCACATACAGCGGAGCCCCCCCTTATACAACAGGGCCCTCCATATACAGAGCTCCCCATATACAGCTCCCTCATATACAGCAGAGCCCCCCATATACAGCACCCCCATATACAGCAGAGCTACCCCATATACAGCACCCCCATATACAGTACCCCAGCCCCATATACAGCAGAGCCCCCCATATACAGCACCCCAGCCCCATATACAGCAGAGTTCCCCCATATACAGTACCCGAGCCCCATATACAGCACCCCCACATACAGCAGAGACCCCCATATACAGCACCTGGAGTCCCGATGAACAGAGGGTCACTTGTTGCAGAGGTAGAATGACTGCTGGATTGACCAATCATCACACTCTCTGGCTGGAGGGGGTGGACGCTGAGGAGGCAGAGCCAATTGCTGCTGTATTGAAAGTAAAAGCAGCCAGGAGCCTCCTCCCTCCTCCAGTCCTGACCGCAACTGCTCCACACAGTCACTGACAACACACACAGGATTGCAGGAGCACGGCAGCATGTAATCTGACCGCTCTGCCGCCCCCTGTCTTCAGGGACTCATCGCTGCCTGAGCAGAGTGCTCATATTGCCTTATTGATGATGCGGCACTGGCTCTCTCACCTGTCCACTCTCTTTCCCTGTGCTGTCTACTTATGTACTCTATCCTTTGAGTTGTCTTACCTTTCTGTGCTCTCCCCATAGTGTGCTGTCTCCTTCCCCTGTGCGGTCTTCTCCCCTCTGTGTTCTCCCCATTGAACTGTTTCCCATCAGTGTGCTCTCCCCCCTGTGTGCTCTTTCCCCCTATGCTTTCTTCTCCTCTTATGTGCTCTCTTTTTGAGCTGCCTCCACCCTGTGCATGCTCTCCCCCTTTGTGAGCTCTCCCACTTGTTCACACTCTCTCTCTCCCTGTGCACACTGTCTTCCCCTGTGTGCTCTCTCTCCCTGTCTCTCCCTGTGCACTGTCAATGCCCCCCTATACAATCTCTGTCCTGTGTGCTCTTCCCCCTGTGCATTCTCTCTCTGCCCCCTGTGCGCTCACCCCGTGTTTTGTATCTCCCCCTGTGCGCTCTCCCCCGCGTGCTGTCATCTCCTCTCTGTACGCTCTCCTTTGAACTGTTTCCCCACCTTGTGCTCTCTCCCCCCCATGTGGTGTCTCTCTCCCCCTGGTCTATCTATTCCTCTCTGTGCTCTCTCTTTTGAGCTGTCTCCCCATCCACTCTCTCCCCCTTGTGCACTTTCCCACCTTTCCACGCTCTCTCTCCCCCCTGTGCGCGCTCCCTCTCCCCCCTGTGTGCTCTCTCTCCCCTTGTACACTCCCTGACAGAAGTTATGTCACTTATCCATGTTATGCAAATAACAGCTTATAACCTGACATTAAATCCATCCACTGGTTGTATAAATTACTCTTTTGAAAGCTGAAACCCTCCGAAATTTGGTTTAGGTTAAGAAAATAAGTTGGCATCAATGCTGAAATATTGATCATTTAATGAACACAGAATGGTCAGATTTTAGCAAGACAAAAGTTTTGTCGCCTGGTCATATAATGCACCCAATCCTAGTATACATCCTCACCTGTGCTCAGCAAATGTTCAGTTAATTAGTGGGTGTGTCTAAAAAGAAACCCAGCACCCCAGACTTTCACTTGAACTGCAACTTGAGCTCTGACAACATGCCAAAAATCCACCCTGTGACCAAAGACTTGATTATCAAGAGGCTGAAGACCAGATCCACTGCAGAGGTGGCTGGCATCTTTAATGTGTCTCAGTGTCAACTACAAAGAATTAAAAAAAGATTTGAAGAGAATGGATATGTGTTTGACAAGCCCAGGTCCGGCAGACCCCGCAAAACAACTGCTCAGGAGGAACGTTCGTTGGTTAGAAAATCCAAACCAAGCCCCTCTTCCACTGCAGCAGAGCTCCAACAGGCCTGGTCACCTCAAGTCCCTGTGTCAACTAGAACAGCTTGTAGGATTCTGTCTCTAAATAGCCTCCGTGGTCGAATCAGTGCCCAGAGGCCAGCACTAAACAAAAGGCAAATAAAAAACTGTGTGGCAGTTGCAAAGTCCCACAGTCTGCTAAACAGATGGATGCTGGAAAAGTGGCAGAAGGTGGATTTCTTTGATGAATCTTCAGTAGAATTACTCCACAGCTGCCGCAAATACTGCAGGAGACCTACTGGAGCCCGTATGGATCCAAAATACACCCAGAAAACAGTTACATTTGGTGGTGGAAAGATCATGGTCTGGGGTTACATTCAGTATGGGGGTGTGCGAAACATTTGCAAGGTGGAAGGCAATATCAATAGCCTAAAATATCAAGAAGTATTAACTAAATCATAAAAGAGGCAAATTCTGCAGCAGGATGGTACTCCATCTCATACATCCATCTCTATAACAAAGTTCCTCCAGGCAAAAAAGATCAAGGTGCTCAAGGACTGGCCAGCCCAGTCACCAGACATGAACATCATTGAGCATGTTTGGGGTAGGATGAAAGAGGAAGCTTGGAAGACAAAACCAAAGAATCTAGACGAACTCTGGGAGGCATGTAAGACTGCATTCTTTGATATTCCTGATGACTTAATTAATAAATTGTATGAATCATTGTTGAACCGCATGGATGCAGTCCTTCAAGCTCATGGAAGTTACACAAAATATTAAATATGACTCTAATAGCACCACAACTTCATTCACCAATATTATGCAACATATATTTGTATTTTGAGTACATTTTTTGTTTCAAAATCACATTACTTTCTGTGAGCGAAAAAACTTTTGTCTTGCCAAAATCTGACCATTCTGTGTTCATTAAATAATCAATATTTCAGCATTGATGCCAATTTATTTTCTTAACCTAATCTACATTTCAGAGGGTTTCAGCTTTCAAAAGAGTAATTTATACAACCAATGGATGAATTTAACATCAGGTTATAAGCTTTTATTTACATAACATGGATAAGTAACATAACTGCTGTCAGGGAGTGTACTGTCTCTCCCCCTGTGCTGTCTCTCTCCCCTGTGCTTACTTCTCCTTCCTGTGCGCTCTCTCTCCCTCCTGTGCACTCGCCCCCCTGTGCTTTGTCTCTCTATGTGCACTCTTCCCCCTGTGTGCTGTCTCTCTTCCCCCTTTGCTGTCTTCTCCCCTCGTGTGTTCTTTCATTTGAGCCCAGGTGTCTAAAGATGGCAGAGGCACGAGTAAGTGTGTATGCACACGCCAGGTCATGCCGCAGCCATCTTTGCGTACCCAGGTGTCCAAAGATGGTGGATGTGTAACTAAGTGTGCATGCATCCCAGGTATACACATGTGCACTTGTGGCGCCCTACTGGTCGGTGCACCACTAAGAGGTATTGCATCCAGACCAGCGTGTGTGGTATCCCTGTGGCCAGTGAATGGGGAGGTTAATATGTGGCTTTCACCCTGCATCCACACACAGTTAGCTTCAGGGGACCAATTGGTTCAACCTGTTACCTAGGTAACCGGTCCCGGGGGGAGGTTATAAGAGTGGAAGTGGAAGGCGGGAAGCTAGAACAGAGTACGAGAACGTCAGAGGAGAGAGACAGAGGAGGACCCTTCAGGGGGATGCACAGAAAGTGTAGAGTGGTGACCCAGCCAGAAGAAGGAGACCCAGCGCCAGACCGTACAGTTATCCGGTGTGGGGGAATCCTAGTCCACAGCGGAGAATTGGCTCTGGAACGGTACGGCAAGTTCAACTCCGAGCCACCAACACCAGTTGGACCCAGGAGAGTTTATCCTCTTGGTTGCCTGCAAGAACAATAACGTTAAGAGCTAGGACCCGCGTAAAGCCACAGGGATAACAGTAATCCAGAGAGGGTTCTTACCCACATTGTGTAAAGCAGGACAGATACAAGAAGGCCAGGCCAGGTTTCAAGCCAGCCAGGCTTCACCACAACGGGACAAAGAAAGAGAATCTTAGAGGGACATGCTCGTAAGCCACATAAAGACACCCCATGCATTGGTCACTACCCAGGCCAGCTACCAGTGACTGTTAACTTTTTGTTGAACTGCATTTACCAAATGACCAGTAAATACCCGTGCAGAGCAAAGAAAGCCTCTCTTGTCTTTTTACGGTTAAATTACAGAGCTGCTACCACGACAACCATCACAGAAGCAACTCTGCCCTGTGGATCCTGCTCCACATGCAGGGAGCAAGACCAACTGGCTGCACTACCATCATCTCCGGAGGTCTGACGGTGGCGCTGGTGTTATCATCAGAAACTGCACCAGTGACAGCACCCCGAAACAATGTCCGAGATCTGAGTACCCCTGCCTGGATGAGTCACACTTACTCAGGCAGTGAGGTACAGTGTCAGTGGTGGCTGTGGGTGGTGGGTGGAGGCTGTTGCAGAAGAGGACCATGCGGCATTCCTGGTGGTACTGTAAAATGTGCCAGGACAACCAGATGCCACAAGTGTGACGACCATCCGCTGCGAGGCTGAGCTGCTGGTAAGGCAGCACCCCAAGAAACCCCAAGACCATTTACCCCTATACAGGGATCTGGAATTACAGCGGAGCCCAGGAGGTAGCTACCTATGATGAGAGTGGAGCAGAGCAGGAAGGTTGCCAGGAAGGGAATATTAAATCAGGACCCAAAAGCTTAGTCAGGAATCGGAGTCAAAACCGGGAGGGTAGCAAGGGTACAAAATCATCAGGCTGTAGCAGGGTCAAAAATCCAGGCAAAGGTCAGAGTCAAAACCAAACACACTAGATTGATGGGGAAACCGAGACTATATCTGGCGGCCTGCAGGACAGGCTCCAAGGTATTTGAAGGGCACGATTACCTCCCATAGGCTGGAGATCACAGCCTGATGACCTCATCCGGACCGCCCCTAGAACCAGGCCAGATGGTGATGCATGACTGGCACCAACCACCCCACTTCTGATAGAAGACCGAAGCCTGCGCCTATCAGACGCCTCTGCAGGACTCTCTTTTCTGTTACCAACATCACCCACAGGGGAAACACGGCGATGCCCAGCAACAGAGGCCGGTATCAAAGGAGCAGGTTTATATGAGGACATAGCCCTCCTATCACTGGCACCACCAGCCTAAGGAGTCCGGTGCCTCCCAGCGGCCGAGGCAAAAAACACCAGCCATCGAGTCCAACGGCGACGTGACAGGAAGTGACAGACACAACAGGACAATTATATAAGAAGGTGATCATTATAATTTATAGTGCTGTTCATATATCCATGTTTTCACTGAAATGTCCTTTTTTTATTCAAGTCATAGATATAAGTTACTCATACAAGTCTATGGGTCTGTGAAAATTACTGATAGCACACAGATGGCATCAATGTGTAATCCAGGGGTGCGATTCAGCTGGTTCTCTTCGGTTTTGAGGTTTGAATTGCTAAAATTGCAGCCTCTTCCCTAAACTGGCAAAAAGCAGCGCCCTCACCCGGTCCTGGACTCTCATCAGTTTCAACTGATTGTGCATCCGAGAATGCACATTCAGTTGAAATATATTGCAGTGCAGGAAACCTTTTCTGCATTGCAATAGATAAAATAATTGCTGGACAATCAGAGGCTGGCAGCTGACGTCAGAGCACACATCACTGGCAAATGAAGTCACTGCCATGCGCGGCTGCGCCTGCCCATCCGCGCCACCAATGAAGCAAGAAGAAATTGCTGTTTGACCGTGGACAGATAAGAACTTTCTTTTAAAATTTTATTCCATTACAAAAGAGCAGCCATATTGGGACCAGGATGATGGATTATATAGGAACCAGAATGTAGTAATATATGAGGACCAGAATGGATGTCATATGAGGCCCAGGATGAGAGATTATATAGGGACCAGAATATGGGACATATGGGGAATTATATGTTGACTAGGAAAGATAACATATGGAGACCAAGATGGGGGATTTTATGGGGCCTAAAATGGATGACATAGGAGGAAGAGGATGGGGGATAATATCAAGACCTGTATGGATGACATATAGGGACCAGGATCGGGGATTATATGGGAACCAGGGTGGATGCCACATGAGGAATAAGATGGGGAATTTTATGGGGAACAGGATGGATTACATTTTGTGGATTATATAGAGACCATGGTGGAGGGTATATGAGTAACTGAGATGGGGGATTATATTGGGACCAGGATGGAAGACGTATGGCAACCAAGATGGGGGATTATATGAGGACTACAATTTATGACAAATAAGGACTAGAATGGGGGATTATATGGGGACCAGTATGGATAACATATGGGGACCAGTAGGGATGACATATGGTGACCAGTATGGATGACATATGGGGACCATGATGGGGGATTATATGGGCACCAGGATACATGATTTATGAGGAACATGATGGAGGATTATATGGGGACTAGGATAGATGATTTATAGGGGATTTTATAGAAACTAGGAAGGAGGACATATATGGACCAGGATGGGGGATTATATGGTGACCAGGATGGATGATATATGGGGACTAAAATGGGGAATTATGTAGGGACCAATATGGAGGACATGTGGGGACCAGGATAGAGGATATGTGGGGATCAGAATGGGGAATTGTATGGGGTCCAGGATGGGGGATTATATGGGGACCAGGATGGAGGACATTACTACATAAAGGGGTCAGGATGGGGGACATTACAGGAAGGGGCCCAGGATGGAGGACATTCATACAGGAAGGGGGCCAGGACAGAAGAAATAATTACAGGATGGAGGTCATTATTACAGAAGGGGGCCAGGATAGAGGAAATTGTTACATGATGGAGGACATAACTACAGAAGGGGGCCAGGATGGAGGAAATTGTTATATGATGGAGGACATGACTACAGAAGGGGACCAGGATGGAGGAAATTGAAATTGTTACATGATGGAGGACATTACTACAGAAGGGGACCAGGATGGAGGAAATTGTTACATGATGGAGGACATTACTACAGAAGGGAACCAGGATGGAGGAAATTGTTACATGATGGAGGACATAACTACAGAAGGGAACCAGGATGGAGGAAATTGTTACATGATGGAGGACATAACTACAGAAGGGAACCAGGATGGAGGAAATTGTTACATGATGGAGGACATAACTACAGAAGGGAACCAGGATGGAGGAAATTGTTACATGATGGAGGACATAACTACAGAAGGGAACCAGGATGGAGGAAATTGGTACTGACTTCCAACACAGATGGTGCAGCCGAGGCATCAACTTGGTCTGTCTGATGAAGTCCTAGCATAAAAAAAATTAACAACCCCAGGACTAGACAAGGCTGTTTGTTACTCTGATTTTTATCCTATTTAAAATTACAATCATTTCTCAATAAGTTAATTTTTAAGATGGAGACTGCAAACAAATTTGGCTGTTTATGATTTTGATACTTGACTATTAGCTGCTTGAATATTGTTTGTGCTTTTCCGCTCATGTGCCAAATCTACACTGGCGCCCACCTACTGTGAACTGAATTTTGAGCTTGTACTGCCACCTAGTGGCAAAGCTAGTTTTGTTATTTTGAACTGGAAAATATTTAAAGGATGTAAATTGGGTTGAAAACCAATCATGAATTGCTAAACATGAGACATTTCTCTAGTATCTGCAAGGCCCTGTTCACATGTATGTGTTTCCAGTCCTTTTCTGAGCCTCAAATTAGAAATGGACATGCTCTTAGGCTAGGGTCACACATAAGCCTTGGAAACGTTTTTGGCATCAGTTTGTTAACTTCTTTTTTCTAAGTCCAAAAACGGATTCCATTAACGGATGGTGCACGTAAGTGTCATTGCGTTTTTCAAAAACACATGCCTTTTTGTTCAGCATCCAAAAAACGCTGCTAGCAACGTTTTTGTGTGCAGTAAAAAAAACATGTATTTTTTTAACATGGGGCCCTATGGGAGACACATGCGTTAACGCATGGTACATATAGGTACCATCCGTTAGTCATTTTTTCATAGAAAACGCATATACATTAAGTCCAAAAAACATTCAGGTGCACAGGAGGCACAAAATACACTCTAAAAAACGGATTCCCATGCGTGACCCTAGCCATACTTTCACAGACTTCACTCCCAGATTTGTGACTTTCACTGATATGTGTGAAGCTGGGTACCGCCCGACCGCAGGGCTGCCCCCTTCGGATGGCACTCACTTGCTCCTGTGGGACGCCGTCCATCTTTTCATCTACTTCAGTAGGGACTGCCAGGCAGAAATAACACCAAGCTGGGGTCTCCTTAACAAAATGTTCTTTACTTTCAGTTAAGAGTTGTGTAGCAGACACAATATTGAGCATTCTTACTTCCTGACTGTGGTATTTCTTTTCTTTAAGATTCCCGCTATGGGTGCAGTGGCAGCCTTTCTCCTGTCTAGAGGTTCCCTCAATGGGCAGTGGCAGCCTCTCTTCCCTCCTTTAATAACCTCAGTTATCTTCTCACTGCTCTACACTATCATCCAACTCCCTGTCCATTTGATGCCCTGGTGGTTTCACGAAGCCTGCAGGGATAAGCCTTAAGATCCGGACCTTTTGGGATTGGCCTCAGGGTTTTGAGGACAGGCACACGCACCTAGTCCCTTGTCTTCTCTCTTTCTAGGTCATTTACTTTACTTTATCTCTTAATACCTTCCACCGGCACAATCTTAATTCTTAGCTATCTATTCTGGTTCTTCAATACACTGAAGTATTAGGTGCCTGAAATATAATTTCTGATATTCATATTAACCATTGTACTCCCATTTAGGTGTCCCCAGACAGTTCAGATTGACCACAGACTTTAGTTAAGAATACAGAAGTGGAGATACTTTTCACTGAAAATCTTGTGTTGAGATACAATATAGTAGGTAAAAAGAGTGATTCCTCACAGAGCAATAAAACATGTGTCCATACTAAGATGGCTGCAAAACAAGGAGAGGAGAGGAAAGGGACAAAATACCAAGGGCAGTGCTTTTGCATAAGCAGCAAAGTTATACACAGCATTAAAAACAATGAATAATTCCCATTTATGGGACACAAAACTATCTCGTATACATCTAAGGAGCATGACTACATATCTACTGCGTCTTCACTAGTGCTTCTGATAGTGAGGACAGGCTGGGCTGCCGGGAGACACCAGGTACCACTTCAGGACAGTCCCCGAGTCTGTACCAGCTGACCGGACAATGCAGAGAGGATATTCAAAAGGTATTATAGGAGTCATGGATATAAGTGCACATATGGTTTCTTCACCTCCATATAAAAATGCTTCAGAATGGGGGCATGTCCTCGAAATGTAGCTTGGATTTGTTCATTTAGAATCAACTGCTCTGGTGATTGCATCTCATCTTGAGGTGTGGATTATCTTCTGAAGGCATCTCCAGCTCTACCTCATGCCTCTGAATATTCACCAAGAACTGAGAATGTTCTACCATTTATGGTAATATACAGTGTTTGAATATTGTAATCAATATCCAATTGGATCTGCTGATTTTAAACACTAAAAATCATTAATAGCATATCTAATGATGTTTCAACTGCATTCATTTTGGTAGCCAACTGGTGGGTCAGAGGCATAGGAACGAGGTACTGGAGGGTGAGACAGATACGTTCTCAGATGGTGCAAGGTTGGGGCAGGTGGAACAAGTTTAGAGTACAAAGCCAAGATCAGGAGAGGATAGGTCAGACAGGGTGGGTATGTGAACTAGGTCAATAACTGGACAAACAATTCAGACAGAAGCACAGGCAGGACTGTAGCAGATAAACTGACTAGTAACCATGAACAGGCAGAGAGTGGTGCAGCTGTAAGAGGGTGACCTACATTATTGTATCCCCCTGAAAACATCAATTGTTTTAGTGAATAATGTGAAATGTGATGTGTAGCATAGGATGTGATAACCTAATGATACCAATATAACGGTATTATCAGAACTAATGTAGTATACAAATGTAGAATGCATAGTATATGACACACCCACTCCAGCGCCGTGGGGTACTCGGAACCAGGCCGGATCTTTCGCTTCTTTTTAAAGGGGAGACATCATGGTGGCAACCCGGGTCCGTGACCCTGGTGGTGTCAATTGCAAGTTCAGGGATGTTGGGGATGGATAACGAGGAAAAGTGGTTTGTCGTGATGCCACCCACGATGTGCGGATATAGGGAACCGCCGCTGCTGCAGAACCTCCAGGACGATGATCAGCAGCTGAGATGGTTTCGCTCCCCGCAGGTGGAGCTGAGGGTCCCCAGGACAGAAGTGTGGAAAGGGGGTCTAGTTCATGCATCAGGTGGTGCTCGCGCTGGTCTCAGCACCGAGATAGGTCAGGCGGCAGGCGTGGCCAGTGATCACCGCTAAGAAAAGTCTCACACACAAATGCTGGAATTCTGTACCGTTACTTTCACAGTCCATACCAGGCCGCCCAATGCTTTCCTCTGCCAAACGCCGATTCAGCTCTTGTCAAAGAATCGGAACAGTGGACTTGAGACCCTCTCTAGTACATGTTCCTTTCTCTCTCTTTAACGTTCCTCTCTTTCTGTCTGGTGTTCCTCTCTTTCTTTCTCTGGTGGGGTTCCTCAGCGCCACTTACTTGCCTCGCCTGTCAGCGCCTCCGCACGCAATGCTCAGAGCCAGCAGCCACAGGTCTCCTCAATGACACCACTTCCTAGTACCCAGCCTTAGTATGGCTGCCTTTTCTCAGTTGTGTCGAGTAGTGAGCCACAGTTCAAAGAAAACTTGTGACCTCTGATTCGGGCTTACAGCTGCCGCATCGCACTCAGGGCCCGTCCCTGTTTCTCCCACCAGCCCCTCTGTACCTCTAACAGATATGGATGTATGAGTGATCTCTGTCTTCTGCCGTACCCCAAGGGCTCCTTCTGTTCTGTTCCCGGGACGAGCCTTCTCTCTGCTCAAGCCCCTGTTGTCTTGCTCTCAAACTTGTGCTCTCTCCAACTACAGAGCCACACTGGTCTCCTCTTCCTTCTCTTGGGACAAGCTCTCTGCAACTTCAGTTCTCCTTACCATCGATGCCATAGACAAAAACCAAAGACTGCACTTGCAGGACGCAGTCATACCACACTTGTGTAGCAAGCCCAGATGCAGGCTAATGAATCGCCTCAACCAAAGTATGGGAGGCGACTTGCCATGCACACTGAGGGCCTGCATAGGGCACCATTCACACTGATACACATGGTGCAGAGTGTCTGAAAGCAAACCCAAGCTCTGCTGCCTTATTTGGCCTGGGCTGCACAGTACAATGATTCTGCACCACTAGATGAACGGCGCCCCCAAGTGGCCCAACTACATCCTGAAATGAATAAAAAAGTGCAGAAAAGTTTTCTATATGATGAACAAAAAACCTTTATAGATGGGATATTGGTTCATGTGTTGGCCAAGACACTTAAGCTGGCGATCCACGACATGGATTCCCATGCTCGCCAGTCCTATCAAAAATATACAAAAACTACTAGAAAAGCAGCATCAAAAACTTACCATCGATGCCATAGACAAAAACCAAAGACTGCACTTGCAGGACGCAGTCAGACCACACTTGTGTAGCAAGCCCAGATGCAGGCTAATGAATCGCCTCAACCAAAGTATGGGAGGCGACTTGCCCCACCCCGGGACGAGTGTGACTGTGCTCAAGTCCACGGGGGCCAGCTCCTCACAGCGCACCTCCTTCCTCCTCGGCTCTCTCTGACTTTCTTGTCCTCTGACCACTTCCTACTTCCTATTTCCTTTCTACTCACCACCACCCCTGTTCCCCCTCCTCTAAGAATGGGCCCACCCCCTAGGGTCCGCCCATGATCCCTGTCTGCAGTTCTAAGTGTGTGGTGCAGCTGAGGGTCTCAGATCCACTATCCCACCTCCAAGAGAACAGGGGCACTACACTCCTGGGTAAAGAGGGTGCAGTACTCCTGGTGGTGGCTAAACAAGTGGGGCACCACATATAGAGTTCTATATAACGGTATGGCATGATGCAGGTACGGCCTACTAGCCAGACTGGGCTTGGCCTTGTCCCTCAGATGGATAGTGTCAACAGTCAGAAAAAATGTCACACACACATACCAAAATTCCCTGTTTGTTGGAGGGGGTGAATCCTTTTTTATATGATATCTTTTTGGGTGGGGAAAAGAGACAAAATGCAAACCATAAGCATCCTATTGGTTGCATACAAAACTTAAGATATAAAACAAGCATCTCATTGGTTATTTAGCATTACACTACTGATTGATTACATTTCAATTTTTCATTACCATTAAATGTTAATATCAAAGTAACGTGTCCTTTTTTCTATGAGTACATAGGGTGGGCATACTGCCATAGATTGGGGATGTACTGTATGTCTCACAAGCATTTATCTATGAGAATTTGGACATTGCAATCTTCTCAGCGGAAAATTTCAATACCATGGATAATGTGTCTCATTCAGGGTTAATGCTCATTGCTAGACACAGCTGTTTAGAAATCCAGGCAGAATTCTACTGTGGTAACTCACATACAGTATGTCTTCAGAGAGCAAATTTCTTAAAGTCATGCTGTCATTTTTCAGTCATACTGTTATTCCAAGATCGAGGTTGCCAACATAATGCCTTTTATAATGTAAAGTTATTGAAGAGTATGTATTCCATTTTCGGCCCCATTACTGCCAATGGCCACACAATGTCCTTATCTGCTGTTTACTTGTATATAATACAGAGTGAAGGTTTAAGTTTTTCTAATAGCAAATACAGAGATCGTTTTGGCAGGGTTCACTGCAGAGTCGGCCCACAATGAGATGTGATTAGGTAAGTTGGAAAAGGGAGAGTAGTTTCTGTTTTGGTAAGAGTTGTGTAGTGGAAGCATAAAAGGGAAGATAGGTACAGGAGGTGGAAGAACGAGCAGGCCTGGAGTGCAGATGTAATTGGGCTGACAGAGAAAAGGATGATTCCTACAAGGCAAACTGTGTGAAAAGGGGCAGATACAGTGTTGACCAGCATGAACGGGGATCTTTCAAGAGAATGAGGCACCCAGCTGAAGGGCATCGGCTCTAGGAGTGGATTTTGAAAAGGTAGTATAGCTGTGCCAGGTATCATAGCCACAGTGAAACATGTGGACCCATGTGGTTCGATATCGGTGGGATACAGATGAACCACCCTCTCCCTCCCTACTTGGCAGTATTTGTGAAAGAAGTGAATATCATGTCTATACTTCTTCTGGAAGAGTCTGCATATGGTAAAGTGAAAAATGGACAATGTTGCACTTGTTATCCCAACTGTGTAAAGTTACCTGAAAATGAAGGCGAAATTGATGAAACCTGTGTGATGGTGGGTTTACACACACCAATTTATCTGTTCAATCTCTGAACCAATCTCTGGTTGCAGTGAAATCATGGATACATTGCTCCATTTTGTGGCTGTGTACAACATGGAGCAATGTATCCATGATTTCACTGCAACCAGAGATTGGTTCAGAGATTGAACAGATAAATTGGTGTGTGTAAACCCACCATGAGATTCTTTAATGTGAACACAAGATGTGTTCCGCTCTACTGTTGGTATGGAAAGTATTCAGACCCTTTTAAATTTTTCACTCTTTGTATCATTGAAGACATTTGGTAAATTCAAAAAAGTTCATTTTCTTCTCATTAATGTACACTCTGCGCCCCATCTTGACTGAAAAAAACTGAAATGTAGACATTTGTGCAAATTAAAAAAGAAAAACTGGAATATCACACGGTCATAAGTATTCAGACCCTTTGCTAAGTATTGAGTAGAAGCACCCTTTGAGCTAGTACAGCCATGAATCTTCTTGGGAATGATGCAACAAGTTTTGCACACCTGGATTTGGGGATCCTCTCCCATTCTTCCTTGCAGATCCTCTCCAGTTCAGTCAGGTTGGATGGTGAATGTTGGTGGACAGCCATTTTCAGGTCTCTCCAGAGATGTTCAATTGGGTTTAGGTCAGGACTCTGGCTGGGCCAGTAAAGAATGGTCACAGAGTTGTTCTGAAGCCACTCCTTTGTTATTTTAGCTGTGTGCTTAGGGTCATTGTCTTGTTGGAAGGTGAATCTTCTGCCAAGTCTGAAGTCCAGAGCATTCTGCAAGAGGTTTTCATCCAGGATATTTATGTACTTGGCCGCATTCATGTTTCCTTCAATTGCAACCAGTCGTCCTGTCCCAGCATCTGAAAAACACCCCCATAGCATTATGCTGCCACCACCATGTTTCACTGTTGGGATTGTATTGGTTAGGTGATGAACAGTGCCTGGTTTTCTCCATCCTTCAGCTTAGAATTATCACCAAAACATTCTATCTTCATCTAATCAGACCAGAGAATCTTCTTTCTCATAGTCTGGGAGTCCTTCATGTGTTTTTTTGCGAACTCTATGTGGGCTTTCATATGCCTTGCACTGAGGAGAGGCTTCCGTCAGGCCACTCTGCCATAAAGGCCCAACTGCTGGAGGGCTGCAGTGATAGTTAACTTTGTGGAACTCTCTCCCATCTCCATACTGCATCTCTGGAGCTCAGCCACAGTGATCTTGGGGTTCTTCTTTACTTTTCTCACCAAAGTTCTTCTCCCATGATTGCTCAGTTTGGATGGACAGCCAGGTCTACGAAGACTTCTGGTGGTCCCAAACTTCTGCCATTTATGGATTATGGAGGCCACTGTGCTCTTAGGAGCCTTGAGTACTGAAGAAATTCTTTTGTAACCTTGGCCAGATCTGTGCCTTGCCAGAATTCTGTCTCTGAGCTCCTTGGGCAGTTCCTTTGACCTAATGATTCTCATTTGGTCTGATATGCACTGTGAGCTGTAAGGTTTTATAAAGACAGGTGTGTGCCTTTCCAAATCAAGTCCTATCAGTTTAATAAAACACAGCTGGACTCCAATGAAGAAGTAGAATCATCTCAAGGTGGATCACAAGGAAATGGACAGCATATGACTAAAATATGAGTGTCTGTGCAAAGGGTCTGAATACTTATGACCACGTAACGTCTGTCAGAGCACATTACAGCTATGGATTCTTCCACAGCCAGCAGTAGAAGATCCCTATCAGGTCTATCTAAACATTTTGTAGAGACCCATAATGGCGGGCTTGGTAGCTTAGTGGTAAAAGGCATTGAACTGGTGAGGAAACCGGTACGTGGGGGAGATTGGGTTCGCAAACTGCATAATAGCGAAAATTTCTGGATACTGCGTCTTAATACCAGATTTCCTTGTAGATTGAATTATAAGAATGATTTAACATATTTTAATTGAACATATTTATTATTTGGTTTTCTAGTCAATTTTCTCCATATAGCAGTATACTATGCAACCCAACCCTCAATATTTATACATCTTGGTCATATACTCCTTTGGAGAACAATACATCACACTGCATATTGACATTATAGGTTTATTAAATTTATGTATATAGTAAGTATGTTACATGAATTTATTTGGCTTGAATGTTTTTCCATAAAACTTTAATGACTAATGTCACACATGGTGTTTTAGCAGGTATTTTAGTTGTCAGCTTCTGATCAAACTTTGTAAACCATGTTCCTTGTAGATTAACAGCACATGAGATTCTTTGTTAATTTAACCCTATGTGGTGAAGTTGTAGCACATGTGTGTTTCATCTGTAATCACTTTGCCTGTAAATATTGTTTGTTAATCTTTAGCAATGTGTCATTGATAAAGGTTTTTTTAATCGAAACGCGTCTGACATGGCCTGCGAGCCTTAACTATGATCTTTCTTTTAAGATGTTTTGAGCACTTTAATAAAAGAATCTTGTAGAATTGGAATCAGTTTGCCGACCTTCACATCCTTCACTAATGTCTATGGACTAGATGGATGCCAGCCATCACTGTGCACCTGTGTCAGATCTCCTGAGGCGTGAGTGAGCTTTCCCCTTCCCCCTTTCCTGACTTTGGATAAGGAAGAAACCCAGGTTGTGTCACCTACCCACAGCAGAACCTTGCAATTCCCTGGTGATCCAGCGGAGGGTGAGAGTCTGTTGCCTACTATATTCTGTGTTTTGTTTGGTTCTGTGTTATATGTGTTGCGCCCAGGCTATGGGGTACTCGGGTGTCAGGCGGCAAGGGTTAACTGCTGTGTCACGAGGAATGGCGGCCGCGCCTGACCCCGTGTCCTGGGCCTATCTTCCAAAAAGGGTGATATTTACATGGGACTATTTACAGTTGTCTGTCGTGACGCCACCTGCAGTATCTGGTGAGATGCCACCGAAGGTAGATGGTATTGAGGCTAGTGTGGTAAAGTCCTCCGCAGGTAGGACTGGACCTCCGGGGCAGCGTTCCTGTAAGGAAATAAGTTCATGCAGAAGGAAATGCAGCAGAGTCGAGTTCACTTCTCTCTGGGTACTATACTGGAAACATTTAGAAGCATAAGTTATAGTTTTCAGTTCAGCATTCAGATGTTATAACAGGTATCTAACAGGTGGCTGAAAGTGGATCCCAGGTGGTATGATGGAACCCTTGGTGTGTGCCTTCTTTCCCATCCGTTCCTTCCTGCTTCCCAGTAGTTGTATGAAGCCCGGTGACTTGAAATCAGCTGGACCTCCACTCTTCCTCTCACCCTTGCTGTCGTCAGGTAACCCTCTAGTGGCTGACCACTGCCCTTAAGCGGTGCCTGGTTCCCTCTTTTGGTTGCTTAGGTGCCTGGGGAGACTTGTAGACTTCCCAGGACTCCGGATTCTCTGTGGTCCCATAGTGTCCCACAGGTGCGGGCTCTGGTGCCCGGTAACTTTCTGCGCCTGGGAGCCCTTTCTCCTACTCCCTCCTCGTCTTCCTCAGAGGCAAAAGACCTCCTAAAGACCCTCCTTGCTCCCCCTAGAGGTGGTTTTGTTCCCTCCCGGGTACCCTGACACCGTGTAATCTTGTGTGGGAGTGCTAGTGTATTGGTTCCACCCACCATCCTAGGTTTCACTTACAGCTGGAGTATCTGCACCTCTTTTACGGGTGCAGTACCCCTCTGTGACGCCTGCTTTGCGGGGCGCCACATATGCTGTTAACTGTTTGGGGATCCAATAAAGCCTTAATATTGTGGTTCCCTCACCCTGTGTTTTCTGAGTAGTGTTCCGCCCACGGTTAAGGAGCTCGAGCGTTCAGTTGGGATGAGCCCTGGTCCTTGCTGTCTTTCTAAAGACGGCCGGGCCAGTGGACAAGAGCACCCACTGACCCCTGTGTCTCCACACATAGTTTGGTTGTACAGTGTTTATTGTACTTTGCTGCCATCTGCTGGCCATTGTTATAGTATGTTTTCATGTATTGTAGCTGTAATTTTCCCATAATACGTCTCTCTCTCTTACTGTAACTCCTCAAATCTTATTTGCTCACATTCTTTCTTTGTGGTCGGTGCCAACTTGGAAATACTGATGGGCAGTCAGGGGAGTAACTACAATAGGTGCAGGGGTTGCGATCACACCCGGGCCCTGCAGCCTAGGGGGGCCCCAAATGTCCCTTTGGCCCATAGAAAAAGACTAATACTACTAAAGATTTGCAATAATTGGGGGCCCCGTTGGAGCTTTCACATCGGGGCCCCGAGGCCTGAAGTTACGCCACTGTGGGCAGTCCATTTCTTTTTGGTGATTTAGCTCTCTTGACTCTGCTCACCAAAAAGAGCTAGTTCTTTTGGACCTTAAATGGATTCCTATTAAATATGTGTTCACCCCTGATAAACACATATTTAAGATGATGTTAATGTGGGTGGATTCCCACCCACCCACAGCTAAAACTCCGCCCACTTGCTGGCAGCTATTTAGATTGATGGGTGGGCTAGTTTTTGTTTGGATGGGTAGGGTTTTATCCATCGAACAGCATAATTTTATACCCAATGAAGGCCTTAAGAGAATTTAGTGGCTCTCACTGGGGTGTTGGCTCCCTTCATTCCTGAACAACACATCACTACTTGGCAACACATACATCAGGACTGAACAGAGGATTTTCCTGCTACCTCTATCCTCCATCTTGTATTCCTCATCCTTCCTTTCCTCTCCCTGACATCTTTACCTCATTGTGAATACAATACCTTATGGCGGGTTTACACGTTGCGATATCGTAGTACGATTTCAATCAAAAGTCACGTGGTTCAATCGTTGGAGCCGATATCGTTCCTGCGTTGTATGGTGTGAACGTCCAATACGATGCAGGAACGATGTCAATGCGATATCGGGGATTGAATGAGCGTGCTATTCAATGCTCCGATATTGCATAGCGATTGAAGCCGGATCGTGCCGTGTGACAGCCCAACTACGATGCGATGTTCTACGTCACCCATTCACTCCCATGTTAAAGGATCGTTCCTGGGGGGCGTAGACATCGCACGGACGTTGTATTCCGATATCGCAGCGTGTAAACATCCAATGCGATGCGGGAGAAACGTGCACTAATTGCGCGCTCCCGCGCCACTGAGTTGCGATATCGCAACGATATTGAAGCGTGTAAACCCACCATTAAAGTTCATCCACTGCATCTTCCTTCCTGGATTTACCACATGCACCTGCTCAGGTATGGAAGGAGAAGATAGCGAGTAACCTATCTACCATTGCTTGAACAGAGAGTGCTTACATCCCTTACGTATCTCACATACGTGCATCGGTGGATGGAATACTTTAGCTTACCAGCTGTTGAGGAACTACAACTCCCAAATATCACACCATATTAAGGGCCAATTCCAGTTTCTTTTGTTCTTCCTTTATTACATTTTGCATTCCAAGAAGATAACTTATGTGTTACAGACAGGGACGGCTCCATTCAGGAAACCAGAGTATCTTAACGAAGACTAATGACATTAAACATAATATTCTGCATGTACTTATTACAGTAACCTGCTAATATTAAATGAAAAAAAGACAATAATCAGACACAAAAGACATAATTCAAATATTAATAAAACATTGTAACTATGTGAAAATTACATTAATCTACCCTATACTATATGTTCTACATTCTTCAGCTTTGCCCACACATATATGCAGATGTACATGGCTCGGGGGAAATTTTGTAACCACCTCAAATAATCTTTTAAATCAAGACTTGCTGCATATTTTAGAGCTTCGATCTGTACATTTAGATATGAAATTAAAATGTTCACTCACCTTTGGTGAACCAACGTTTACATTTAAGGCTTTAAGGGTACCTTCACACGCAGCAATATTGCTAGGCAATTTCACTGGCAATATGCTGGTTGCAGTGAAATCATGGACACATTGTTACATTTGTACACAGCAACAAGATAGAACAATGTGTCCATGATTTCACTGCAAACAGCAAATTGCCAGTGAAATTGCCTAGCAATATTGCTGCGTGTGAAGGTACCCTAAAAAAGAATTTGCCTTTTGACAGCACAGTCTGAAAATGTGAAACTGTGCAAGAACACATCCCCAACTTAGGACTCATGCAGACATCAGTTTTTATCATTCAAATACTATTGGTACTCTTCATGCTACCTGTTCCTTTGATAGTTGATGGAATATTTACCATTTTCATATTTGTTCTTCATCTGACAATACCAGATCAAACTCTGATGGTAAAAACTGTCACACTGCCCAAACTCAGATGAGAAACTTGGGTCGATTTTAGAGTACGAGAAAATCACTGACATCTGAATGAGCAGATCACTTTATGCTTTGGCCAACAGAACAGCAGGGTGATGCAAAGTGTGAGTCCCAGAGAGGGGCAGAGTGACATTATGATGTCATCGTGCCCAGTGCGATGACATCACTGCATTGGTCTGCCCATGCCCTGCTGTCGTCTGCCAGCTGACTTGCAAGGATCCTGGGTTAGGTGAGTAGGTGAGGTGAAATGTTTATTTTCTATTTTAATAGTATTGGTAGGAGGTCTGGGGGTCATAATACAGTGTAGGGACAACTGTGGGGGCATCATACAGTGTAGGGACTACTGTGGGGACATCATAGAGTGTAGGGACTACTGTTTGGGCATCAAACAGTGTGTAAACTACTGTGGGGGCATCATACATTGTGCGGACTACAGACAGTGCATTATACAGCGTGGGAACTACTGTGATGGCATCATACAGTGCAGGAACAATTGTAAGGGGGTCATAATGTGTGAGGACAACTGTGAGGGCATCATACAATGTAGGGAATACTGTGGAGGCATCATACAGTGTAGGGACTACTGTGGGGGCATCATACAGTGTAGGGACTACTGAGTGAGCATCATAATTTGTGTGTACAACAGTGAGGGCATCATACAATGAAGGGAATAATGTGGGGGCATCATACAGTGTAGGAACTACTGTGGCGGCATCATACAAAGTAGGGAATACTGTGGGGTCATCATACAATGTAGGGAATACTGTGGCGGCATCATACAGTGTAGGGACTACTGTGGGGACATCATAGAGTGTAGGGACTACTGTTTGGGTATCAAACAGTGTGTAAACTACTGTGGGGGCATCATACATTGTGCGGACTACAGACAGTGCATTATACAGCGTGGGAACTACTGTGATGGCATCATACAGTGCAGGAACAATTGTAAGGGGGTCATAATGTGTGAGGACAACTTTGAGGGCATCATACAATGTAGGGAATACTGTGGAGGCATCATACAGTGTAGGGACTACTGTGGGGGCATCATACAGTGTAGGGACTACTGAGTGAGCATCATAATTTGTGTGTACAACAGTGAGGGCATCATACAATGAAGGGAATAATGTGGGGGCATCATACAGTGTAGGAACTACTGTGGCGGCATCATACAAAGTAGGGAATACTGTGGGGTCATCATACAATGTAGGGAATACTGTGGCGGCATCATACACTGTAGGGACTACTGTGGGGGCATCATACAGTGCAGGGACTACAGTGGGGGCATCATACAGTGTAGGGACTACTGTGGGGGCATCATACAATGTAGGGAATACTGTGGCGTCATCATACAATGTAGGGACTACTGTGGGGGCATCATACAGTGTAGGGACTACTGTGGAGTCATCATACAATGTAGGGAATACTGTGACGGCATCATACAATGTAGCGACTACTGTGGGGGCATCATACAGTGTAGGGACTACTGTGAAGGCATCATACAGTGTAGGGTCTACTGTGGGTCATCATACAGTGTAGGGACCACTGTGGGGTCATCATACAGTGTAGGGACTACTGTGGGGGCATCATAATGTGTTACTGCAACTGTGAGGGCATTATAGAATGTGGGGAATACTGGGAGGCTGGTTACTAATAATCTCAGTAGCTAATTATCTGAATGCTCAGTGATTACCCTTCCCTGCCTCCACTCCCTCTGTGTATGCTCGTGACCTAGCAACTAAAGCTGCTCCCATTAACAGCTCTATACATACACTGTCAGAGAAAGAAACTCTCTGAGTCCTACAACTGGATCGTGAGTAGCAGCATTTCTTATATGTTGTTTGGATATAATCTATATGCTGTGTTTAATGGGTTAAATGCATTGTTACTATAGATTTTATAGCCTGCAGTTGTCAGCATTACACATTCTTTCCTTAAACAGATAAGACGCTTAATGTAATGTTTTGTTTTATTTTCAATGACATATGGACATATTGATATTTCATCTTTATTCATACAGTGCATAGAAATAAAGGTGATGTAACTAAATGAAAGCACACAATTGACACAACATAGTGATTTTGTAATAGTTTTGAAAACTGAAATGTTCCCAGCAGGGGCGTAACTACAACAGGTGCAGGGGTTGCTATTGCACCCGTGCCCTGGAGTCTAGGGGGCCCCAAAAGTCCCTTTGGCCTATGGAAAATGACTAATGCTATTAAAGATTTGCAACAATTGGAGCCCTGTTGGAGCTTTTGCATTGGGGTCCATGAGCTTCAAGTTACGCCACTGGTTTCCAGAGATACATTGGGTACAGAAAGTATTCAGACCCCTTTATATTTTTAATTCATTGTTTCATTGCAGCCATTTGGTAAATTTAAAAAAGTTCATTTTTTATCATTAATGTACACTCTGCACCCCATCTTGACTGAAAAAAACAGAAATGTAGACATTTTTGCAAATTTATTAAAAAATAAAAACTGAAATATCACATGGTTATAAGTATTCAGACCCTTTGCTCAGACACTCATATTTAAGTCACATGTTGTCCATTTCCTTGTGATCCTCCTTGAGAGGGCTCTACTCCTTCACTGGAGTCCAGCTGTGTTTAATTAAATTGATAGGACTTGATTTGGAAATGCACACACCTGTCTATATAAGACCTTATGGTGGGTTTACACGTTGCGATACCGTTCAGATATCGTAATACAACGGTGCGGGAGCGCGCATTTAGTGCCCGTTTCTCCCTGATCGCATCGGCGGTTTAGACGTCCCGATATCGGGATACAACGTCCCGACGATGTGTACGCCCCCCCAACCCAGGAGCAACCATTTAACATGGGAGTGAATGGGTGACGTGGCAGTACACATCGGAGTTGGGATGTTACACAGGACGACCCGGCTCCAACCGGCATCCGATATCGGGCGGTTGAATAGCACGCTCATTCGACCCCCGATATCGGTTTGCCATCATTACAGCATCGCATTGTACGTTCAAACAGTACAGCGCAGGAACGATATCGGGTCCAACTCACGAACCAGGTGACTTTTGGTCGGAGTTGGACGCCGATATCGCAACGTGTAAACCCACCATTACAGTTCACAGTGCATGTCAGACTAAATGAGAATCATGAGGTCAAAGGAACTGTCCAGGAGCGCTGAGACAGAATTGTGGCAAGGCACAGGTTTGTTCAAGGTTACAAAAGAATTTCTGCAGTACTCAAGGTTCCTAAGAGCACAGCGGCCTCCATAAACCTTAAATGGAAGAAGTCTGGGACTACCAGAAGTTTTCCTAGACCTGGCCGTCCAGCCAAACTGAGTAATGTCAGAGTAGATCCTTGGTGAGAGAGGTAAAGAAGAACCCCAAGATCACTGTGGTTGAACTCCAGAGATGCAGTAGGGAGAAGGGAGAAATTTCCACAAAGTCAACTATCGCTGCAGCCCCCCACTTGTGCCTTTATGGCAGAGTGGCGCAGTGGAAGCCTCTCCTAAGTGCAAGACATATAAAAGCTGCAAAGAGTTTGCAAAAAAACACATGAAGGACTCCCAGACTATGAGAAATAAGATTCTCTGGTCTGAGAAGACAAAAGATAGCACTTTTTGGTGATAATTCTAAGTGGAATGTGTGGAGAAAACCAGGCACTGGTCATCACCTGCCAAATACAATCCCAACAGTAAAACATGGTGGTGGCAGTATCATGCTATGGGGGTGTTTTCAGATGCAGAGACAGGACGACTAGTTGCAATTGAAGGAAATATGAATGCGGCCAAGTACAGAAATATCTTGGATGAAAACCTCTTGCAGAGTGCTCTGGACCTGAGACTTGGCCAAAGGTTCACCTTCCAACAAGACAATGACCCTAAGCACACAGCTAAAATAACAAAGGAGCGGCTTCAGAACAACTCTGTGACCATTCACGACTGGCCCAGCCAGACCCCTGATCTAAACCCAATTGAGCATCTCTGGAGAGACCTGAAAATGGCTGTCCACCAACGTTCACCATCCAACCTGACGGACCTGGAGAGGATCTGCAAGGAAGAATGGGAGAGGATCCCCAAATCCAGGTGTGAAAGAATTGTTGCATCATTCTCAAGAAGACTCATGGCTGTACTAGCTCAAAAGGGTGCTTCTACTCAATACTGAGCAAAGGGGCTGAATACTTATGACCATGTGATATTTCAGTTTTTCTTTATTAATGCATTTGCAAAAAATTCTACATTTCTGCTTTTTGAGTGAAGAAAAAAAAATGAACTTGAATTTACCAAATGTCTGCAATGAGACAAAGACTGAAAAATTTAAAGGGGTCTGAATACTGTAGATGTGGTTATATCCATGCAGCTTGTCTAGATATACAGTATGAACTATTTTATATTTCTGCAACTAAGAGTCTGTAGGATAACATATTTCTTCTTTTAGTAATGAAGTCTCATTATAGAAGACAACTTACTGACTTCAGTCATCACAGTACAGGTAAATGTTTCAGGTTAAAACAAATTAATTAGTTAAGGTAGTAGAAAGCTCACCAATCAACCCTGCCGATCCCAGGTGTATGGATGAGGGTCGAACGCCCACATAGAAATCCAGAAGAAGTGAAGGATCCTGCACAACCACCTTTCCATAAGAATGTTATTTATTAGAAATCATAAAAAAACATGAATTAAAAGCTCAGTATCCTTGGGCAGCCACCCACGCGTGAAAAAAATCACAGCATGCACTAGCACCAGTCTCTTCTTTATTTCAAATGAGACTCACCTATTCAAGTCTATCTCTACACAAAAAACTCTGAACCTAAATGGATCATCCATCTGTACAATCTGACTTTTATAAATACCTTGCAATTTTTAACAAAAGAAACTGTATTTAATCTTACATACAGTGCTGTGCAAATTAATTGGGACAAAGCTTGTTTTTCTTGCATTAGTTTTACTATTTCTGATAAGTGTTTTATCAGTTCTTGATGTCGTTTTCCTGTTTCTTCCACACTTCCCTTTTCGTTTTTGAGAAAACGATCCAGTTTCATTGTGTGTGCGAATTATTCTTGAAACAATAGATTTTCCAATACCAGCAGTGGAAGCGATTTCTCTTACAGTCAGACTTGTATGTTCATTAAGAGTAATAATTCTAGATCTCTTCCGTGGAGTAACATCCATTGTTACAGACACGAATCACACTGAGAGAAAAAGTACACTAAACCACTCCTCACAGAAACAAGCTCTCACCTGAAGCTGAGGGGGCAACTAGCTGTTATTTTCTGACTAAAACCAGTCAAACCACATTTTGTTACTCAAGGTTGTACACTCACACCTGTTCAAAGCAGTTACAACTGGTTTGAATCACTGACTGGTAACCCCAACTTACGATTTTACTAAAAAAAATGCTTTGTCCCAATTAATTTGCACAGCACTTGCATGTTAAAAACCGATGATGCACAAAAATAGATTGTCATACAGTTAACAATACAGGTGAAAAATTATCCAATTTTGTGGAACTGAATAATTTTTTAAATGCACCTCTAAACTTAGACTTAGGGCAGAGACACACTATGCGAGATGCATGCAAGATACTCGCATGACTAACCTATGTAGGGAACAGTCTCTATAGCAGCAGCAAGTAAGGCAGTGACACTCAGGCTCAGTCCAAAAGTAAGTGTGTTTTATTGCACACAATGGCAAAACAGAAACAGAAACAGTCCTTTCATCAGGATAAATAGCGTCGGCCCTAAACCTGCTCCTCCTGGAGCTCGTCTAGGGGTCCTACCCCACCTTGGGGTCCGGTACACGCTCCCTGTATGCTCCCTGGCTACTTTTTCTCCGGCACCCAAAACAAAAAAAAACCTCTCTCTCCTCCTCGGCAGGCGTCTCCGCCGTGCTGATCTCTCTCACCTGTCTTTCCCTCCCAGCTACTTCAAAGCCTGGGGCGGGAGATGAGGAATGGAGGCCCGCCCAAAACCTTCCCCCATTCCTCATAGATGAGGTCCCATAACAGGCTCTACCAACAGCCACCGTTCTGAGTAACTGTGGCCATACCTACCTCACCTATGCTCATGAAAGCATCTCCTGTCCCATACATGCAGTAGCTCACCATCCTTGGGGAAACATAGCGTCCCTCTACCACCATTCCCCTTGCTACCTCACACCTGGCACGCCCGTTGCCTCTCTGAATGGGAGCGGGTCGGCTATATAGGAACACGAGCGTGTCAGCTGTATAGAAACACAAGCAGCTCCACACTTCTGTCCAGAGAGGGGGAGGCCATGCTGGGTGAGTCATGTGAGACTCATGCAAGTATCTCGAATACATCTCGCATAGTGTGTTTCTGGCCTAAGGGTGCATTTAGTTTTCTGTATAAATATGTCTGAGATCGGACTACTATGTATGGCTAGTGGGTTTCCCAACCGAAGCCTGACAGCTTCATAGAAATATATGACGCTGTCATGGTTAAGTCAGTAGCCCTGCTGGCCAGTCCATGCATTGCAGTCCAATCTCAGACTGATTTATATAAACCTCTGAATGCACCCTAACACACTTATGCGAGCTGCATGCGAGATTCTTGCATGCATCTCACATTACTTACTCGGCCCAGCCGCCGACTCAGTGGACGGGAGCGTGGAGCTGCACAGTAACACAATCAGCTGACACACTTCTATTTAAAGAGGCAGTGGCCAGGATGGGTGAGTCATGAGAGATGCATGCAAGATACTTGCATGCATCTACATAGTGTGTCTCTGCCCTAGCAGGTAAAACCTGATCATATGCCATCACTTTAACACTTTAAGGCTGGTATCACACCAGCGTATGAAAAATCTGGCCATTTTTCATCCAAGGGAGCAGGATGAGTGAAATCCATATGGTATTCTGTGTGTCATGCGAGTGTGGCACCCCAGAGTCCAATTGCCAGAGTGTCATTATCGCCCCCGGGTG
This sequence comes from Allobates femoralis, assembly GCA_033576535.1. Classification (NCBI taxonomy): domain Eukaryota; kingdom Metazoa; phylum Chordata; class Amphibia; order Anura; family Aromobatidae; genus Allobates; species Allobates femoralis. Next base: position 149,702,244 of record JARQOC010000004.1, read on the forward strand.
GTAGTGTCACACTTCAGAGCAACAAAAGAGTATTCACACTAGGCAAGTAACCGCACACAACACCTTTCCACCTCCAGACCAGAAGGGGAAAACCTAAACCTGGATTTAGGGTGAGCTCCCCTATAAATTCTGGTCTGGGGCGGAGCTAGTCAGTTCAGTTCCTAGGAGGACTGAGGAAGACATCCTGGTGGACCTGTAGCTATACTAAGCTCGTCCCAGAATAGCCAATTCAGTGTGAGGGCCCAAGGCAAGGATCTGAGGAAAAGAAGAAGAACCTGGGAAGCGGAGCGGTATCGTGCTCATCCTGGAGGAAAGCGCGAAGAACGGACACCGGAGTCTGAGGCTGTGCAGGGCCTAACATCAATACCGGAAGGTGGGGAATTCCAAGTTCCAGCCATACTGTGCCCGGAGGCAAAGCAGCATAGAGAGCCCAGGGACAGCCGCCCGATCCGAGGGGCTAGTAAAGGACTCAAATTGCCTGCCATACCGACACCTCGCAGGAGAGAGAAAGGGCCAGCAACTTAGCTAAAGCAGCATCAGGAGCCTACACACAAAGCAAAGCAAGGAGGCCTCAGAACTTGCCGGGTGAGGAGAACCCCAAGTTGCTCTCAGGTGAAGGACCCTGCTTAACATCGACTGGAATTACAGTTGCACCAGTAAAAGGACTAAGGAACAAACAAACCGCGAGTCTGTCTGTTGCTTTGTGACCACAATCCTGCACCCTACACCTTTACTACTTTCACTGCCCCAGGGATCAGCTCTACCTGTGGGGAGCCGCTCCATCCCAGCTGCCCATCCATCATCCCCGGAGGTTCTGCAGCAGCGGTGGCAACCTATAACCACATACCACGAGTGGCGTCACAAATAACTCCCTTTTCTATCACCTCTTTCCCTACCAAGCCAGTAGGGCAGTAGTACCCTTTACAGCTGCCCCCAGGACCACGGAATCGGGTCTCGACCCCTGTGACTCCCCGAGAATCCCATACCCTTGGGCGGGTGACGAGTGCTATGCGAGTGTGCGATTTTTTTTCTCACCGAGCATCTGTATGACATCTGTATGCAATGCAGATATTTTTCTCAGCAGCGATTATTCTATAATCATTTACAAGACCATCTACAGCGTTCTGTGTTTCAGAATAATAATATATCCATAAAAAATGAACAGCATACAGATGCTCCGTGTGCTGTCAGTTTTTTTTCACACCTAATGACTTGTATTGGCGAGTCTTGCACGTTTAAAGTATCCACTCGCAGCATGCTGCTACTTTTTTCTCATCCTGGACCTGGATGATAAAAAATGTTCACAAAAACACTCATCTGCTCTGACTCATTGAATAACATTGGTCGGGTGCAATTCTCTCATTGCACTCATCTGATTCAATTATCCATGTGACTGAGGCCTTAAAGGGAACCTGTCACCTGTTTTTTGCCATCCCATCTGAGAGCAGCATAATGTAGAGACAGAGACCCTGATTCCAGTGATGTGTCATTTACTGAGCTGCTTGCTGTCATTTTGATAAAATTACTGTATTCTTTGTTGCAGATTTAGCAGTCTGTGAATATACCAGTCCACTTGGCAGCAGGCCAAGAGGACTGCTAATGATAATCTCCAGCTGTTTAAACAGTGATTTTATGAAAACTACACTGAGCAGCCCAGTAAGTGATGCATCGCTGGAATCAGGATCTCGGATCCTATATTATGCTACTCTCAGATTAGGTTGCAAAAACCTGGTGACAGGTTCCCTTTAAGCAAAATTCACACAAGGTTAAACAAAATGGTCCCATTTTCATGAAGTAAAAAAAATCTGCTGCGTTTCCCTCTGTATTGTTATCCAAATGCAATCCATATGGCCTTCATTTTTATATAGTAGCAGTAAATAAAATTTACAACACCAAATACAGTTTCTATGTTGAAGAACTGCACGGTATCCATTAATATACAGTTGATCTGTAAAGGAACTGTTTTCTTTGCACACAAATAGTCTTCAATGGGCGATCCTGATCTGAAATAGTCGTCTGAATAGTCCTGTTGCAAAACTGGGTCTTAGTGTTGTTGACAACACTCCGAAAATATGGTGGTGGGAAAGTAGCTTAAAAGGTATAGATGTAGGCATGCTCCTTTTATTATTTTACATCTTCAATGACTTGATTGGAGCTGCAAAGTGAAAACATTGATAGGTCAGAAGTTATATCGCTGTCAGTTACTTACGTATTGACCCAAGAGGTTTGTTTATTGCTATAGGTGTCATCCTTTCACTTATATTGTTGTTCTGCACCATTTCTTACCTAGACAACTTCCCATTTAAAGAGAACATATGGAAACCCGGGGTTAATCAAAGTAAGGTGGATGTTCTTGAAGAGGAATTAAGAAGAGGTTACCGCCAGGAAGCTTTAACCCTTAGTGCGGTGATGGAGAATATGACACGTCTTTATCTGACAAGGTGATGATGAACATATGACTGTGGGGATTCAGTGCTATCACTGTTAAAGGGAATCTGTCAGGTCTAAAAATCTATATGTAACTGATATAATTTTCTAATTCCTCTGGTGAAGCTCTTTCTATTCATGTATTTCTTTTATTTATACTCCCCCTTATCCTCTGTAAACAGTAAATAAAGAGATTCATTCCATCTGTTAATCACTGTAAGTGATTACTTAGTTCTTTGCTGCACACTCCCCAAGGAATGAATATTCATGTAGTGACATCACTGCAGGCATTCAAGGAAAGTTCAGTATAAATCACTCACATGGGGGGCTGTATCCTTCTGTCTTCTCTCCTTGTATGCAGCAAAACAAATGTTCAAATAAGCACATAAAATCTCTAACTGACAGCACAGTTTGTGCTCAGAGCAACAAATGGAGGAGATTGCTTTATCTGATAGCTAGGCTTGGAATGTGCCTGCAGTCTCTTGCTCCCCCTCCTCCTCAGAAGCACCATAGGAACATGAAAATGGAAGTGAGACACAGAGAACAGGGGGAGGGAGGGAATAGCTGCCTGGGAAGGAGTGAATAATAATGAACATACTGCTGACCATTCAGCAGTGAAAATCAGTGTTTTTTTTTGTGGGGGTACGTGGTGGTACGGTGTACCAGAAAATATGCAGAGGGGGCGGAGCTATATGGGGATTGCATCCACGGCATGCTTCCCACAGGATCTCCTGGCTGAAAGACAGCACCCCTCCCCCCCGCTTCTTAATCACGGCCGCAGGCGCCTGACAGCTCCATAACCCCACCCGCTCAAGTTCCCCCCGCTCCTCAAGCTGCCAGCGCCTGACAGCACCCACATGGATGCTTGTTTGATGCACGACAGTGATGAGAATGTGGTGCGAGTGTGGTGCGTGGGGTGAGTGTGCCTGCCTGTATTCTTGTGAGTGTGCTGGAAGTGTGAGGTATGAGTGCGTGTGTGGTGTGTGTGAGTGTGATGCTGTCCGTGGTCCTGAAGGACCGCAGACAGCATTTGCGGTGTCTTTAAACTCGTCGTCTGTCAAAGCTGGCGAGTTTGAATTTACCGCTTTCCCAGTACAGTAATCAATAATGTTCCAGTGCTGTCACAGCAGTGCTGAAACATTATTATTTTTTTTTAAATCAGGTAGATTTTTATTAAACATTTTAACAGATACAGTAGTACATAGTACTTTCTCGCCGGCCAAACCATGCAACGCCATCGCTAACTCATCCACCGTGACAGGAGTCTCTAATGCTGCTCTATCCCCATCGGACAAACCAGGCAATGACGCAGTCTCTAAAAAAACATCCATCTCCTCCCCCTCCTCTGCCCCCATCTGTGAAGTATAGAGGTCTCGATAAAAGGCCACAAACATTTCCAGAATTCCCTTCGCATCCGTGACCTCCTCTCCACCCTGACCCTTCAAACGGTGAACAAACTGGCTACTCCTCTGTGCAGCAGCAATTACAGATAGCAGGTGTCCCACCTTTTCCCCCTCTTCAAAAAATGTTCACTTCTGAAACGACAATTTTTTATCCGTAGTTCCCATCAGGACTCTATTAACTTCCTCCTGTGCTTCCCGTAAATTTTTCCTAGATTCTGGGTTGGCCCTTTGCACTGCGTCTAACTCTGCCCTCTCCAATTTTTGTAAACTATCTTTTGTCACTTGTTTAGTCCGTGATTTACACCTACATATGTCCCGAAACTGGAGTCCCCTTAAAAAGGCCTTCATAGTCTCCCACACCACTAATGAGTCAGCGCTCCTTTCATTTATCTTATAAAATTCCTCCAGTTCCTCCCCTATCTTAGTCATATCAATGGAATGCAACCATACCGGGTGTATCTTCCATTCTCGTGCAGCGCCCCCCTGTGATCTCGGCCGGCGGACAGAAACGAGGACTGGGCAATGATCTGACACAGCTCTGGCCAAATATTCCACATCTTCTACCAGCTCATCAAACAAATCATTTCCAAGGGCCATATCTATGCGGGATAGTGAGTCATGCGAAGACAAGAAACACGAAAAGCATTTTCTACCAATATTTCTAGCTCTCCAGAGATCTCTCAGACCTATTTCTTGTACTAAAGTACCGAATGGAGTCACAGTGCCCCTCCGTTCCTCCCCCGATATACTACTTCTACCCCATTGTGTATCCATCACATTATTAAAGTTCCCAATTAACAGGAATGGCATTGCCCCCTATTTCTCCGCCAAGCCTCTAATTTCCCGTAATTTAATACTGGAGTACGGCGGCGGGATATATATAGCCCCAATACACAGTAACTGTCCAGCCAGCCTACAAACCACCAAAACATAGTGCCCCTCCTTGTCTATGTGAACCTCCAACTCCTCGTAGTGTGCAGATGAATGGATCAGGATCGACACTCCCCTAGCATATGAGGAGAAGGTAGAGTGATATGCCCTCTGAGCCCACCTTTTGTTCAAGACGTCAACTGTATCTTTTGTTAAGTGACTTTCCAGAAAACACAATACTGCTGGTTTATGATCCATCAGATATTGGATAACCGCCACTCTCTTTGCCTTTCCCGATAACCCCCGTACATTACAACAGACGATTTTAGTCCTCTCCCCCATAATATTCAACAAAGATCCAAGTATGCAGCCCTGTTCCCGCTATTTGCTGTCTCCCAATCCCCGCAAATTGCATTCTTTGCTTCTGTACCACCACCGAGTAGTCTGGGTATATGGAGATCCTCTGGCCGTTGATGGTAAGGTCTTCCATATTCCTGGCTTTTTGCAGAATTGAATCTCTGTCTCTGTAATTAAGGATTTTTGCAAGTATCGTGCGGGGGCCCTTTCCGGGTGGCTGCAACTGCATAGGGACTCTATGAGCCCTCTCTACTGCAAATAATCTGGACAGAGTATAAGAACCAATCTTTTCCCTGAGCCAATCCTCAATGTATTCTGTGGGATTCCTCCTCTCTGACTTCTCTGGGACCTCTACTATGCGCAGATTGTTGCGTCTAGAGCGGTTTTCTAGATCGTCAGTTTTGGCCTCCAGTGCAGATAGTCTCTGTATATACTTCTTTTCTGCTCTCTCCAGTTTATCAATACGGTCTTCCTCTGAGCTCACTCTCTCCTCCACCGTTCCTGTCCTTACATCCACCTTCTTCAAATCCTTTTTAATAGTTGATATCTCTCCCTGCATTCCCATGACTTGTTGTGTCTGTGTCTTTAAGGCCTCTTTACAATAGGAGACCACAGTATATACATCCTTTATAGTAGGATCTTCCTGCACAGGGTCCTCAGCCTGATTCTGTCCAGCTGCCTCCTCCTCCTCATTCTGATCTGGGCCCATCGCTCCTTCCCCCACCTTCCTGTGGGCCTCAGCCTCCTGCCCAGTCTCCTCACCTTCAACATTAGGGTCCCCAGAGTGTGATTCTTCTGAGTGGGCGAACTGCTCCAGTTTTGCAGCTGCAGCCATGCGCCGCTGACACGCTACATTAGCTCTCTCCGCCTCCTCTCTTGCTTCGGCACCATCTTGGAGACCGCATCCCTCTCCAGCTCCCAACTCTTTTTGTCGGCAGTGGGTCATTTTGGTTTCCTCACCCCGGCTCCAAATGCTGCTCGCCGCTCCCGACACCTCCAGGCACCGTTACAGCCCAGCGGGAGTGATTTGGGGCTGTTAACAGGATTAATGGACGGGTACACCGCGGGAGCTCTCCTCACATGCAGTCTCTCACATCGCCGTCCTGGTCACGCCCCGAAACATTATTTTTTAATAAATTCAGAAACGAAATAATAAAGTGATGTGTGTTATTAATCATTTTAACCCCCTCTGCAGGCTTTGTGCTACATGTCGGCATAGAACCTGCAGATGCGGCTAATAAAAGCTGGTGTCAGAAGGGTTAAAATGCAGTTAGTGTGCTACCATCATGTTTACACAGAGTGTGTACCCTCTGTGTAGACATAGTGACAACACACCCTGGCAGTGCAGGGGCTAATTCCTTTATTTTACTGATCCCGGCAATTGTCAGGTCATTTTACATTACTGTGAAGCCACTCTGCTCCTCCACTGAGCTGTCTGTGGTCCTGAAGCTTCAGCATGATATTACTGTAATATCACACTGGAGCTTCAGCACCAGGGACAGCGGCTGTCATGGTACGCTTTTTGCGTAAGCAATTGGCGGAAGTACGCAAAAAGTATAGCATGGCAGCCAAATATGCCCTCCGATCCGGAGTGCAGCCGGATGCCGCTAATAGCAACCGTAGCTGCTGATTATTCAAGATCATGGCTAGCAGGGAGCTAGCTGCGGTCCAGACATTACAGCAGCGTGCAGCCGCCGGTGTCCGGTTGCCTGATCCTCCCGGATCAGGGCAATCCGGCCCCATAGACCGCCATGTTAGGGAGCGCCGGATTGCGCCGGATTGCCCCGGATCCGGGAGGATCCGGGAGAATCCGATTTGGGGAGATTTTTCTCCCCGGACACAAAAATACTGCATGGTACGATTTTGTGTCCGGGAGGAAAATCTGATTCCTCCCGGATTCTCCCGGACACCTGGAAACCGGATGGCAGAGAGCTGCCATTCGGCTCCGTCCAGCCCCATAGGATACTATGGGGCCAAAATCCGGTCCGGGGCTGTGCAGTTTAAACCGCACAGAAACACGTCACCACTTCTGTATTTATCACCCACTCTGTGTTTTACAAATACTGAGGTAAAAAAAACTCATCAAAATCAATGTGTGCATGTGATAAGATTGTGTACAGCCTCCAGTGTCAATAAGTGATTGTATCAGACTTTAGACATTTGGGGAGGATAGATGTATCCTGTCTTTAAATTGGAGATCCAGTGAAATGTAAGGTCAGGTTTATGGCTACTGTCACACGTAGCGTATTTCCCGTGCTTTTTTGTGGGCACGTTTGTTGCTACATTTTGCAGCCGCGCTATTTAGCATTCACACACTGCAGATTTTTACGGCCGCATTTTTCCCCCAAAAGCAAAGGAGGAAGTGATGTCACACGGAGGCAGGAATAATCCTCTTCCTGTGTGACATGTATATGTACTTTCGCTTTAGCAGTGTATGTACTGTACATACACTGCTAAAGCGAAGTAAAAGAAAGCAATGGTAATAAAAATAATAGAATAAAATACTCACCTCTCAACTGACTGTCCCGAGATGCGAGGTGTCCACGTCCAATTGTTGCATGACCTGAATTAGCTGACCGTCGGCAAACCGATCAGTTGATGTGTCACGTGACAGCATCAGCTGAGCGGTTTGAACCGCCCGCCGAAACCGATTGGCAGGCAGTTTAGGCTGATCAGCTGATGTTGTCAGCTGACATGTCAGCTTATGCTATCAGCTGACACATCAGCTGAGTGGTTTAAACCGCCCGCTTAAACCGATCGGTTTGAGCAGGCGGTTTAAACTCACAGCTGATGATGTCACGATCAGCTGATGTCACATGACACATCAGCTGATTGCTACCAGCCAATCAGATGATTCATGCCTTTTCAGCGATTGGACGCCTTATCCGTCAGGTCCCAGGACAGTCGGCGGAGAGGTATTTTATTTTTTTATTTTTAATACCTTTTGTTCACTTTTATTTCACTTTTGCAGTGTATGTAGATACACTGCGAAAGCAAACTCCAGGCCCGACATGTCACATGGGGGAAGCAACACAGGATTCTTCCTCTCCTCGTGTGACATCACATCCTGCTTCTCTTCCTGCGCCCACACTTATAGGCGCTGGAATACAGCATTGTGTGAACGACAATGCGTATTGCAGCTCCTTATAATGGCGCCAATGGGAGAAAGCTTGTGCTATTAGGCGCAAAGAATGGACATGGTCATTCTTTTTACGCATGCGCTTTCTCCCCCAAAAGCATGGTCAAAAATATCTCAGCATCCGAATGACAAAAGTGAAAGTCCATTCACTTTGCCGGGAAACACAGACGCTGATATGCTTTTGGGGAAAAGTGCAGCGTAAAAATAGTGGGAAATACGCTACGTGTGAACGTAGTCTACATCACATTTCAACCACAGTGAGGAGTCCTCCTGAGCTCTAGAAAAATGAGATTCAGGCATACTCCTAACGGAGTCATAGTAAGGTAAAAAATGTTTATACCATGATAGCCAGTAGATAGAAAAATATTAGAATCTGAGAGTCCTCAGTGGTTGATACTTTTTAATTGCTAACAGAAAAAATGGTAAGAAAAAACAAAGCAAGCTTTTGAAACACCATGGCCTCTTCATCAGGCTTAGGGCCGCTTTACACACACCAACTTCTGTGTCCAACTTCTGAACAGATCTCTGGTCGCAGTGAAATCATGGACACATTGTTCCATTTGTACACAGCCACAAAATGGAGCAATGTGTCTATGATTTCACTGCAACCAGAGATCTGTTCAGAAGTTGGACACAGAAGTTGGTGTGTGTAAAGCGGCCCTTTAAAGATACAATGTCTGGAGAAACACACCCACACTATATATATATACATATATATATATATATATATATATATATATATATATATAAAACTAGAAAAAATCCAGCAGCCCTGCTGGCACCGGTTCACATTAGTCTGTGAGTGCTGTGCAGTTTTTTTTTCTGTATTTTATATATATATATATATATATATATATATATATACGCAACTGCAGGTGGATAATGCACTACATAACCACAGGTGACGTGAAGCATATAGTGGGAAGGTAGAAGGAGCAGCAGCAGTAAGGCTACGTTCACATATTGCGTATTTTGCCGCTTCTCTGCGTGTACTGCGTTTCCTGCTTTTTCCTGCATTTTTTTCTGTGCTTTTTTATGCGCGCTTTTTGCAGTAAAAATGCAATTCTGGATACGCAGCCCAGCCAAACCTATGATTTTTGACAAAATCCATTAACACACTGCGTACTTGTGGTTTTTTTTACGCGAGCGCTTTCACTGCAAAAACGAGCACATAAAAAGAATTATTTACCATGTCAATTTTTCTGCAGGTTTCTCTGGAAACACCATTACTTATGTATTTCATAGAGCATCTTATAGTAAAATCCTGGTTTTACATTGAAGGTACCAAGTGCTAGAAAAAGAACTGAAAAGCACACAAATGGATGTGGAAGCAGCAGAAAAACAGCAAATGGAAGCACAGAGAGTCCAGTCAGAGCTCCTGCATCATAACTGGGAACTTCTAAGAAAACTACAGAAACTTCGCCAAACCATAGAGAGACACCAAGAAAGAAAAGTCCCCAAACTCCATACTGCGCCGGAAATCACACACTGGAAACTAGTGAGCCTTAAAGATGGACGATATCTAGTTTAGACATGGCTGTGTCATTCAATATCATTGAAGGTCAATTAAGGAGGAGTTTGCTTTAATGGAACCCATTTTCTGAGTTAAAAACTTTTTTTCAATAAATGATCTAAAATCCATAGTGTCTATAACAGTAATGCTATTTTCAGTTTTATTTCTTTAAAATCTGCTGCATGATAACAATGTCTCCCACTAAATTCCCCTTTGACAGTGTGGAGTGCTAGGGGCTGGGGTGCCAAGCAACTGGGCCACCCACCAACTAGGCCAGTAGTCAGAATCACGGTGGTAGTGCTCAGTGCAGAGGCCTGGCTCACATTCAAAATGGAGAGTAAAAGTGGAGAAATAAAAGGTTATAAAGAAATAATAAGAATTTGTGACGCCAGTTGGGATAATCAGCCAGATATGGCTGACACTGCAGGAGATCCATGGGAGATAGATGTTGTGGTACTGAAGATGTTGAAGTCTTCCCAACTACGGCTGGCTCCCAGGGCATGATAAGGGTAGTGGTGGTAATGATGAGGTGCAGAGGGAAAGTAAGCACACAGTCAGTCTCTTTGCTTTACCTTTTACTGAAGATACTCAGCTGGTACAAGGTATACATATAACACCCGGCATGTGGTCCGGCCAGTCTGAGAAGAACCGCAGTCTGTTCTGCTGGGTGATTAAAGTGGCCTACCTGCTAACTTGTCCTTGTTGTAGCATTCTAGGTGTCTTTTAGCTGTGCTTTACTCCCTCTTAGTTGCTGAGGATAACCTGCAGCCAGGTTAGTAGTGCAGATCCTGTGGGTATCCTTGCTCTCTTTGGTGCAGTTCACTGATCCTATGTATTACGACCACCCCAGAAGGTCCAACTTGAGTGGCTAGTGAGCATGAAACTCACCAGCCTCTAGTTTCTGTCAATAGATCTAAGATGCCTAGCCACCTAAGGCCTGGATCCATGCCCTGCAGCTGCTCCCTCTGGAGGGCATCACAGCTCCCTCCAGACTGAACCTCTCCTGTTGCATATCTCAGCCTTACTACCCTACCCCCTCCCTCCAACCAGAGACTGCCACAGCCTAACCCAGGCCTTTTAGTGCCCAACCTCCTGGTTAGAGATCAGGTTGTGCTGTATGCTTTAGACCTCCAACAGAGGGAGCTCCAATTCTTCCCAGACATGGCATTACATACGATTGTGAAGAAATACCATTTGTGGCCGCCAGACCGCAGGGGTGCCACAACAGTGGTGTAATTTGAAGCTTGTTGGGCCTCCTTTAATAGTAATAGTTTTTTTTCATATGAAGCAAAGGGGCCTTTGGGGACTCCTAGTCTCCAGGGCAGGGGTGTGATTGTAACCTTTGCACCTATTATAATATCGCCTCTGCCCTTTGAGAATATGGGACAATGTTTCTAAGGACAGAACATATGTTTTATCTGAATCCATGTGAGGTTGTTCTACACTTCCTTTTTCCTGGGAGTAAGAATCCTAATAGAAGCAAGTGCAATATAAAGAGGCAATATATTGTGAGAGATCTTTTGACTAAGGCAGCAACGTGCTAGTAAACCTATGCGATACATTAAAGCACCACTACAGTGTTTGTTTTTTATTTCACCGATAGAGTGGTGCTTTAAGTGTGAGTCCCCTGACCTGTTTTATACTTACCTGCCACCATCTTTATCTGTTTTTCAGCATCGCTCTGGTTATTTTCTAGCGATTTGTGACCTGGCGGCTGCTCCAGTGTTTTATGGAGTGCGCTGGAGATCAAAAATCAATACATCTTCTTTTTGCTCTTATAGATATACATTGGGAGCTTGTGACATAATGTCTGACTTCCAGTTAGTCCAGTTAGTCAGACATTACGGGCACAAGATGGCGTCGCAGGCACGGAGCAAGGTGAAAAAAGGATGAAGACGCTGGAGGGAAAATATAAGACAGGGGGAAGGGGACTTATATTTAAAACACCACTCCAGCGCTGAAATAAAAAAAAATACTGGCGTGGTACTTTAATGGGGATCTCCAGGTTCTAGGTCCATGAAGTGGTACTGCTAAAAAAAAATAAAGGGAACACTGAAACAACATACCATATTTTTCGCTTTATAAGACACACCCCAAATGTGGTGAAGGAAAAGAGAAAAAAGATAACTTTTAATGTTAAATGGGGTCCGTCTTATAATGCCAGTGTCTGTCTTATAATCCCTATATATGTCCCCATCATCCTGGTATATATATATATATATATATATATATATATATATATATACCCCGTCCTGGTACATAGCCCCCCGTCCTGGTACATGGCCCCTCATCCTGGATATGGCCCCCCATCCTGGATATGGGCCCTCCATCTTGCATATGGCCCTCCTATCCAGGATTTGGGCCCCACATCCTGGATATGCCCCCCCATCCTGCATATGGCCTCCATCATGGATATAGGCCTTTCATCCTGGATATGGCACCTTCATCCTGCATGTAGCCCCCCTATCCTGGTTATGGCACCCTTATCCTGGTACATGACCCTTCCCCTATCCTGCATATGGCCCCCCATCCTGGATATGGCCTCCTTATCCTGGTACATGGCTCCACCTATTGTGCATATGGCCCCCTTATCCTGGTACATGGCCTCCTTATCCTGGTACATGGCCCCCCATCTTGAATATGACCCCCGTCACTCTATATGCCCCGCTGTTGGTGCGCACACACTAAAATAATAAACCGCTGATTACTTACTCTCCACCGCTCCCTGCCTGCAGCATCGCCGCCGTCTTCCTGTGTCTGTGCTCAGCATCCGATCATGTGACTGGGGCACACAGATATGACATCACAATTATTTTAGTGTGTGTGGCAGCAGGGGGGCATATAGAGTGACGGGGAGGATATGTCCTGGTTGGGGGGGTGAGTGCAGGCTCATATAATATGCGCCGCCCCCACCGCCCACATCTCAGCGCTGGGTTCAGCACTGAGGTGATGGACAGCGGGATGCAGTGCATATTATATGAGCATAATGACCAGGGCCACGTGACCACGGGCTGCCTCTGCAGCCTAAGCCAGCCTCCTACAGCCTTCATACACCGCTCCAGAGTCCCCACCTACAGCACAGCACATATTCGGATATTTTTTTATTTTTTTTTTTAAACAATGTGTTTATTATTAAGATTTTCACATATAATACAGCAAATAACATTTGCCCAACAGCCAAATGGGCATAAAGACACTTAAAGTGAACCAGATACAAAAAAAGAATAAGGAAAACAATAAAGGAGAGAATGAAATAAACTACTAAATAACATCCCCACAAAGCAATTACGAGGAACAGCATATTGTCTGAACTAATAAAAGCAATTAACCATTCAGCTCATACGTTTGCCAGCCCCAGGTGGCCAAATGGATGGGGGAGGAGGAGAGGGAAAACCAGAGCGGGAAGAGTGTGGGTGGAGAGAACTGTGGGGGGAGGGAGAGGGGGGAAAGGATGGGGGCCCAAGCTAGGGAGGGAGGGGGTAGGAAAGAAGTGAAATATGGGGAAGTAGGGTAGGAAAAATGGGGGGGTAGGAGGAACAGGGGAGAAAGAGGGTGTAGGGGATATAGAACGAAGAGAAAAAGGGGGTGAATGGGGGGAGATGGGGGTGGAGGGGGGTGAGGAAGGCAACCCCGGCAGGGGCCAATCTTTTCAAATAATCATAACCTCTCATACCCTCGGCAATTAGCTCCCCCAATAGCCGACCTTACTCCCGCAGCTTCAACATCAGGTGAAACAAAATATGTTATCTCAGCTCTCCACAATTGTTGACAGTGGGTTAAACATCCAAGGCTCCCATATCTTATCAATTTTTCTTTTTGCTTTAGGTGTACGTGCTGGTGCCCTCTCATATTGGAAGTTCGTGTTCACTCTGCCCATTATTTCCCCAGCTGAACGGATTCCCATTCCCCTCCATTTGGCCGTGATAGCCGATCTAGCAACGATTAGAATATGAGACAAAGTTCCTCTAAGTTCATGAGGGACATCCATCTGCCCCAAATGTAGGACTACCATACTTGGTAGCACCTTAATCTGAATCCCCAATACGTCTCTTATTAGACTATTGACCGCCCCCTCAAAACATCTTAATTTTCGGGCAAAACCACCACACGTGTCTTAACGTTCCCTCCATGTTACATCCTCTCCAACATATAGGCGATACCTCAGTACCAAAGTGTGCCATCTGTGCTGGGTAGTAATACCACCGCATATGCGTCTTTTTAAGTTGCTCCAGGTGATTTAAACATGAAGAGACATGCTGAACTTTACCCAATCCATCTCGCCAGTCCTGCGGGTCCGTGGATATTCCCAGATCCTGCTCCCAACGGGACATGTATGTAAATCATATTAAACCCTTAAATGATAAACTTTATTGTTAACTATAAACATAACACACCGAACATGATTAAAAAACTGGGTGCACAGTATAGTAGAGTGAAGGAAGGATGCTTTCCTTATCACATGCCTCCCTCCTTTCACCTGCCTGACAGCGGAGGTCGGCACCCTAAATACGTAGTGGCGCCCCCACTCGTCGGCGGCTAGCCCTGCTTATGCCCTATCCTCACCCTGGAAGTTAGAAGGTAGTGCTCCCCTATGATACAACTACCCAGGGGTAAGGAATGTTATGGCAAGCTGGTCTATTTATTGTGTCCCAGTATTAAAAAGAGACACCACCCATCTATCAAGTACCTTCTTATGTCTGTTTTAAACTTTGATGATCAGATGACAGACTCTCATATACTTTGTGTATCTCAACATACTATTTGCATGGTCCCACCTGATACCATCAAACCATGTCTAGTCAGTGTCACACAGTGTCACACAAATGAGAGAAGAGGTACTTAGCTTATGAGGGTAGTAAGCTCATCCCCGCGTGCCTCGACGCATTTCACCTTTCATCAGGAGGCTTGATGTTATGAGTCCATATGTTATGTGACAGCACACACAACCTTGATGTGGAGGGGGAGTGATATTTTTTCCCTTTCCTCCTTATATCCTGTGTATTGTGCCCTGGATCCGCCCACATCCTATTACCTCCAACCTCTCCCTCCCTCTCTCCCATATCGCTCACTGGGGCTTCAAATTTTGATAAAACCAAAGCCCCCCCACCTTGATATAGTGTGAGGATCATGTAACCGCTTACAAACATGCATAATTAAGGGCAGATCGGTCCACCATAGCGGTGGAACGCACTCGGTCGTCGCCATTGTCCACCCGGTGGAACGCATGCGTCACCGGAAGTGACGACGCGCGCATGCGCAGAAGCCGTCACATTGTAGTGACGGCAGGTGACTACCAGCTGCGCAGAAACGATGCGCGCGGAAGATAAACAACTACCGTAGTCAGAGCAACGCTGCCTACACAGGGCAGGCGCCACCACCGCATGTGTGACCTATAGATCTGCCCCATATAAGCAAAAGCAGGCTGATACATCAATACCCAAACACTGTTTACAGAGCTGATATATAGGGAAGTGTGAGAGAGAGAACAAGTCAACCTGAGGTACCACAGTGCATGACTTATGGAACAGGGTATTTTGACAGGCGGGAATAGAAAAATCAGTGACCATGTCCGGGCACATATGTTATACCAAAATATATATATACTATAGTGATGAGACACTCATATTAAAATGAGTTTTAAATCTTTTATCAGGAGCACCCGTACACATACCTGAAGTTCACAGAAAACACGCGTATGACAGCTGCTCATTTAACCCTCTTGGGGTCACGGAATCAAACCTGAATATCCATTCCGCATCCCTCCTTAGGATGCTCAGATCATGATTTCCTCCCCTCGGACTGGTCCTAACCACCTCTAAGATTCTAAAGGTCATTTGTCTAATGTCACCCCCATGGATCTCATTCATGTGCCTCGCAATCGGGGTGTCTCTACTGTTCCTAATGTCTCCAAGGTGATCACCCACCCTTTTCCTGAATTCCCTAACCATCTTTCCAACATAGTCTAACCGGCATGTACACGTGGCTGCGTATACACCCCAGCAGACTTACAGTTGGAAAACTCACGTAAGTAGAATGTTTTATTGTTGGCCGCACTACAGACAGACCTACATGGTGTCATATTGCCACAGAAGCTACAGTCTCCACATCTGAAAAAACCTTTTGGTTTAGTCCCCAGCCAGGTAGATCCCATGGCAGGGGGCCTGTAGTAACTGTGTACCAATCTGTCCGATAAAGAGCGGCCCCTACGATAGGTGACACTGGGTGTCACGGAGATCATCCCCTTCAGATCTGGGTCGGACGTGAGAACGTCCCAATATCTGCGAAGCACATTCAGAATTTTCTGGTTTTGACAGTCAAAAAAGTGGCAATGAGTCTCGTTATCCCGGTGTCCTCTATTTGGCGTTTCCCACACTTCTGTAGCAGTTCCTCCCTACTTTGATGTTCAGCGTGACTACGTGCTGCATATAGCACCGATCGCGGGTAGCCCCTGTCCAAAAACCGTCTCATCAAGTCGTCAGCCTGTGTTCTGAAATCACTCAAGCTAGAGCAGTTCCTCCTCAGTCTCAGATACTGTCCCTTGGGGATGCCCTTCTTAAGTGGTACTGGATGGTGACTTTCCCACCTCAGGAGGCTATTAGTAGATGTTGGCTTACGATAGGTCCTAGTTAATAGGGACCCATCGGCCTCCTTCTTGATCAGGACATCCAAAAAGGGGAGCTCTTTCGGATTGCTCTCTGAGGTGAATCCCAGGCCAATTTGGTTGATATTTAGGCACCTGACGAACTCCACAAAACTGTCCTCTGATCCAGACCAGAGCAGAAAGACGTCATCTATATATCTGGACCAGAGGACAATGTGGGGCTCCCACCAATTGGTGCCGTCCTTAAACACGATGGTTTCCTCCCACCAGCACAGGTAAAGGTTGGCATACGATGGGGCACAGGAACTCCCCATCGCAGTACCCATGAGCTGGTGGAAGTACTTCCTGTCAAATAGAAATGTGTCGTGATGCAGCACAAATTTCAGTAAGTCGATGACAAAGATATTGTGACTGTGGCAAATCCTCGTCCTCGTGTTGAGATAATACTCAACAGCACGTAGTCCTTGGTCATGAGGGATACTACTATACAAGGCCTCTACGTCAATTGAGGCCAGTATGGTATTGGCCTCTAGATTAACACCATCAAGTTTTCTTAGCAAATCGGCTGTATCTCTTGTATAAGATGATAGACTCGTAACAAAGGGACGGAGAATCGTGTCCACATACACCCCTGCATTCTGGGTGCAGGCGTCAATGCCGGAGACTATAGGTCTCCCCTTCAGTATCTCTACCCCCTTATGCACCTTAGGGAGTGCATAAAAGGTAGGGGTCACTGGATGTGTTGGTTTTATGAACTCATATTCATTCTTAGAGATGAGTCCTCCCTCTCTAGCATACTCAAGGATGTATGTTAACTCCTCCGTATACCTCATTACAGGGTTAGAGTCAAGGATCTCATACGTAGAAGAATCGTTGAGGATGCGATAACACATCTCACGATATCTTTCATGGTTCATCAAAACTAGATTTCCGCCCTTATCCGATGCCTTAATTACGAGCCCCTGTTCTCGTTCCAGCGACAACAGGGTCCTAGTCTCAGCCTCATCCATATTGCCAATCCAATCCTGATTTGTGCATGGGATCTTCTTCAGATCTCTTTCAACGAGACTCAAAAAAATGTCCACACTAGTGACGTCAGTATGGGGTGGCATCTTTCTGCTGACCTTCTTATGCCCTGTAAAAGGGCCGAGCCCTCTCTCATTACACCCACTCGCCTGATGGTTAAGATATACCATATCATGATAACATTGGTACTCGTCCTCGTCCAATCCCAACCTTAAACAATCGTCTTTGTTGTGCTTAGAGAAGAACTTCTTCCATTTAAGCTTACGACCAAACAGGTTAAGATCTTTCACCCATTCAAAACAGTTAAACCTATTGGTGGGGACGAAGGACAGTCCCTTTTTCAATATTTTGTATTCATGATAATTCAGCTGGTAGGAGGACAGGTTAATGATCTGTCCACCATCCAGCTGAGTCACTGGTGTGGCATTGGCAACCCCACCCTGTTCCTTAGTGGGTAATCTCTTGGAATCGTGCCCCCTAAAAAAGAAGCCATAGGTGCACCAGAGAAGGGTAAACCAGAGAAGCCCGTATTTCCACCCTGGCCCATCCCCCCTGTGCCCCCTCCACCCGACACTCCAAGCTGATTCAATGGTGGTGTTAGGTTTTGGGGCCCTATAGGGTGAGCCGGTGTCACGGGACCTTGAGGCCCAGGTTGATTTGGCGGTCCATGAGGGAATTGAGGGGCTGGTTGACCAGGAAATCCAGGTATGGGGAAGTAGGGTAGGAAAAATGGGGGGGTAGGAGGAACAGGGGAGAAAGAGGGTGTAGGGGATGTAGAACGAAGAGAAAAAGGGGGTGAATGGGGGGAGATGGGGGTGGAGGGGGGTGAGGAAGGGAATTCAGGAGAAGGGTGGGTGATCACCTTGGAGACATTAGGAACAGTAGAGACACCCCGATTGCGAGGCACATGAATGAGATCCATGGGGGTGACATTAGACAAATGACCTTTAGAATCTTAGAGGTGGTTAGGACCAGTCCGAGGGGAGGAAATCATGATCTGAGCATCCTAAGGAGGGAGGCGGAATGGATATTCAGGTTTGATTCTGTGACCCCAAGAGGGTTAAATGAGCAGCTGTCATACGCGTGTTTTCTGTGAACTTCAGGTATGTGTACGGGTGCTCCTGATAAAAGATTTAAAACTCATTTTGATATGAGTGTCTCATCACTATAGTATATATATTATATATATATTTTGGTATAACATAAGTGCCCGGACATGGTCACTGATTTTCCTATTCCCGCCTGTCAAAATACCCTGTTCCATAAGTCATGCACTGTGGTACCTCAGGTTGACTTGTTCTCTCTCTCACATTTCCCTATATATCAGCTCTGTAAACAGTGTTTGGGTATTGATGTATCAGCCTGCTTTTGCTTATATGGGGCAGATCTATAGGTCACACATGCGGTGGTGGCGCCTGCCCTGTGTAGGCAGCGTTGCTCTGACTACGGTAGTTGTTTATCTTTCGCGTGCATCGTTTCTGCGCAGCCGGCAGTCACCTGCCGTCACTACAATGTGACGGCTTCTGCGCATGCGCGCGACGTCACTTCCGGTGACGCGTGCGTTCCACCGGGTAGACAATGGCGACGACCGAGTGCGTTCCACCGCTATGGTGGACCGATCTGCCCTTAATTATGCATGTTTGTAAGCGGTTACATGATCCTCACTCTATATCAAGGTGGGGGGGCTTTGGTTTTATCAAAATTTGAAGCCCCAGTGAGCGATATGGGAGAGAGGGAGGGAGAGGTTGGAGGTAATAGGATGTGGGTGGATCCAGGGCACAATACACAGGATATAAGGAGGAAAGGGATAAGATATCACTCCCCCTCCACATCAAGGTTGTGTGTGCTGTCACATAACATATGGACTCATAACATCAAGCCTCCTGATGAAAGGTGAAATGCGTCGAGGCACGCGGGGATGAGCTTACTACCCTCATAAGCTAAGTACCTCTTCTCTCATTTGTGTGACACTGTGTGACACTGACTAGACATGGTTTGATGGTATCAGGTGGGACCATGCAGATAGTATGTTGAGATACACAAAGTATATGAGAGTCTGTCATCTGATCATCAAAGTTTAAAACAGACATAAGAAGGTACTTGATAGATGGGTGGTGTCTCTTTTTAATACTGGGACACAATAAATAGACCAGCTTGCCATAACATTCCTTACCCTTGGGTAGTTGTATCATAGGGGGAGCACTACCTTCTAACTTCCAGGGTGAGGATAGGGCATAAGCAGGGCTAGCCGCCGACGAGTGGGGGCGCCACTACGTATTTAGGGTGCCGACCTCCGCTGTCAGGCAGGTGAAAGGAGGGAGGCATGTGATAAGGAAAGCATCCTTCCTTCACTCTACTATACTGTGCACCCAGTTTTTTAATCATGTTCGGTGTGTTATGTTTATAGTTAACAATAAAGTTTATCATTTAAGGGTTTAATATGATTTACATCTATTTTGAAACCTATGTTATCTGATTTTGAGTCAACAACGGGACATGTAGGGAAATTTTTAATTCATATCAGGGTCATTTAAGGCCTTATACAGAATCGATACTCCCTTGGAGCCGGACTCAGAGTTGAGAATATAACACATAGCCCTCTTATCCTTAGGCAGGTCAAAAAAGGGAGAGGTCGGCATAGAGTGGAGTAGATGTCTGATTTGTAAGTATTGGTAGAACAAGTGGCGGATACCCAGGAGTTTCAAAACCAGCTTATCAAAGGGAGTTACCACATTATCCTCCAGTAGATCCGCTAGTGAACGAACCCCAGCTGCCACCCTAAGATCAATATAGGGTCATTCCATGTCAAGTGATCCAAAAATGAATATTTTTTTTCCCTGACGTCCTCAGATTTTTTTAAATTTTTTTCTATATGAAGAACAACTTTAGTTAATTACAAAAAAAAAATTTTGAATTTTTTTCTTTATCAGTTAATTTTTTTACAGATTTTTAAAGTTTTAAAAAAGTGTGAATTTTGGCCTGGTATGGCTTTACATTTTCTATCATATCTCGGGCTAGAAATAAGATAGAGAAACAAAATAAACACCAATCTATTCAGAACTGTGCAGGCTTTCACCAGATATGTCACAAGAGGATCTTTGTTAATATTTTACCCATGTGATCGCAAGCGCAAAACTTTAAAATGCATTTCCGAAAAATCGGCGCGCTTTAAATATTTCAAAAACTGCCCATGTGTCTGCTATGCTCTTAGCCACATCTGTACCAAATTTCAAGTTGGGATCGCGATAGGATCATATTTTAAAATATTTTAATATTAATAGCGTCAATGGGTCATTCTATATCAAGTGATCTAAATATGAATATTTTTTTTACCTGACGTCTTTAGATTTTTTTAATTCTTTTTCTTTATGAAGTACAACTTTAGTTAATTACAAATTAAAAGTTTAGAATTTTTTTCTTCATCAGTTAATTTTTTACAGATTTTTAAAGTTTAAAAAAAGGGTGAATTTTGGCCTGGTATGACTTTACATTTTTTTTAACTCAGGCTACAAATAAGATAATGAAGTGGGAGAGGCATCATTTTACTCAGAACGGTAACAGCTTTCATTTGATATGTTACAAGACAATGTTTCTTTATATCAAATTAAAACTATTGACGGGCAATTGTGAAAAAATGACTGATTGTGTTCTTGGTTATATTTGTGCAGAGATTCAACTTGGGACCTGTCAAATTTATATATTTTTTATTTTATGGTTGTATGAGTTATCACAACTTATTGAATAAAAAAATTATATGCAACAAAAAAGAAACACAAAAAACAAATCCCATAAGTGCCAGGATAAATACATCTTAATCATCAGAACACAACGCTCAGCATTTTCAACTTGAATGTATTGAACAAACCAAAAGAAGAAAGGTGATCATATCCTCAAGTTTGATTAAACAAGATTAAAAGAACCAAAAATGTTAACCCCTATTTATACATATAAATTTGTTTTCTATTCTATCACTAAACATGTGATTTATGAAGTGTTTAATAAGAATAGTACAGTAGTTAAATCATCGTTCTATAAATTATGAACTAATCAAACAATTAATAGTATGTTTTTAAAGTGGCATTTTATCAATTTGTCCCTTCTAGTGGGTGAAATGTAATCTTGTCCATAAACGCTTACTAGCAATTGCCATTTCCTTGTGTGTCAAAGAGTATGTCCGGCCTGTCACGGTGTTAGGCTCCGCCTGAGTTAATATCTGATTTTTGTGCACTTTTAAAATGTCTGGCTTTCTTGGATACACGAAGGATGGCGCTGGACCGGAAGGATGCAATAAAGTCAATTCTACTTCTTCATTTTCACAATCTTTGGAAAGTACAGTAGCCAGCCACCAGCACCAATCATATTCATATTTTTTCAAAAGGATTGCAATAGTGTCTATGATAAAATGCTGTTTCTTGAGAAGTAGCAGCCATTGCTGTGTGGGAAAAATACAGTTAATATTAAGTAAGGAAGATAGGTAATAAAAATAAAGATTTACAGTACACTTGAGATAGAACTGTATTACTATAAAGTGAGTTTTAGGGCTAGCGCTCACAGTTTTTTCTGTCTGCAGATAAACGCTGCAGTTTTGGCAGCTTGTTTTTCTACCAAGTTTTTACCACATATGCGTTAGTTTTTTTAATCGCTAGTGAAAAAAATGGCAGCTTATTTTATATAAATGATAAATGCTGCGTTTATTGCAGCGATTAAAAAGTAGTTCAAGCAGTGATTTACTCACTCTTGAGTGTTTCCAAAAGCACTGCATGTGGTGAACCCCATAGAAATCAATGGGGCTGTTTTTCTGAATGATGATCCCTAAGAATAGCACTGTGTGTATTGGTCCTTAATAATAAAAGCATTAAACTATCAATATATTTACTCACCCATATTTTAGTACACAGCCTTGATGGCTTTGTACAGACTATTGTTTGTTCAGGAGTGAAGATGTCCAGACATGTCAGGACATGAAAGGTCTGAACGAGCTGTCTTACTTCCTGAATGCAGTGGGTAGACACTTAACATGATTGACAGAGCTGCTGGCCTATCATCTGCTCTGCATTCACTGTCTATCCCTGTGCTTTCTCAGGTTGAGCCCTAACAAAGCTTTTTCCTATATGTCCTCTCCTGCTTCTAAGCTGTAACATATCAAAATAATACAGTAATGTCTAAAAATAATGGATTTGATAAATATAGACCCCACGCTTTTAGACCACAGGTTGAACAGATCTGAATTCAAGATTTTTGAATTGACACTCTAATAGTTAAATATTTTAAAATATGATCCCATCACGATCCCAACTTGAAATTTGGTACAGATGTGGCTAAGAGCATAAAAGACACATTGACAGTTTTGGAAAATTTTTATTAAAACGTTTTTTCGGAAATGCGTTTCAAAATGTTGCGTTTGCGTTCGCATGGGTAAAAAATTAAAATGAACAAATATACTCTTGTGACATATCTGGTGAAAGCCTGGACAGTTCTGAGTAGAATGGTGTTTATTTTGTTTCTCTATCTTATTTCTAGCCCAAGATAAAAAAATGTAAAGTCATACCAGGCCAAAATTCACACTTTTTTTAAACTTTAAAAATCTGTAAAAAATTAACTGATGAAGAAAAAAATTCTAAACTTTTAATTTGTAATTAACTAAAGTAGTACTTCATAAAGGAAAAAAAATTAAAAAAAATCTAAAGACGTCAGGTAAAAAAAAATATTCATATTTAGATCACTTGATATGGAATGACCCATTGACGCTATTAATAGTAAAATATTTTAAAATATGATCCCATCGCGATCCCAACTTGAAATTTGGTACAGATGTGGCTAAGAGCACAGCAGACATATGGGCAGTTTTTGAAATATTTAAAGCGCGCCGATTTTTCGGAAATGCGTTTTAAAGTTTTGCGCTTGTATAGTTCTGAGTAGAATGGTGTTTATTTTGTCTCTCTATCTTATTCCTAGCCTTAGTTATGAGGAGAAACGTAAAGGCAGGCAACAGCGAAATTCGCACTTTTTCCAAACTTTGAAAATCATTTTAAAAAAAAATAAATTTTTTTAAAAATTTTTCTCTTCACATTTTGCATTGTCTGACATGCTATTATCAAATAACAAAATCTCAAAAGAATTAAAAATATAGAGGTAATAATGATTGGTTCACTTGACATGGAATGACCCTATATGAGATGTGATACTCTAGGGCATGTAAAGAGACCTCAGACCTAGAAAGTATCAGCAGTTTGGGGGCCATAGTTCTCCAGCAGTGCAGAATAGTGTCTATAGTGTCTGACGTTGGCAACTCAGCGACAAAAGCACTCAGCCTGATCGCCTCCGTTTCCAAGATCAATCTGATAGAATGGTTTCTGACAAGAAAGGACTCTATCTGCAACAATTTGTGATGACTATCCATATTCCATCAGTACCGAAGTCCTGTCAAGACCGCTGCTCTATAGTAGGCCAAGAGGTTGGGCATACTCATGCCTCCCATGTCATAAGGGTAATACAGAAGTCTACAGAATTTTTGGAAGAATTTTCATCTTAAAAATATTTATTCTAGCTATCCACGAAGCTGTGACGTTTTGTAGTGCAGCCAGCTCCCTCCGTACAGTGTCAATTTGTTAAAGTTTACTTCCACCACATGTTTGGAAAGAGTTAGGGTGATACCCAAATAAGTCATTTCTTCCTGTGCCCACTGAAAGGGATAAATCTTCTCCAGCTTTGGTTTAAGTGAAAGCGGGACCGAAATCGGCAAAACTACCGTCTTAGCTGCGTTCAATTTATAGCAAGAAATGTTTGCAAAGACCTCAAGATCGACATGACGGCAGAGAAAGACCCACCCAAATTAGTGCATGAGATAACAATGTCGTCTGCGTCCTGCCCAGTCTGCAGTCCTTTTGGGTGCAAACACTAGATTTGACTCAAGAGATTGTTGAAGTGGATATTCCACGGATCCCTCTGGTCTGCATGCTGGGGTGCATGGAGGACGTTAATACAGACGAATGGAGAAAATTGTCATTAGCCAGAATTCTATATACGGCCAGAAAACTCATAGCAGTTCATTGGCTAGACCAGAGGTCCCCAACTCCAGGCCTCAAAGGCCACCAACAGTGCAGGTTTTCAGGATCTCCTTAGTATTGCACAGGTGCTAATGTGATCATCTGCATAGGTAATGATTCCAAGCCCTGTGCAATACTAAGGAAATCCTGAAAACCTGCACTGTTGGCGGCCCTTGAGGCCTGGATTTGGGGACCTCTGGGCTAGACGATAAACCACCAGTCAAACAAGAACTGATAAATAGGATCAATTTTATTATCAAGATGGAACAAAACATTTACATTAAGAGGGGACAACATAAACACTTGGAGAAGGTATGGGGTAGTTGGATGGATCGCCCGGGACTTGACTCTGATGCTTTACTGAGGGATAGGATACAACATCCTAGAGGTATTCAATCCTCTGCTGTGGGGATTTAATGGGGAAAGTGCTCCACTATGGTACTTATAGCAATGTGTGACGTTGAATATAATGTTTACTATGAAACTAAGGGTTGTTTTCAAGAGGGGTGGGGGAGGGGGGGAAAAGTTTGCATACTGAAATGATCTGTTATATGGCTTGGTATATGGAGAACTATGGAGTTTGTGTTATGTACCAAAATTTTGATTGTATTGTTTATATTTTGGATGCAAATATTCAAATAAAAATTATTTGATTTAAAAACAACGTCATCTGCATACAGACCGATCTTGTGGATGTTCCCCGCCACGGCGATGCCTGAAATCTCCAGATTGCTCCTAACCCTTTCAGCCAGAGGCTCCATACATAGGGCAAAAATAACAGGAGATAAGGGGCAGCTCTGCCGAGTCCCGTTTGTTATCAAAAAGGGATCAGAGAAGAAACCAGATGTCAAAACCTTAGCGCTAAGAGTAGAATACATTGCGCTGATCGCAGACAAAATCGGTCCAGTCAAGCCAAATTTAAGCAAGACAGACACTCTTAAGGTCCTGGTGCACCCTATGAAACGCCTTCTCTGCATCCAAAGCAGTAGTGCACTGGGGAGGCCACTCAATTCCGCCACCTTAATCAAATCCAGCATCCTCCGAGTGCCATCCTTAGCCTCTCTGCCCGCAACAAAACCCACCTGATCTGGAGAAATCAGGGTAGGAACAACCTGGTGGAGTCTGATGACCAGAAGCTTAATAAAGATCTTTACATCACTATTCAAAAGTGCTATTGGTCGAATCTTACCAGGGGAATCAGGGATCTTTCCAAGCTTAGGCAATGTGATAATCGTAGCTTCCAAATTAGGCGGTGCCACAGTTCCGGAGTCTCTCCAGGAGTTGTAAAGCCTAATGAGATAAGGAATGAGAATTTTTTGAAAGTTGGGGTAATACTCATTGGCCATACTGTCCGGGCCAGGGGTCTTGTGACCTTTGAAGGAATCAATGACAGACTTTAATTCGTCTTCCACGAAAGGAGCATTTAAAGATTGTAGCTGTTCCCTGGAGACCTTCGGGAGATTTATTTTGCTCAAATATTGGTCAATATCAATAGCCACTACCAGCTGTGTGGTGGAATCATACCTTTCTGGGGAGTTGCCCCCCCCCCCCACGGAACTACGTGTACCCATGCGTGACTAGGTCTGGCAAGTTCTCTGTTATTCCTTTTATTTTTATAACTGTTTTATGCATACATGTAAATTGTCTCTTATGTAATATTCTGTAAATCTTTTATATAACCACTGCCTATCTTTTGGAGTAAAATATTATAATTTACTAGTCTCGATCTCCTTGTCCTATGAACGAGCTCTCACGACCTCACTGTTCGTTTTACGCTATCGCACAGGTTACTGATCCACCTGAAAGAGATCAGTGGTGGCAGCTTAATTTTGGTATTTATGTGATATTGTGGGCCTGAGGGTGACTGGATCGAGGTATATATATACGTTCCTAGCAGGAACTGGTGGTATATATACATCCTGTCACATCACGTGCCTCAGTAGACAACATAAATTAGAGCAGCTGGGCTCCTTTCTTATCCTCTGGCAATACCGGATTTGGCCAGCAGGCTAAGGGGGCGCCAGAGAGCTGCAGGTCCTGACTAAGTCATCGTGACAATTCGCCTCTAAACCACTTGAACAGCATGTCCACTCTGAGCTGTCCTCTCACCTCTCCTCCTGCTCCCTCTTTGACCGCCTGCAATCTGGCTTCCGACCCCTCCACTCCACTGAAACAGCCCTGACCAAAGTCACAAATGACCTACTGACTGCCAAAAGCAAGCGCCACTACTCTGTTCTCCTCCTCCTCGACCTGTCCGCCGCCTTCGACACTCTTGACCACTCCCTTCTACTACAGATCCTGGAATCTCTTGGCATCACGAACCTTGCCCTCTCTTGGATCTCCTCATACTTAACGGACCGCACCTTCAGTGTCACCCACTCCCACACATCCTCCTCGCCCTACCCCCTATCTGTCGGGGTCCCCCAGGGCTCGGTTCTTGGACCATTACTGTTCTCAATCTACACTCTCGGCCTAGGACAACTCATTGAGTCCCATGGCCTCCAATATCACCTCTACGCCGACGACACCCAAATCTACCTGTCTGGTCCTGACATCGCCACCCTTCTATCCAAAATTCCACACTGCCTGTCCGCCATCTCATCCTTCTTCTCTGCTCGCTTCCTTAACCTGAACATGGACAAAACCGAGTTCATAGTCTTCCCCCCAAGACGATCCCCCTCACTACCTGACCTATCCATCGTCGTCAGCGACTGCTCTCTCTCTCCAGTCCCCCATGCCAAGTGCCTCGGGGTTATCCTTGACTCTTCCCTCTCCTTCAAGCCCCACATCCAGGCCCTCGCCACCTCCTGCCGACTCCAGCTCAAAAACATCTATAGGATTCGCACTTTCCTTGACCACGACACTGCTAAAACCCTTATTCACGCTCTCATCATCTCCCGCCTCGATTACTGCAACCTCCTGCTCACCGGCCTCCCCAATACCTCCCTTGCACCTCTCCAATCTATCTTGAACTCCGCTGCCCGCCTAATCCATCTGTCTCCCCGCTGCTCCCCTGTTTCCCCCCTCTGTCAAGCCCTTCACTGGCTCGCTACTTCCCAGAGATCCCGGTTTAAAACATTAACCATGACATACAAAGCCATTCACAACCTGTCCCCTCATACATCTCTGACAATGTCTCCGATACCTACCCTCTCGCAACCTGCGATCCTCCCAAGAGCTTCTCCTCTACTCCCCCCTCATCTCCTCTTCGCACAACCGCATACAGGATTTCTCCCGTGCTTCACCTATACTCTGGAACTCTCTGCCCCAACACATCAGACATTCTCCTACCCTGGGAACCTTCAAAAGAAGCCTGAAGACCCACCTCTTCCGCCAAGCCTACCACCTGCAATAAGACCCGGTCCACCACACCGCCTCACAACTGAAATTCCCCCTCCCACTGTATCCCCACCCGCCCCTCGTAGACTGTGAGCCTTCACGGACAGGATTTCTCCCCTCCTGTATCTGTACAACCGAATTGTCAACATTTATTGTTACTTGTATTGTTACTATGTTACTTGTCTTAGTCTGCCCTTTTAGCATGTAAAGCGCCATGGAATATAATGGCGCTATATAAATAAATAAATAATAATAATATCGGATTGTTGTGACTGTGGGGTATCTGAATCTGCTTTCAGATTATATAATGATTCATAGTATACAGCAAAAATTGCAGCTATATCCTTTGGACTCCTAACTGGTTTCCCTCTTGAGTCTAGTAGGTGGTCAATTCTAGATTTAACTGCCCGCTTACGGACCCGCCTAGCAAGAATGGCTCCCGGCCTATCCCCCATGACATAATGATGAAGTTGAAATTTACAGAGGTTATACGCATACGCCGCCAACAGGTCAGAGCGTAATCGAAATCTGAGTTGGTATATTGCCTCAGTAGTAGCCGAGGAAGGGGAAGCCTTGTTTAGAGTTTCTAAATGTCTCAATTGAGTCAAAAGGTCATTCCTACATTGTTCCCTCTTTCTCTTCAATTGTGAAGCTTGTTGTAAAAAAAACCCTCGCATCACCACTTTGTGTGCTGTCCATAATGTCTCGTCCGTAACTGTACCATTATCATTTAATGCAAAATAGGATTTCTGTTCCGATTCTACCTTTATTACTATTGGACCATTCATTAAAAGTTAGGCATTAAGTCGCCACTGTGGAGTTGGATTAAGCTGGTGAGCTAAGTGCATATGAAATGAGATCGGTGCGTGGTCAGACCATGTAATCGTCCGAATAGCTGCAGACATACATCTATTAAGAGTTCTAGTATCTACCAGGAATAAATCAATCCTACTGTAGGACCCATGTCAGAGAGAGTGAAAGGTGTAATCCCTTTCATTAGCGTGCGAATATCTCCAGAATTTGTGCAGCCCAAATTCATGGGCTAACTTGCCCAACTCTCTACGAGGACGGCCCGACCTGGACGAACAGTCTAAAACATTTTCCATCGGCATATTGAAGTCACCACAGACAATAACCTCTCCCTGCTTAATTTCCGAGGTTTTAGACAACACGTTTAGCACAAATGGGATTTGAGCAGAATTTGGTGCATCAACTACTGAGATTGTGTGCAGTATCCCATTCAATGTACACACCAATATCAAGTATCTACCCAGAGAATCCGCGCACATCTGAATTTTCTTAAAGGCCACCGTATTTTTTATTATACAGTCACATGAAAAAATTTGGGCACCCCTCTTAATCTTACTCATTTTTTTTTTGTTTAAAATTGGGTTTTTGCAACAGCTATTTCAGTGTGATATATGTAATAACTGATGGACACAGTAATATTTCAGGTTTGAAATGAGGTTTATTGTACTAACCGAAAATGTGAAATATGCATTATTTTACAATTTGACAGGTGCCAAAGTATGGGCACCCTTCTGATTTTCATGATTTGAATACTCCTAACTACTTTTTACTGACTTACTGAAGCACTAAATTGGTTTGGTAACCTCATTGAGCTTTGTACTTCATAGCCCGGTGTATCCAATCATGAGAAAAGCTATTCCAGGTGTCCACTTGCAAGTTGTTCTCCTATTTGCATCTTCTCTGAAGAGTGGCATCATGGGCTCCTCAAAACAGCTCTCAAATGATCTGAAAAAAAGATTGTTCAACATAGTTGTTCAGGGGAAGGATACAAAAAGTTGTCTCAGAGATTTAACCTGTCAGTTTCCACTGTGAGGAACATAGTAAGAAAATGGAAGACCACAGGGACAGTTCTTGTAAAGGCCAGAAGTGGCAGGCCAACAAAAATATCAGAAAGGCAGAGAAGAAGAATGATGAGAACAGTCAAGAACAATCCACAGACCACCTCCAAAGACCTGCAGCATCATCTTGCTGCAGATGGTGTCACTGTGCATCGGTCAACAATACAGCACACACTGCACAAGGAGAAGCTGTATGGGAGAGTGATGTGAAAGAAGCCATTTCTGCATGCACACCACAAACAGAGTCGCCCGAGGTATGCAAAAGCACATTTGGACAAGCCAGTTTCATTTTGGAAGAAGGTCCTGTGGACTGATGAAACAAAGATTGAGTTGTTTGGTCATACAACAAGGCGTTATGCATGGCGCCACAAAAACACAGCATTCCAAGAAAAACACTTGCTACCCAGTGTCAAATTTGGGGGAGGGTCCATCATGCTTTGGGGCTGAGTGGCCAGTGACGGCACTGGGAATCTTGTTAAAGTTGAGGGTCGCATGGATTCCACTCAGTATCAGCAGATTCTTGAGAATAATGTTCAAGAATCAGTGTCAAAGTTGAAGTTACGCTGGGGATGGATCTTTCAGCAAGACAATGATCCAAAACACCGCTCCAAATCTACTCAGGCATTCATGCAGAGGAACAATTACAATGTTCTGGAATGGCCACCCCAGTCCCCAGACCTGAATATCATTGAACATCTGTGGGATGTTTTGAAGCGGGCTGTCCATGCTCGGCGACCATCAAACTTAACTGAACTGGAATTGTTTTGTAGAGAGGAATGGTCAAAAATACCTTCATCCAGGATCCAGGAACTCATTAACAGCTACAGGAAGCGACTAGAGGATGTTATTTTTGCAAAAGGTGGATCTACTAAATATTAATGTCACTTTTCAGTTGAGGTGCCCATACTTTGGCACCTGTCAAATTTTGAAATAATGCATATTTCACATTTTCGGTTAGTACAATAAACCTCATTTCAATTCTGAAATATTACTGTGTCCATCAGTTATTACATATATCACACTGAAATAGCTGTTGCAAAAACCCAATTTTAAACAAAAAAAAAATGAGTAAGATTAAGAGGGGTGTCCAAACTTTGTCATATGACTGTAATGCAGACACCTGCTGTCTTAGTCAGAGCATTTGCAAAGATGTGAGGAAAGTGCATCTGTTGCAATCTATGATTATCGTCTGCCAGTAAGTGCGTCTCTTGTAAACATACAATGTCTGCCCTCGATTTCCTCACCTCCCTCCAAAGCATAGAATGTTTCCCTAGGGAGTTTAGCCCTTTAACATTCAACGAGAGAAGTTGTATACTCATACTTGTGCATAAGAGAACTCTATGGGCCGCTTTACACACACCAACTTCTTTGTCCAACTTCTGAACAGATCTCTGGTTGCAGTGAAATCATGGACACATTGTTCTATTTTGTGGCTGTGTACAAATGGAGCAATGTGTCCATGATTTCACTGCAACCAGAGATCTGTTCAGAAGTTGGTCACAGAAGTTGGTGTGTGTAAAGCGGCCCTATGTGCCATGTTCTGTTCTCACTAAATGGGCCGGGGGCTCATGAATTTAAACAGACAGCTAAACCTTTATACTGAGTCCAATGAGAAGACTGTGGTGAAGTCTATGCTTTTATTGAACGTTGCAGTGTATTTGTATATGGTAAAACTGGAAACAATCAGAATACAGAACAATCAGTACATAGTACAGCAGAACACACATTATACATGGATATACAATATGCATGAACTGGTAACTAATCTAGACTATAACTGGATGAGCCAGGCTAAAACTAGAGCAGAAAACAACTAAAGAAGGCATGAATACACACCGGCAATGCAATCGCATGGGAACAGTAATGCTGAGTATCTTCTTCCCTCCAGATATGAAAGTAAAATGGAGGCTGAGCTACCAAAATGCATTGCAAGAGGGAGGAGAATTAAACATAGAGATTAAATAGACTGCAAACATAGCATTGGCCACTAGAGGGAGCCTGAAACACTGCATATGAGATAAAGCTCATTAACAATCTACAGCTAAACTATTTAATAACATTATGCAAAACAAACATTGGAGATGAATTGGGTGTCGGAGACAGAACACTCCCCGTCTGGCATCACTGGATGTCACTATCCCTGTCTTCTGAGGGTAACACCAGGGCCAGTTCAGATACCGGTCTGAGAAATGTCTTAGGTTCATTTCCCTTAGTCATTCTTAGTCCAACCTTGCGGACATTACCGTCATTGCTTGGGAATGTTGCAGTAACTAGACCAAGTAGCCACTGGTTCCGGTGAACTTGAGAGACTTTCACAAGGACAAGGTCCCCTATGTTCAGATTGGGACAATTAGATTGCCACTTTGTCCGTGGCTGCAGGGTAGACAGATATTGTTTGCGCCATCTGTCCCAGAAAGCATTTGCAAGACTTTGTACCTATCTCCATTGGCGCTTGTAGAGGTCCTTGGTATCGAATCCTCCTGGAGGAGCACTGGACAGTCCCATTTTCTGGGTAAGGAGGGTAGCTGGAGTCAATAACAAGGGCTCCTCAGGGTCGTTGGAAACTGGAACTAAGGGTCTTGCATTGATTATGGCTGTGGCTTCTGCCATGAAGGTGATTAGGCTTTCGTGGGTAATCCTCGCTGCTCCTGCTTGGAGAAGAGTAGAGTTGAGGATTCTTCGGACTAGATCAATCATCTGTTCCCAAGATCCTCCCATATGCGAAGAGTGAGGTGTGTTGAATGACCATGTGCAACTTTCGTCACTGAGGAATCTCTCAAGGGTCTTGTAGTCCAGATTTGAAGGTATTCCCAATTCCTTTGCTGCACCGACGAAGTTGGTACCTCTATCTGACCGTATATGCTTGATAGGACCACAGATAGCGATAAAACGTCTTAGAGCGTTCATGAAGCTTGACGTGTCGAGGGACTCGATGACCTCTATGTGGACGGCTCTAATTGTCATACAGGTGAACATGACATCCCAACGCTTACTATTAGCTTGCTCGCCTCTCGTCTGTCGTGTCACAACTGACCACGGGCCAAATACATCGAGACCAACACTGGTAAAGGGGAAGTCTGGGCTGAGTCTGTCTACGGGTAGGTCGGCCATCTTTTGAGTTTGAGCGGAACCACAAAGCCTACGACAGGTAACGCATTTAAAGATGACACTACTGATGAGCTTCTTTGCACCGACAATCCACAGACCGGCAGTTCTGATGGCTCCTTCTGTAAACAGTCTGCCTTGGTGCTTCACCAAATTGTGGTAGTGTTGTACGATCAAGTAGGCAACATGACATTTTCCGGGAAGTATAAGAGGGAATTTCTCCACAAACTCCATTTTAGCTTCTTTCAGTCGGCCTCCTACTCTCAGCAGGCAGCTGTTGTCGATGAATGGGTCGAGTTTTCTCAATACGCTGCTCGCTGGTATTGGAACTTTGTTAGTAAGACATTGGATTTCTGTAAAGTAGGTTTCTCTTTCAACAGTAAGGATGATGTGGTTTTTAGAGAAGTCCAAGTCGGAGGTAATGTAGGTATTTTTACAAATATGCCGGCCTTTACATTCTCCTGTATCACAAGTTCTGGGAGTTCTGAAGGAGCGTGCTATGTAGCTCAAGCAGGTAATGGCCTGAACGAGTGACTTCCACCTTGAGAATTTGACGAACCTGTGAGATCCAAGCTGGGTAGCAGAAGTCTTTGTATGAAGTGTAGAAACCTGAGGGTTGATTTCAGCATCTGTGTCCTCTCCTACTAATTCAAAGGTGTCTGGAAGGTGTTCTTCAACATATAATAGTTTTGGTCCTGAAAGCCATGTTGTACTTTGTAGCTGACTTCCGTTAACTGCCCTGGTTGCATGTGCAAGCTTGGCCTTCCCCATAACAAACCCAATGTGGCTCTGACATTTGGAGTCTTTAAGGTAGGCAACAGCAGCGATTCCTTTGACCGAAGCATCCGCAAATATGTACAGTTTTTGGCTTTGTATTTCTGTTGACGGCACAGGGGTGTATGGTCTTGGCACGTTCAGGTTGGAGAGAGTAGCTAACGAGTTCTTCCATCCTTCCCACTGGATTCTCTTATTTAGTGGCAGAGGTGCATCCCAGTTAGATGTTTCCCTAGTTAAGTCTCTTAGCAAAGGCCTTGCCTTGTATTGTGACAGGGACTGCGAAACCCAGGGGATCGTACAGACTGTTGATGATAGACAGAACACCTTTACGAGTAAAAGGCTTTTCTCCTTGGCTGACTTGAAAAGTGAAAGCAGCTGATTGTAGATTCCAGAGACGTCCGAGGCTACGTTGAATTGGTGCGGGGTCTGACCCCAAGTCCAGGTCTCTGAGGCTGAGGCTGTTACAAGATTGAAACAGAGATGGGCATCCTTCTTCCAGCGTACTTGTCAGCATGCTTGACACAGAAGAGGGGGCGTGCATGCGTTCCAGGCATACGCCTCCTATTATGACCCATCCTAGGTCTAGCCTTTGGGCATAGGGAGCATTGTGGTGTCCATTGATATGACGTCTCACTTTATGCACCTGCAGGATATCTATTCCCAACAGCAGGATTATCTGGGCCTGATGGTCTAGTTCCGGTATGAGGTGAGCTATGCGTTTTAAGTGAGCGTGGTGGGTTGCTACATCTGGTGTAGGAATTTCAGATCTGTTGTCTGGGATCTGGTTACATTCAATGATCGTGGGTAGTGGTAGGCAGAATTGTCCATCTAAGGACTCGATTTGATAGTCAGTAGCTTTCCTGCCTTCTGTTGTCACAGTACCTGCACACGTCTTTAATGAGTAGGGAGTGCGTGGCCCTTTGATGTTGAATAGGTCAAAGAATGTTGATCTATCCAGGGATCAATTACTTGATCATTCAAGATAGCATACAGTTTTATAGCTTTGTCTCTGTGGCCCTTTGGGTACACTCTGACAAGGCATATCTTAGAACAGGACCTACTGTCTATTGTTCCTTTGCAGACTTCTGCACATTGTGAAGTGATCTCTGGCGTAGGTGTAGCAGTGTTCCTTTCCTCCCTCCCATGCTCACTGTCAGCTGATGTGTTTTGTGTATTCCATGGAGCTGGGTCAGGGTGTAGAGCTGTGTTATGGTCTGTGGTGCCACACTTTGTGCATTTTACACTGACCTTGCAATCCTTGGCGAGATGAGCTGTGGACAAGCAGCACTTATAGCTGATACCGTGTTCTTTCAGGAAGCTTCTGCGATCTGGCATAGATTTTCCTCTGAAGGTCCTGCATTCGAGAAGAGGATGAGGCTTCTGATGGAGTGGACACTGCTTGTCAGGGTCCTGCATCTTTGTCTCTGATTGGGAGTAGTCAGCAAACCTGTGATTGGAATCTGGAGAAGAAACATTAGTCTGGTGTACAGCCACAGACATTCTGCGTGAATTTGCTGCTGGTGGCGGTGTGGCATACGACATTGTAAAGTCGAAGCTGGGATCATTTCTAATTCTTGCTTGTTGGTGTATAAAGTCTACAAAAACAGAGAAGGGAGGGAATGGAACACTGTGCTTGTATTTATATGTGGAACCATGTGTGAGCCACTTCTCCTGCAAATTGTAGGGTAACTTTTGGACTATAGGGTTCGCACCTCTGGCTGCGTCGAGGAATGCAAGTCCCTGTAGATCATCTTCATATTTGGCAACTTGGACTTCCATTAGCAGGTCGCTAAGTTCTGTAAGTTTCTGTAGCTCTTTGTTAGAAATTTTGGGGCAGTCATCGATTCTTTTGAACAAAGCTTTCTCTATTACCTCTGCTGAGCCGTAACGCTCATCCAGCCTCTTCCAGATATCTCTGAGGCCAATCTCAGGGTGGTTTATATTAACGTCTCTGATCCTTATTGCGTGTTTGACTGACTCTTCTCCCAGGTACTTAACTAAGATGTCTATCTCTTCCCTGTGTAGCAACCCCAAGTCTCTAGTGACATTTTGGAAAGAGGCTTTCCAAGCTCTGTAGTTTTCAGCTTGGTTGGTGAATTTCATGAGTCCTTTGGCAACCAGCTCACGTCGCGTCAAGAACTTAGCAAATTCTGTTGTGAAAAGGTTGTCAGCAGAGTATACTAGTGATCGGTGCACCGATAAGGGTAAGTGGTGTGAGGTGTGTTCGTACCAGTTAGTATCCTCTGGGTGGCGCCAGCCGGTGTCATGTTGCTTCGGTCTGACGTACGATGTGTCAGCAAGGTGGTTTACGTTGGTTACCTGTTGAGGGGCAAGGTAGTCATTAGCAGAGTTGCTTTGTGCAACATTTTCGAGTTTGCATCTGTTCTGGAGCTGAGGCTTATGATGGCTCCTGCTTTCTTCACTGGAGGTGTCATGTTCGCGTTTTGGGTCCAGATCAGGATTGTAGCTTGGATCAGGGAGTTCATTAACGTACTGAGATGTGCATTGTGGAGGATCTTGCAGTGGAATCTCCAGACTCAGCACACTGTTTCGCCTATGCAGCTCTGGGTTTTGTGCGGCTTCTAGTGACTCTGCTTCTGCGATGGCGGCTGCAGCCTCCCTTTTCGCTACTAGATTTTCTAAGGCGGTATCCAGGCGTGCCTTCTCTAACTGTGACCTTCTCTCTTGGTCAGCTCTCTCTTTCTGTAGTGATGCCTCTAAGTGTGCCTTCTCTAACTTAAGTTGCATCTCTTGTTCAGCAAAGCTTGCTCGCATTTTGGCGGCTTCGGCATTTGCGCGGGCAATGGCAACCGCACTGCTGATGGATGTTGTCTTTGAGGAGGTAGAAGTAACGGATCTTGTCCTGTGTAATCTGTGGGACATGGTGTTCTGGGGAAATTTTTGGCTGTGCAGAAATTGCTGTAGCTGTACGAAGTCTCTGTGTAGCCGGTGGCATGTATCCGACTATCTGGATGGCTGCTGCTTCACTGTTTCCCAGTAGGATGGCTGCCGTTTTACTGTTCTGTTCTCACTAAATGGGCCGGGGGCTCATGAATTTAAACAAACAGCTAAACCTTTATACTGAGTCCAATGAGAAGACTGTGGTGAAGTCTGTGCTTTTATTGAACGTTGCAGTATATTTGTATATGGTAAAACTGGAAACAATCAGAATACAGAACAATCAGTACATAGTACAGCAGAACACACATTATACATGGATATACAATATGCATGAACTAGTAACTAATCTAGATTATAACTGGATGAGCCAGGCTAAAACTGGAGCAGAAAACAACTAAAGAAGGCATGAATACATACCAGCAATGCAATCGCATGGGAACTGTAATGCTGAGTGTCTTCTTCCCTCCAGATTTGAAAGTAAAATGGAGGCTGAGCTACCAAAATGCATTGCAAGAAAGAGGAGAATTAGACATAGAGATTAAATAGACTGCAAACATTGGCCGCTAGAGGGAGCCTGAACACTGCATATGAGATAAAGCTCATTAAGAATCTACAGCTAAACTATTTAATAACATTATGCAAAACAAACATTGGAGATGAATTGGGTGTCGGAGACAGAACATGCCATATAAACTGTACCAGTATCTCCCCCCCTCATGCCCCAACCTAAGCCCACACCAACCAAATGGCCCAATGAGCCATTCACGTAAAGCAGCAGACATGTCCCAAAAACAGTCCGTGGTGACTCATGGGGAAAACTCATAACGCAAATTAAGAGAAAAGGAAAAAAGGCATGAAAAAAAGAAAAGCATCAGAGTAGAAACCTCAGAGAAAACCTGAGAAAAAAAACAAACAGTCATTAGAACAAAACTTTCAGACACACGTCTGACCTGGGGGTCCCGTGAGATTTTCAAATCTCGCCGCCTCACAGCGAGATTTCTTACAGTCCAGAGGATCACTAACTGGGCGGCCAACAGCCACAAAAAAAAGCAAAAAACTGTCAAACAATTAGCAAAAAAGAATCAAAATGAAGTCAGCAGACCTCCAACAGACTCCAGCTCAACCGGACCACGCCACCGCCACTCCATCATGTCGTAGCTCATTCCTGGGCTATTATCTTGCCTATGGCGGGTTGTCTAGGGGTATATGCAATATTCCAGGCCGTCAACTTCTCTTCAGCTTGTTTAGTTGTAAAGCATACCACTGTGCCACTGTCACGAGATACTATTAGCTTTACTGGGTTGAAGCCCCATTTGTACTGAATGCCAGCCTCCCTCAGTGCCCTACATACATGGGCAAATTCTCTTCTTTTTGCCAATGTTGCAGCCGAAAGGTCCGGGAAGACCTGCAGATTTTGGAATTCCTCAGGCAACCTGGGGACTCTCCTCAATTGGTACAAGAACATGCCTTAGTAGTAAAGAAATTGAAGACGTGCCAAGGTGTCTCTAGGCAAAGCAGGGTTCATATGCTTGGGCTTCGGCGTCCTTTGAATTCTGTTGAACAGTAACTCATTAGGGATGACCTCAGATAGTTCAGCCACCAAAAAACGCCACCTCTTCTGGGATGCCTCAAAAGGTACCATCACACACGGCAATTTTGCTAGCAATTTCACTAGCAATTTGCTGGTTGCAGTGAAATCATGGACACATTGTTCTATTTGTACACGGCAACAAAATAGAACAATGTGTCCATGATTTCACTGCAACCAGCAAATTGCCAGTGAAATTGCTAGCAAAATTGCCGCGTGTGACGGTACCTTAAGCCTCACATTATTATGTCTGGATCTGTCTTCCAAATCATATACTTTATCAGTGACCCAAGACATTTCCTCTCTAAGTGTCTCATTTTCATCTACCAAGGCATTAATTGTTTTGGCATATTCCTCCATCTTGTTTTCAATGTGGGAGGTGCGGTCTCCAATGGATGTGATCTCCCCCCTCACCTTCTGCAACATTGTCTGCATGTCCTCCCTCACGGAGGAGCGAACTGCGGCCAAAAAGTCCTGCATGTCCGCTCTTGTGAGCAGTGATGTGGTGCCACTATTACCGTGACTGGCTCTGGTGGACCCTGCCTCCCTCCCCCAGAGCCTCTTGAAGAATGTGAGGACGTTGATGGGGAAGCCAGTGCCATCTTACCCGTGGGGCACGCCGCCTGTTCCCGCTGAAAGAAGGCCTCCAATCTCGCCGGGGAGCCCCGCTTCTGAGACCTGCCCCTTGTCATCATGGGCCCTGGATGTTCCGCCACCACCGGGTGTCTGGTAGGAGGCAATAGGGTGATGCTGTGAGCCGCTGAGAGCCAGTTTCTGTCCTGGACGGCCGGAGGTCTGTAATCAAGTGGCCGCCACCTTGTCCTGCAGGCCACACCCCCCCCCACCTATTCGAATTATAAGGCGCACCCCTCACTTTCCCCCAAAATTTGGGGGAACAAAAGTGTGTCTTATAATCCGAGAAATATGGTAATGTAACTCCAAGTCCATCATACTTCAGTGAAATCAACCTGTCCAGTTATGAAGCAACACTGATTGTGAATCAGTTTCTCCTGCTTTTGTGCAAATGAAATAGACAACAGGTAGAAATGTTAGGCAATTAGCAGGAGACCCCCTATAAAGAAGTGGTTCTGCAGGTGGTGACCACAGATAATTTATCTGTTCTTATCCTTTTTGGCCGTTGTTTTGGTCACTTTTGCACTCTGTCATTGCTCTCACCCCCAACAGGTAGCATGAGGCAATGTCTACAATGTCTACAACCCACAGACATTTCTCAGGTGGTGCAGCTCATCCAGGATGGCAAATCAATGTAAGCTGGGGTAAGAAGGATAGCTGTGTCTGTCAGCACAGTGTCCAGAGCATGGAGCAGATACCAAGAGACAGTCCAATACACTAAGAGATGTGGTGGGGGCTGTACAAGGGCAACAACGCAATAGCAGGAC
Source organism: Allobates femoralis (assembly GCA_033576535.1). NCBI lineage: Eukaryota > Metazoa > Chordata > Amphibia > Anura > Aromobatidae > Allobates > Allobates femoralis. The sequence goes on from JARQOC010000004.1 coordinate 149,741,604, forward strand.
TGCTACCTCTTCCTTTGTGCAAGGAGGAACAGGATGAGCATTGCCAGAGCCTACAAAATGACCTCCAGCAGGCAACTATCATCCATGTGTCTGCTCAAACTGTTAGAAACAGACTCCATAAGGGTGGTATAAGGGCCCGACTTCCACGAGTGGCTGTTGTGCTTACAGCCAAACACTGTGCAAGGCAATTGGCATTTGCCAGAGAACCCCAAGTTTGGTAGAATCGACACTGGCGCCCAAATCGGTCATGCTGGTGGATGTTGCAGGCAGCAGAACATTTTCAACTGCGTTTCCTGACTCTGTCACATGTGCTCAGACTGAACTTACTCTCATCTGTGAGAACACAGGGTGCAAATATTGAATCTGCCAATCTTGGTGTTCTCTGGCAAATGCCAGATGCCCTGAACGTTGTTGGGCTTTCTACAAAGCTCTACACTGACCTACAAAGCCGTCCATAAACTGTCTCTTTTATTGCTATGACTTTTGATCTTCTATTGACATTCTGTGCGTCTTGCCCCTTTTCAAGACGGTGTCCGCTGCTTCGCTCTTGTTTATGTGATCCTCTTCTCTGCCTTTATAAACATAAGCCTACCATCTAGCCATTCTCGAGTATTCAGTTTTAATTCCAGGCTTTCTGTGCTTTACCAGTCTGCTGCACCTCCTGCTGATCGGCTCCTGCTTTTACAGCAACTGCCATTGGGCTCCAGCAACTTCACCTGCCTTCAGCTTCTATCCTAATTTCTGCTGCCTGTGTTTAGTTGCCTGACTCTGGTTCTGTTTCACCAAGTCCTGTGTCACGTAAGCGTCGTGTGTCCTGCCAGCACTTACTGAACTATTGTTTATTTTGCAGATGCAGCTGTCTGAACATTTGGGACTCTTTAAAAGCTGCACTGCACTAATAAGTATTAGACTTACTTTTCTGTGGATTCCCATTCCCAGGTCTCTGGGTGTTTATTATTCTTCGATGGTGCTTTTCTCCATCGGTTTTCCCTATGAGAATTATTCCTAGAGACTTTCTTATTTACGTTGATCATACTAGAACTATTTCAAAAGACTTTCAATTGTTACTGATTTGATGAATTAAATATAGAGTTGTTCACCTTTAATTTGATTTCAGTCTGTCTGTGCTACTATCTGCTATTAGATCCTTAAAGGGATCCAGTCACCCCCAAAGCACCTCATAAGCTATTAAAAGCTGTCCCTAGAGCATATTCACACTTATCCTACACTCCTTTTAGCTCCTAAATGCATCTATTGAAAATGAAGCTAAACGTTATTAAACTACCTCATTAGCGATGTTAATTAGTGCCTATTGTATGCATAGTCACCCAGGCAGGCTCTCCCTCTTCATAATATCACGCCTCAATAGGCGTGATCTTCAATTCAGATTCAAATGCGCGCCTCCCTGCTCTCCTCTGTCGGCCGGGCTGCAGTGTGCGGCTGTATGACGCGAATCGCGTAATTTCCAGCTTCGGGTGACGTATGCACACCCGCGCCGCTTTGTTAGCTTCAAGCCCCGCACTGTGCATGCGTGCTGGAGGCATAACAGAGCGGCGAGGGTGTACATACGTCACCCGAAGCCGGAAATGATGCGATCATCAGAAACTGCAGGTGGCGTTAAGAACAATAAACTTTTATTATTTTCATTTCAACACTTTTCAGCGATCACCAGGGCCATGGACTTGGGCACCGACCACCAGTGACAGGATCCAGCAGCAACGCCTGGAATCCGAGTTCCTGAACCCCTGGGCGAGTCATTTACAGCCTGCAATGACCTTGCTGTCATTTCCCCACCACCGTAGCTGCTGAAAACCTACACCATAATGTGTCCTTTCCCTTATTCCTGTTGACTGTAAGACCACAAGCGCAGGGCCC
>JARQOC010000004.1:149743578-149975181 GCA_033576535.1 Allobates femoralis
GGATTAATCTGCATGTAAAATGTTTTAAGGCCTGTTCGCACGATGTATATATTGATGCGTATTTGTTGCGGATCCACACTAAATATACAGCAGCATGTTTTCTCAGCAAAGTCTATGGGATTTGTGAAGTACTGTCTGCGTGGTACGTTTTTTTGTCCGCCATGGATTCACTGCGTATTTTATTGGGGGAAAATCTGTAGCATGTCAATTCTTGCTTCGGATTTTACCATGTTTTTCACTCATAAACCCCTTATGCTAATGTGGCGCCCGTGCTGATCGGTAGCCACAGAAAGGAACAGCAGCTGGGACAGGAAAGCTAGCCACCCCACACCAACACCCAACACATCCCCCAATCCCTAGACCTAGTACTCCATGTCAGGCAAGGGATAGAGAAGGGGGGGAGCAGAGTGGAGGGTGGAGAGAAGGTAGAGAACCCAGGAAGGGGGTGGAGGAACTAGATAGAAAACCTAAGAACACTAAGTTGGGAGGGCTCGAGGAGTGTGCACAGGTACGAGTTCCCAGCGAGCTGTGAGAGGAGGAGGAACCGGACTCCCAAGCAGAAACACCTAACAAGCTAAGAAACTGTAACACCTGTGGGAAAGAACCCAGACCCAGTGGCCTGCGCCACCGAATGGACATTCTGGGTCCCGAGCAGAGGGGGTCCACAGTGCACCCGAGCCAATAGGGACACCTTGGGACCGGGCCGACACCAGGGAGCTGGCCCTGTTGACATGGTAGGACGCTGATGGCCCAAGCCATAAATTAACCGGCAGGGTGAAGGGAAGCTTCTAAGAGAAGCCCGCAACCGCTGGCCCGGGGAATGTGCACGGGACTGACCAGAGGGGCGCAAAAGGACATAGAAAGGGGTGCCCCTAGTAAACTGTCCCAGCTGCTGATCAGTCACCGGGACCAAGAGTAAACTTATGTAAAGTGACTGTGAAGTGACTTTGTTTACGAGAAACCAAAGCAGGAGAGTAAAGTACCTGGTGAACTGAGGACTTTCGTTCAAGATTTATTGGTGCTGGGACAGCAAAGGCTCGCCTGCCGAGCTGCACACTGATTATTCTTGCTGCAGGGGGAAGTTGCCTGGAGAGGTCGAGACTGGCGTTCGAATACTTCACTTCTCCACCTGCCCTGGGGGACCAAGCCCTACCTGTGGAGGGCTCGGAATCCCGGCTACCAACCCTCATCATCCCCAGAGGCCTGGACAACAGTGGTGGCCCTCAGTGACCACAAACCATGGGTGGCATTACGAACTACAATTTACTAAACTTTTATCCCTTTTATCCTTCCCCTTTTTATTGCTGCACCTGGGACCACGGAGCCGGGTCACATCACCGTGACAACCCTGCAGCCCTTGAGGATGACAGGTCCCAGTTTCAAGTACCCCAGTCCCCGGGGGGCGACACTAACTCAATATTTGTAATAGATCGGAGCAGCGTTCGCACAATGTGTATGTGTTGCATATTTTGCGCCTAATTTGCATTAAAATCCACAGGAACTGAAGGCCACTTTACACACACCAACTTATCTGTCCAACTTCTGACCAACTTGCTGGTTGCAGTGAAATCATGGACACATTGTTCCATTGTGCACAGTCACAAAATGGAGCAATGTGTCCATGATTTCACTGCAACCAGCAAGTTGGTCAGAAGTTGGACAGATAAGTTGGTGTGTGTAAAGTGGCCCTGATAGTGATGAAGGGTAAGCAGGATTTAACTTTTTTTTTGGCCAAAGCATCCAAGCTTTATTGAAACAGACACAAAGCACCTTCAAATCTGCATCAAATCTGCACCAAAAACGTATAAAAAATGCACTGTACGGATAGGGATGCTTTTGTTGCATTTTTCTGCCATCTGCACCACAAACTCAGCATGCAAATGTGGCGCCCCGCAATGAGTGCGTCACAGGAGGGTACTGCATCCCTGACTGAAGGTGCGGTATCCTCCGTCTCAGTGATGAACAGGTTAATCCCAAGGCTCCATGCACCACATGCAACATCTAGAGGTAGAGGACCAATCAGATACCCGTTTACCGGGCAACCAGTCCTGGTGGGAGGAGTGTGAGATGTACAGTGTGGGGAAAGAGCAGAAAGAGTTAGTAAGTGGGAGAGACAAGTACAAGGAAGGAGTCGTGACAAGACTACTAACGGGGAGGGCACCGAGAAGCAGTAGCCCAGAAACGAAGGGGGCCAAGTAAACCAGTAACCAAGTAAACAAGTAAGAGGTGAAAAGTCGACCCGAGCCCAGTCCATCCGGAGTACCGGCTCCGAGGCAGTGCAGACGTCTACCGCTGCTCTGCAGAACCGGCGTGATAGAGGGCTTCTTAGGAGCGCATCACAACAATCACCATCACCGCAGCCGTGCCAGGAGGGGTACCCACCATTGGGGTTCAGAGGACCCATCGGGAGTCGATAGGCCACGGCTCGGGTCCTCAATAGAGGTTCCTCAGTATCCTGACCTGGTGCATGAAAGCAGTGAAGAGTAAACAGGGACAGCTAGCTAAAGAGAAAGACATTGTGGAGCCTTGGAGGGACACTGTTCATCATCGGGACCACCCGGTCCGTTACCTGAAAGTCTGGAAACCATTGTACCGTGTTCCTGTTAACCTTGAAAGAACAAAGTAAAGACTTATGCAGAGGAGCACTGTGTCCGAGCATTCTTTCTGAACTGCTGCTAATTTGTCTACCTGCCAAATCATATGAGCTGCCGTATTCCACCAGTGCAACTCCTGACCCCGGGGACTTTCGCTCGTCCTGTGGGGAGCGGTTCCATCTAGCTGCAGCCCATCCCCCGGAGGTCCAAGCAGCGCCGGTGCCATCACCGGACACCCACAGGTGGCGTCACAAAACAAATCTTTATTCTTATTTAACCATGCATTGACCACCGGGCCCTTACAGCCTCAGGCACCGAACCGTGACAGCAGCCAGCGCCTGAGACCTGAGAACCTGGCTACGGTGAGTCACAAACGCACCTTTAAAATTATGTCTGCTTGTCTTATTGGTAGGGTGGCTACAGAGAGAAAATTAACTTATGTTGAATCTGTTTTATTAAGGAATTTGAGACAACATACAAAAATTGACAATAACATTGACAAGTAAACAAAGTTGACCACTTGTGTACAGAATTAAAAGACATGTCTACATTGATGGCCCGTTACCCTTATGTACTTCCATTAGAAGGATCTTTAAAAATAGTCCCTATACACAGTCGTGTAAGAGCCACATCACACACACAGATAATTGTGCAGATATTGTTCGCAGATCTCTGGTTGCAGTGAAATCATGGACACATTGTTCCATTTTGTGGCCATATACAAATGGAACAATGTGTCCATGATTTCACTGCAACCAGAGATCTGCAAACAATATCTGCACAGATATCTGTGTGTGTGACGTGGCTCTAAAACGACCGATTCTGCAGGTTAGGGCAACCTGGCCACCAATTCCATATATCACAGTCCTTTGAGTATTGGAGCTTAAAAACTCTATATATGGAAACAAGTTGTTGTGGTAACCAGTGGTATGCAAAAAGTCAGACATATTCACAAAGTATAAGAATTACATTCAGAACTAGAGTAGATAGAGTGAGAGAAAGTGGAGTAAAGTACAGATGGGAAGGAAGAGTGAGAGGGGAAATAGCGTCCAAGCCTTAACCGTAAACGCCAAGACAGGAAGGGTTGAAGTCCAAGGGGAGTACGGGTGCCGAGGCCCGTCGCCGGCCTACGAAGCTTCAGAAAGCAAACTGGACATCTCGGCTGATTCTCTGAATATTATCCAGAGTTGCCACGTACGAATCAGGCGGGTATTGTCACCTGCCATTTCAGCCATTAATTCTTCCATGCGGAATATGTCCGCGAATTTTGTCATCCATTCTGCCATAGTTGGTGGCTCCGTCGATCGCCAGTGGTGTGGAATGACCATTCGTGCTGCGGTGAGGCAGAAGCAGAGGAGGCTTCGCTTCTGGGTGGATATAGGGGAAGGAGGGACAAAGTCCCCAGTGATTTTGTGAAAAGCCTGAAACACCTTTCCCCAGAAGGTCTGTATAGCTGGGCATAGCCACCATATATGGTACAATGTACCTCTCTCAGTTCCGCAGCGCCAACACCTGTCATCCACCGTCAGGAAGATGGCCCTCAGCCTAACAGGGGAAAGGTACCATCTAGACAGAATCTTAAAATTTTTCTCCTGTGCGCTCCCAGCTGGGGACATTTTATGTGTGAAAAGGAAGGCCCGATCCAGCTCCTCGGCAGAAAACTTGTAATCCATCTCCTCTTCCATGTGCTGATATAGCTTGGGGTTTCCACTGTATCACCAGTGGTGAACTCCTTGTATAGAAGGGAGATTAGATGAGAAGGGCGGGTCTGCTGCAGAAATAAGCGTTCAAGTCGAGTTATGGAGTGTCTAGAATTGTGGCCGGTCATGTCCCCCTTAGCGAACGACCTCAGTTGTTCATATTCTAGCCAGGAAATCTGCCTTGTCAGGAATTTCTCCTGTAGTGTATCCAATAGCGGGAACCCATCAGCCCCAGTCCCTATCCTAGAGGATTTTTTTCTAGTTGTTTGACCCAGCGTCCCTGCTGGCACCGGTTCATATTATGTCTGTGAGTGCTGTGCAGTTTTTTTTCTCTTTTGTATCGTGTGGAGTTGCTGGCTCCATGTCTGCAATTTGCACCCTCATCACCTACAGGTGATCTAGGGTCGAGATGGGGTCCGCTCACTTAGTAGTGGGATAGGGAGGACAAGGAGGGCAGAGATGTCAGCGTTAGGACTCATCAGACCTGAAGTCACTTTGTCGCAGTTGATGAGCAAACAGACATTGGCCAATGTATGTACTAAGAACTTCAGAAATAAAAAAATAAGAATTTTGAGTTTTTTGAAAAAAACGTAAGTTTTTAAACTTTTTTCTCATATATATACAGCTTGTTAGCATATGTACATCACTGGTGGTAGCTGAGTGCTGCAGAGAATTTTTTTTCTAGTTGTTTGACCCAGCGTCCCTGCTGGCACCAGTTCACATTTTGTCTGTGAGTGCTGTGCAGTTTTTTTCTCTTATCTATCTATCTATCTATCTAGAAAAAACAGCAGCACAAACTTAAGCAGATTTTGGGTGCAATACTTCCTGAGTCATGCAATTGTCCTATGCATAATATATAGAAGGAAAAAATCAGGCAGCACTCCGGTTCCAAGCAAAAAGATGTGGGCTTTAATACAGCACCCAGTGATTCAGAAGTCAGTTGAACCTTCTGTAGGCTTGCCAGACTGTTGTGCTGCCATGTACTGCAATCCAGCAGCAGGGTCACCTGAGTTTAGACTGCTGCGGGGAGCCCACAGTGACTCAGTGTGTGATGTCACTGCTTCCCACGACAGTCAGTGTAATCTCAGAGACTGCAGCAATAGGACGCTTTTTCCATCGCTGCAGTCTCCAGATGTAGCAGAGTCCGGATCGTGTGCTTCTTGGGACATCATTGTGGTTTACCATCGGAGGGTATGTTTGGGGTTAATAAATGGAAAAATGAGGGTTGTCTGTATGTTTTATTTCAAATAAATGATTTTTCTCTGCCTGTGTGTATTTTACTATTTAATCACAGGATTGATAATGGGTGGGTCTCATAGAGGCTTGAACATTATCAATCTAGGGGTTAATGACAGCTGTCAATACTCAGCGGTCATTTAACCTTTCTATCACCGCAATACCCCAGCACCACGGCATCTGGCAATGTTGGGTAAATCTTCTAATGAATGCTCCAATTTCTGGGGTGGCTGTATGCTGCTATTCTATAGCCTAGGGGGCACAATAACTATGGGCCTCACCATGTTGAGAATACCAGGCCCCAGCTGCCTGGTTTATACCTTGGCTGGCAAACAAAAATAGGGCGAAGCCCACACATCTTTTTAAAATTATTTATTTAAATAATTAAAAAAATAATGGGCTCCCCTGTTTTTTTTGAATACCAGAAAAGGTAAAGCCAATCAGCTCGGGGTAGCAGCTCATAGCTGGTGTTACGAATTGACTGCCTTGTAGTATGGTAGTGCTGCTGCTGTAGGTTTAAATGAAGCCTTTTTTTCCCTGTCAGTGTGAGTAGATGAGGCTAATGAACGGAGCATGTAGTAGCAGGTGTGTGTGTGTGAATGCTTAGGTATGCTGAGAAGCGTGTCTGGGCTGGTTGCTTCCCGCCTCTCGGCCTTAAATGGATCAGCTCATATCCACCTGTTGTTGGTGATTTTAGTTCACTTCTGGAATGTGACCTGGTGTGAGCAGACACTGATCTGAAGCTGCTGTAGTTTTTTCCCTTGGAAGTTGCTGGGCTCCGTGGTCCATGGGTGGAGGTAGGGCTTATGCCTAGGGCTTCTCAGGAGCTTTAGGGACTTAGGATGGCGGCTCGAACCTCCTCACCTTTAGAGGTACCTTCGAGATCAGTGCGAGCTAGGGAATCCAGCATTAGGGCCAGAGTAGGCTCCCCTTATCCCCTTTGTCCAGCTCCTGGCTACCCCGACCCCTCCCAGCGTGACAGCTGGCTGCTTCATCTGCTTCATCTGCGCTGAGAAACAATACAGCAAGGCCCTATATCAATGTTTTAAATCATTTATTTATTGTTACAACCCTATGACGGCAGGTTCGTTCCCAATGGCAACCAAACACAGACGCCTGCACAATTGGTGATTGGTGTCACAGAGAGTGAGCATTTATGATTGGCTGTTGGAGCCAGTGCAGTGAATAATCAGGTGATTGATTGACCAATGAGTGGCCCAGAAGTTCAAGCGCGCAGTCCTTGGTAAGCATTACACTGATGTTTAATCAATGGTTTCTGTGTTCGGGGTCCGTGCCTGAACACTAGGTGTTCTGTACAGGCCCCGAACTTTTCAGTTCAGGTTCGCCCATCACTACTCTAAAATACTATCTAGCCATACTCCAGCACCTAACCACACACTATTTACAGCTAACAGTTTGCAAATAGTGCAGTGAGTTGCAGGCTGTAATGCAGCTAAGGGAAAAAAACAATTTAAATAATATTCCATTGCGTGTGTGAATAATCTGCTGAGTGTGAACTGAACGTAAGAGCTACTAGTTATTATTATTATTATTATTTATAGCGCACCATTGATTCCATAGTGCAGTACATGAGAAAGGGTTACATACAAAAATGTTAAAAATACAATGAACAAACTAACAGTGACAGACTGGTACAGAGGGGAGAGAGGACCCTGCCCTTACAGGCTTACATTGTACAGGGCAATGGGGGGGACAGTAGGTTGGTCCTGCTCTGGTGGTGGTGGAGCAGCAGGTCCAGTGGTGGTGAGGTGGCACCGTGGTCATTGCAGGCTGTTCTGAAGAGATGGGTTTTCAGGTTCTGCTCGAAGGTTTCGAGTGTAAGGGACAGTCGGACGTTTTGGGGTGCAGAATTCCAGAGGATGGGGGATGCTCGGGCAACGTTTTGCAGGCAGTTCGATGAAGAATATACGAGTGTGGAGGAAAGAAAGAGGTCTTGGGAGAATCAAAGATTATGAGTTGGATCATATCAGGAGATTAGTTCAGAGAAATATGGGGGAGACAGATTATAGATGGCTTTGTAAGTCAATGTTAGTAGTTTGAATTGGATATGCTGGGGAATTGGGAGCCAGTGGAGGGATTTGCTGAGGGGAGAAGTGGAGGAATAGCGAGGAGAGAGGTGGATTAGTCGGGCAGCAGAGTTAAGGACAGATTGGAGAGGTGCAAGAGTGTTAGCAGGGAGGCCACAGAGGAGGAGGTTGCAGTAGTCGAGACGGGAGATGATGAGGGCATGCACTAGTAGTTTAGTAGATTGAGGGTTGAGGAAGGGAAGGATTCTGGAATTATTTTTGAGTTGGAGGTGACAGGAGGTGGTAATAGCTTGGATGTGTGGTTTGAAGGATAAGGCAGAATCAAGGGTTACTCCGAGGCAGCGGACTTCAGGTACAGGGCAAAGTGTGATGTCATTTATTGTGATAGACAGATCAGGTAAGGGGGGTGCGTGATATGGGGGAAAATGATGAGTTCAGTTTTGTCTACATTTAGTTTAAGAAAGCGAGAGGAGAAGAAGGAGGATATGGCTGATAGACACTCTGGGATTCTGGACAGCAGAGAGATGAGCCAGAGAGATGGATATGAGTGTCATCAGTGTACAGGTGGTACTGGAATCCATGGGACTTTATGAGTTGCCCTAGGCCAAGGGTATAGAAGGAAAAAAGAAGGGGTCCCAGGACAGAGTCTTGAGTGACCCCGAAAGAGAGGGGATAGGGTGAGGAGGTAGTGTGGGAGTGGGAGACACTAAATGTGCCGTTGGAAATCCAGGAGAGGGCAAGGTCAGTGATACCAATGGAAGAGAGGATCTGTAATAGGAGGCAGTGGTCGACTGTGTTGAATGCAGAGGACAGGTCAAGAAGAAGGAGGATGGAGAAGTGTCCAGTAGCTTTGGCGGTAAGTAGGTTGTTAGTAATTTTGGTTAAGGCGGTTTTAGTGGAGTGGTGGGGGTGTAAGCCAGATTGAAGGTTGTCAAAGAGAGAGTTAGATAAGAGGTGGGAGTAAAGTACAGTGTGGACATGCTTTTCATGCAGTTTGAAGGCGAATGGGAGCAGCAATATGGGGCGGTAGCTGGATGTGGAGGTCGGGACAAGGGATGGCTTCTTTAAGATATGTGTAATTGTTGCATGTTTGCACAGCGCAGTAGGGGAGGCTGTGTCGGAGGGTGTCAGCCCTGTTTCTGTAAAGCCCAGGAAGGAGAGTTTGCGAGAGATGAAGAGGTCATAAGCGAAGTGGAGTTTATTACAGATGGAACGGGCATTCTAGAGCGCTCCAGAAGAGGGGGCAATGGAGAGGGGGCAGTGGAATGGGTTTTCTATTTAGAAGATTGCGGCTGTTTCTTGCAAGTGTGATAGGAGGGAGGAATACTGGGTAATGTTGGCTGTGGAGATCCTGGGTTGGAAGATATGTCACCAGCTGATAAGAGAAGCAAAGAGAGAGCAAGCAGGTGGGAGAATGAAAGTGTCCGGCTTGTTTTGTGTTTCTGCAGGAGAGGTGTGAGATTGAGGATCAGGTGAGCAAAGGAGCTCAGGTGGGGAGGTAAAATTGATGGTGACATAAATATTTGTGATGGGAGTGATGGGGTTTGGGGGTAGTGGAACAGGGTAAGGATTAGTGAAGCAGTTACTGTTAGGGCATAGGTAAGCATGGTGAAAGTGTTAGTGGGAAAGTAAAGTAGCAAAGACAGTTAGCAGACGGGTATAGCTGGTACCTTCTGGATACTTTTGGCATATTTCTGGGATATTTCTGGACACTTAAGCAACACTTGAGGAGACACAGGAGGAGACCCATGGTCAAGGAGATCTCCAAGTAGTTAAGTAGAACATTGTTTAAAAAGAAACAAGCATCCATGTGTATTGATCCTCAGCAGAAAAATCCCCGCCTGTACAAGGACCTAACCACAAGTACGGTTTTCATACACCAAGATTGCACACCCAGCCAGGATCACAGTGATTAACCTCTTCCCCCGAGGCCCCTGCTGCCGCCCCAGACAGAATATTGAGCCCTTCATCTGCCACTAAACACCCTAGCCACCCTTACACCGTAGAATTATTAGTGTCAGCAGAAAAATAGGTTTAATATTTGCCAATTGTTACATCATAGTATGAGTGAAGTTTGTTTTATGCTTGCTTACCTTGATTGCAACAGTGAGTGATACTGGCTCTAGTAAAACTTTACCTTGGAGTCATACTTAACTTAATGGAGTTAATGAGCAATGGTTGTGAGTAATTGATGAGGTCTGTATTAGGTATTCCATTGGAATATTGTGTGACATTGTACTTAATATGGATAGAAGTCTAAGAGCTGACTGTTAACTTAGTGAGGGCCATTACATTAATTAAAATGACTAAGACTCCTAACACTAATTGTGTTAAATAAGATTTTATCTAACTAATTGAAATCAGTCCAATCAGTCACAATAATACACAGCAAAGATATACTATTAAGCATTATACGAACGATTCCACATTATTTTCACATTAGTAATGTGAAGATTATCTATTCACTAGATGGCGGCCCGATTCTAAAGAATCGGGTATTCTAGACTATGTATGTACTTTATTTATGAAGATTTAAGAGTAATGCAAAGCGAAGCTGGGTTTAAATCCTGTGACAATATCTTAGATTGCTTGCAGGAGGGCACAGCGGGCGTGTGCGGGCAGGAGCAAGCTGTGGAAGAGCAGGCGGGTGCGGGGAGGAGGGGGCCGGGGAACAGCAGCCAGGTTCGGGCAGGAGGGAGACAGGGAACCGCAGTGGGGGGTGGCAAGAGGGGGCCAGACCCCTCTGGTACTATACACACAGGCGACAGTGCTGCTGGTACAATACACACAGGTGACAGTGCTGATGCTGGTGGTAGTATACACACAGATGATAGTGCGGTTAGTACAATACACACAGAGGTGACAATGGTGCTGCAGGTACTATATACACAGAGGTGACAATGGTCCTGCAGGTACTATGCACACAGAGGTGACAATGGTGCTGCAGGTGCTATACACACAGGTGACAATGCTGCTGGTACAATACACACAGGTGACAGTGCTGGTGGTACTATACACACAGGTGACAGTGCTGATGCTGGTGGTAGTATACACACAGATATAGTGCGGTTAGTACAATACACACAGAGGTGACAATGGTGCTGCAGGTACTATACACACAGAGGTGACAATGGTGCTGGAGGTGCTATACACACAGAGGTGACAATGGTACTGCAGGTGCTATACACACAGAGGTGACAATGGTGCTGGTACAATACACACAGAGGTGACAATGGTGCTGCAGGTACTATACACACAGAGGGGACAATGGTGCTGCAGGTACTATGCACACAGAGGTGACAATGGTGCTGCAGGTGCTATACACACAGGTAACAATGCTGCTGGTACAATACACACAGGTGACAGTGCTGGTGGTACTATACACACAGGTGACAGTGCTGATGCTGGTGGTAGTATACACACAGATGATAGTGTGGTTAGTACAATACACACAGAGGACAATGGTGCTAGTACAATACACACAGAGGTGACAATGGTGCTGCAGGTATATACACACAGAGGTGACAATGGTGCTGAGGTGCATATACACAAGAGGTGACAATGGTGCTGCAGGTCTATAGCACACAGAGGTGACAATGGTGCTGTAGACAATACACACAGAGGTGACAATGGTGCTGCAGGTACTATACACACAGAGGTGACAATGGTGCGCAGGTACTATGACACACAGAGGTGACAATGGTGCTGCGGTGCTATACACACAGGTGACAATGCTGCTGGTACAATACACGTACATGGTGACATAACGGTGAATGCTGAGCTGGTGGTAGTATACACACAGATGATAGTGCGGTTAGTACAATACACACAGAGGTGACAATGTGCTGCAGGTACTATACACACAGAGGTGACAATGGGGCTGAGGTCAATACACACAGAGTGATGGTTGCGGCATAACAAGTGGTGCATGTGCGGTACATAGCACACGAGCAGTCTAGGTTAACAAATGGTGACATGGTGCTGCATACACACCAGGTGACAATGGTGCTGCAGGTGCTATACACACAGGTGACAATGCTGTGGTACATACACACAGTTGAAGTGATGTGCTAAAACATGCAGTGTGATGTTGTAGTATACACACAGATGATAGTGCGGTTAGTACAATACACACAGAGGTGACAATGGTTCTGCAGGTACTATACACACAGAGGTGACAATGGTGCTGGAGGTGTATACACACAGAGGTGACAATGGTGCTGGTACAATACACACAGAGGTGACAATGGTGCTGCAGGTACTATGCACACAGAGGTGACAATGGTGCTGCAGGTACTATACACACAGGTGACAATGTGTGGTACAATACACACAGGTGACAATGTGCTGGTCGGTACTATACACAAGAGTGACAAGTGCTGATGATCACAGTGCATGTGTGGTAAATACACACAGATGATAGTGCGGTGTACTATACACACAGGACAGCATGGTGATATACCACAGATGTAGTGCGGTAGTACAATACACACAGAGGTGACAATGGTGCTGCAGGTACTATACACACAGAGGTGACAATGGTACTGCAGGTGCTATACAACCACAGAGGTGACAATGGTGCTGGTACAATACACACAGAGGTGACAATGGTGCTGCAGGTACTATCACACAGAGGTGACAAATGGTGCTGCAGGTACTATCACACAGATGACAATGGTGTACAATGAGGTGTCAATGGTGCTGATACTACACACAAGGTAACAATGGTGCTGGTACAATACAACAAACAAGGTGCTGTACATACCCAGGGGCATGCTGGTGTACTATACACACAGGTGACAGTGCTGATGCTGGTGGTAGCATACACACAGATGATAGTGCGTGTTAGTACAATACACACAGAGGTAACAATGGTGCTGCAGTATATACACACAGAGGTGACAATGGTGCTGCAGGTGACTATACACACAGAGGTCACAATGGTGCTCAGGTCTATACACATAGAGGTGACAATGGTGCTGCAGGTACTATACAACAGAGGTGACAATGGTGCTGGTAGTACTAACACAAGGTGACAATGGTGCTGCGGTACTATACACACAGAGGTGACAATGGTGCTGCAGGTACTATACACACAGAGGTGACAATGGTGCTGCGGTGTCTATACACACAGGTGACAATGCTGCTGGTACAATACACACAGGTGACAGTGCTGGTGGTACTATAAACACAGGTGAAAGTGCTGATGCTGGTGGTAGTATACACACAGATGATAGTGCGGTTAGTACAATACACACAGAGGTGACAATGGTGCTGCAGGTACTATACACACAGAGGTGACAATGGTGCTGGAGGTGCTATACACACAGAGGTGACAATGGTGCTGCAGGTGCTATACACACAGAGGTGACAATGGTGCTGGTACAATACACACAGAGGTGACAATGGTGCTGCAGGTACTATACACACAGCGGTGACAATGGTGCTGCAGGTACTATGCACACAGAGGTGACAATGGTGCTGCAGGTGCTATACACACAGGTGACAATGCTGCTGGTACAATACACACAGTTGACAGTGCTGGTGGTACTATACAAACAGGTGTCAGTGCTGATGCTGGTGGTAGTATACACACAGATGATAGTGCGGTTAGTACAATACACACAGAGGTGACAATGGTTCTGCAGGTACTATACACACAGAGGTGACAATGGTGCTGCAGGTGATATACACACAGAGGTGACAATGGTGCTGGTACAATACACACAGAGGTGACAATGGTGCTGCAGGTACTATGCACACAGAGGTGACAATGGTGCTGCAGGTACTATACACACAGAGGTGACAATGGTGTTGGTACAATACACACAGAGGTGACAATGGTGCTGCAGGTACTATACACAAAGAGGTGACAATGGTGCTGCAGGTGCTATACACACAGGTGACAATGCTGCTGGTACAATACACACAGGTGACAGTGCTGGTGGTACTATACACACAGGTGACAGTGCTGATGCTGGTGGTAGTATACACACAGATGATTAGTGCGGTTAGTACAATACACACAGAGGTGACAATGGTGCTGCAGGTACTATACACACAGAGGTGACAATGGTGCTGCAGGTGCTATACACACACAGAGGTGACAATGGTGCTGGTACAATACACACAGAGGTGACAATGGTGCTGCAGGTACTATGCACACAGAGGTGACAAAGGTGCTGCAGGTACTATACACACAGAAGTGACAATGGTGCTGGTACAATACACACAGAGGTGACAATGGTGCTGCAGGTTCTATGCACACAGAGGTGACAATGGTGCTGCAGGTACTATACACACAGAGGTGACAATGGTGCTGGTACAATACACACAGGTGACAGTGCTGGTGGTACTATACACACAGGTGACAGTGCTGATGCTGGTGGTAGCATACACACAGATGATAGTGCGGTTAGTACAATACACACAGAGGTAACAATGGTGCTGCAGGTAGTATACACACAGAGGTGACAATGGTGCTGCAGGTGCTATACACACAGAGGTCACAATGGTGCTGCAGGTGCTATACATACAGAGGTGACAATGGTGCTGCAGGTACTATACATACAGAGGTGACAATGGTGCTGGTAGTATACACACAGAGGTGACAATGGTGCTGCAGGTACTATACACACAGAGGTGACAATGGTGCAGCAGGTACTATGCACACAGAGGTGACAATGGTGCTGCAGGTGTTATACACACAGGTGACAATGCTGCTGGTACAATACACACAGGTGACAGTGCTGGTGGTACTATACACACAGGTGACAGTGCTGATGGTAGTATACACACAGATGATAGTGCGGTTAGTACAATACACACAGAGGTGACAATGGTGCTGCAGGTACTATACACACAGAGGTGACAATGGTGCTGGAGGTGCTATACACACAGAGGTGACAATGGTGCTGGTACAATACACACAGAGGTGACAATGGTGCTGCAGGTACTATACACACAGAGGTGACAATGGTGCTGCAGGTGCTATACACACAGAGGTGACAATGGTGCTGCAGGTGCTATACACACAGAGGTGACAGTGCTGCTCTCCCCCTTGCATGCCCCGGTGCTCCCCTCTCACCTCTCCGGGCTCCAGCGGCGCGATGCAGCTCTATCCTCCTCCGCCGCCATGTCGCCATCCCTGGAGCTGTGGATCCAATATGGCAACATACTTTCTCCAAGATGGCGTCCGGGAAGTCTCACGAGACTTCCCGGACGCCATCTTGGAGAAAGTATGTTGCCGCCCCTGGAGCCATGGATCCAATATGGCGTCCGGGAAGTCTTGTGAGACTTCCCGGATGCGATATTGGATCCAGTTCTCCAGGGGCGGCGACATGTCGGCGGCGGAGAAGACGGGGGAGAGGTGGTAATATAGCCGACTGTGTGTGTGTGTGTGGTGTGTGTGTGTGTTAGGGGCGGCCGTAAGCGTAGCGGGCTCTATGAGCTCTATGAGTCCCGGCTCCCGCTTATGGCCGCCATCTAACTGCCTATAAAACTTATACAAAAAGGAGTGCTGACCCTTGTTTTTGGTTTTGTTTTAGTTTCTTGTACTCAGTACATTTGGGCAGTGCCACCCATATTCTCTCCAGGGTTGTCCACCTTTATCTATTCAACCTTTGACAGGCAAGTTTTAAATACAGTCAGGCACTGGTCCTGTCTCTGCCCCCATGTATTTTGAGGTATTTTTTTAACATATAGCAAGTAGAGTAGAGTAGCGTCACTAGAGTTAGGGACACCTTGTCTCGATGGGATGGCTTTTATGTTTTTTTATTATAAAAATGTTTACTAAGTCACTCATGTTTCTTCCATGTGTAACTATCTACTTACCCCAGCGTACGTATGCATTATGTTTTTTATTCTAGGTTGCATTTGTTTCACAATAGCCAAAGCGTACATGTGTACCTCTCTATTAAATTTCTGCTTGTACTAACAGGTGTGTGTGCTAGCCCTTTTTCTAGGTTTTGCTAAATATTTCAAAGCAGACTAGGTTTTCAAAATGTGTTTTTCAAGCTTTTTTGGGCAACATTGAGGATTGTAGAAAGCGGTGGACTTAGCAGATGAAGGAGGAACCATACTTGCTACACACCAAAATTGTGAGATGCCCAGCAGAGCCCTTTGGCTCAGAACTGAAAGTAACTAGTGGGTTCCATCTACTGTTCAGAGAAGTTTGGCCAACAGTAATCTTCCTGGAAGAATTGTGTTTTCTACTGGCATTCTTTGCATCTTGCCCTTTTTAAAGATGGCGTTCGCTGCTTCACTCTTCTTTGCCTTTATAAACCTCAGCCTACTGTCTAGCCATGAATCCCTGCTTCCTGCAATCCTTATGTGAACCACCTGGCAATTCTACTTTGGCTTTTCCTGTGCCTGCAGTCCTTCTCCTGCTTCCACATCTGTTCAGCGCTTCTGCTATAAGCCTGTTTCTGTGCCGTGTGTTTCAGACTTAGCTTCAGTCTGCCTGCCCTGTGAAAAGTAAGCCCTATTTGCCTATAAGATTTGCAGCTTCCCTGTTAGTGTCACACACACATCCAGGGCCTTAGGATACTCGGAACTGGGCTTTGGGGCTTCATCACGGGGATCACAGGGAACGAGGCCCGGTTCCGTGACCCTGGCGGTGTCATTAAAGGTTCGGCATGGGTGTCTCTCGTTCTTAGGGAAGCTCTCCACCTCACTCTGCAGGAAATCTGGGTCCAGGATGACAGCTTTCTGAGGCCCTCTTTCACCTCTCCGGGGAAGTCCTCACCCTCCACGATGATGTCGCGCCCCAGGATCGTGGGGCACTCGTAACCGGGCTGTTTAACACTTCTGGAGACTCACAGGGGTCGAGACCCGGCTTCCGTGACCCTGGGTTCAATTGTAAAAGGCAGTTCTTGGAATGGTATAGGGAAAAGGGTGGTTTAAAAGGGAGTTATTCGTGACACCACCCATGGTTTGTGGCTATAGGTAGCCACTGCTGCTGCAGAAACTCTGGGGATGATGGATGGGCAACTGGGATGGAGTGGTTCCCCACAGGCAGAGCGGATCCCCAGGGCAGTGGATATAATGAGTAATAATCTCTGGCAGGCAGGGATTACCTTAGGCCTCGTTACCTTGTTCAGTGGCCTCCACAGGCTGTTGCCACAGCAATAACAGTCTCATACTATTCTGCAATTCTGTTCCTGGTTTTACTCACAGCAAGCTCCAAGTACAACAGGTCATTGATGTTATACACTCTTGAATAAGCTCCGGCCTGTGCAGTCTTTAGTAGAACGGGAATGGCAGGTAAAAGATCCTCAGTGGTGTGCCTGTCCTTCTGCCTCTCACTGGTCCTGTCTCTCTCTCAGCACTGTTGTAAGCACCTCTGAGCGCAGAGCCCTGATCCTGCAGCCACGGGTTTGAGTGGGTGACTGGTACTTTGTCCCCGGACCTTTGCCCAGCTGCTATCTCGGGGTATACGCCAGGTGTGTGAGCTACAGTTCCTATGAAGCTCGTAGCCTCCAGTTCAGCGGTTCGGTGATAGACTCCCGTGCCGCGTTCAGGTCCAGTCCCTGTTTCTGACCAAAACCCATGGACACACAGGCCAATTCAGCTCCGCCTGTGCCCCTAGGGTTCTTAGGCTTTCTGAAATCGACATTTTCCAGCTCTGCACAGTAGCTGTTCTCTTGTTCTTACTCCAACTGAAACTACTCTGTTTTTCTTTGTTTTTGTTGTTCCACGCACACTTTTATACCCTTGTTGTTCCACTGGACCCTCCCCCTGCGATTTTGGTGCAGAGACCCCTGGGTCCTAAGTTTGTGTTTGTGCAGTGTTGAAGACTCACCCTTACCATCCCTCACCTTCTGACTACTGGAGGAACACGCCCTAGCTTGAGTGCAGTACCCTTCATGGCGTCCCAACCAGTGGGGTGTCACATTCTCCCTTGGTTAAATTCGCTCGTCCCTGAGCGACCTGAACGGGTAACAGAATCAACATTTTTGTATGCATGCATCAACAATAACATAACATGAGTGCTTCTTCTTCCCTTGCAGGAGGTGCAGTTTTTTAACGTTGCATAACAAAAACATTCCTATAAATATAAAAATATAAAAATATAAAAGTAGCAAAAAGTGCAAAAAGAGTTTCCATTCCATGTAAACAGCATCCATTACTTCTTTTAAGCAAAGGTTCAGCAGGGCACCTTAAACTGGACTGCAAAGCAAGTACAACTGTTCAATACCGTCCATACTTGTCCTTTTTCAAATCCGCGGTAATTACTATAAACTTTCTAGCAAAAATTACAGGTACCTAACTACACACAAGGTACATCTAACTACACATTATCAGGTATACATCAAAACTATGTACATTCTGCTCACTTTCTGCAGTTCATTTAGTCAAGTTCAGGTGCAATACGGGGAGATTGCAACTTATATACCCTCAAGGCATACCATCCCCTGTGTCCCAAGTGGCGTATGTAGCTCACCTCGTCACCTGGATAAAGGTCCCTTCCCAGGTGTCCTTTTGGCAAGTAACTCTCCACATCACGCCTGCTCACAAAGATCTCCTCCTCGAAGCCTTGTTCTTTCACAAAACCCCACCCGTTAACCAGGTGAATGTTAACCACCTCTCCGCAGTGGCATTGCTTCGGGTCTGAAGCGGGAGCTCTCCGGGCGTGCTCTTTCTCCTGTAGGTTTGCCTCCTCCTTGGACCACCATCTCTACTGGCATTGTCGGCGCTCCTGCTCTTCTTCACAGTGCCTCTGCTGCCAGTAGTCCTTTCTTGGATCGGTCTCAGGTCTTTCCCACACCTCAGCTTCCTTCATTCAGGTTGCAGTCTTGAGCTCGGCCAGCTTCTCCTGAACCTCTGGTGATGATGGATGGGCAACTGGGATGGAGTGGCTCCCCACGGGCAGAGCGGATCCCCAGGGCAGTGGATATAATGAGTAAAAGTCTCTGGTAAGCAGGGTTTACCTTAGGCCTTGTTACCTTGTTCAGTGGCCTCCACAGGCTGTCGCTGCAAGAATAACACAGTTTCACACCGTTCTGCAATTCTGTTTCTGGTTTTACTCACAGCAAGCTCCAAGTACAACAGGTCATCGATGTTATACACTCTTGAATACGTTCCGGCCTGTGCAGTCTTTAGTAAAACGAGGATGGCAGGTAAGAGATCCTCGGTGGTGTGCCTGTCCTTCTGCCTCTCACTGGTCCTGTCTCTCTCTCTGCACTGTTGTAAGTGCCTCTGCGTGCAGAGCCCTGATCCTGCAGCCACGGGTATGAGTGGGTGACTGGTACCTTGTCCCCGGACCCTTGTCCGGCTGCTATCTTCTTTGGAAATACACTGAGCTGTAGGCTTATTTTCTGCTAAGGGAAAAAAAAAAATCTTTAAATCTTCTTTCCTTAGTGAGTGTGACACGAGCTGAGTGTGATCGGGAGCGCAAGTGCGAGCGGAAGTAAGTGTGTGACTTGTGATTCAGTGAGGAGGTATTTGGGAATCCTGCAACAAATACCTGTGTGAATAGCTGACTGCTTTTTTTTACCTTTTTCATTTTATTTGGCTTTCTTAACTTTCTTTTCTCTCTACAAGTTTATAGTCTCTTATTTTACTACTTGTAAGTTAAAGGGTTAACTACTTTGCACTTAAAACCTGTGGTGTAGCTACACTTACAAGGGGTTAATTAAGGGCGTGGGTGCTTAATTAAGGGTTTATAAGTAGCAGCTTGTTGGGGCTTCAGTTCTTTGGAAGTACACTGAGCTGTAGGCTTATTTTCTGATAAGGGAAAAAAAAATCTTTAAATCTTCTTTGTAAGGCCCCTTTCACATCAGCGTTTTTTTTAAATCGCGGCAGATGCGATGAAAAAAACGCATCTGCCGCGATTACCGCATAGCGGCTGCACTTGCGGCATGGTTGCGGCACAGTTGCGGCAAGCACCATACAATGTATAGGCGGGCTTGTGGAAGGTGCGGCAAGTGCGGTTTTGGCACTTGCGGCAGGTGCGGCCGCAAAAAAAAAACGCGGTCAGCTGCGGTTTTTCACGGCCGCACCTGCGGCAAGTGCCAAAACCGCACTTGCCGCACCTGCCGCAAGCCCGCCTATACATTGTATGGGGCTTGCCGCAACTGTACCGCAACCGTGCCGCAAGTGTAGCCGGTATGCGGTAATCGCGGCAGATGCGTTTTTTTCACTGCATCTGCCGCAATTTCAAATAAACGCTAGTGTGAAAGCACCCTTAGCGAGTGTGACACGAGCTGAGTGTGATCGGAAGCATAAGTGCGGACGTAAGTGTGTGACTTGTGATTCAGTGACTTTTGATTCAGGGAGTTTGGAAGGGAGGACTTACTGAATTGCTGGTTGTATTTTATTAATACTTTGCATTTCTTTTTACTTATCATTTCTGTCTGGTGCAATCCCCATTAGGAAATGAGCTCTATAATTGACAATACCATACAGTGTACATCTTGTCACATGTGTGCAATCCTTGAACAGCCGGTCGAGGGTGCATACTGCTATGTGAGATCTGAGTATGCTGTGCATTTGGAAGCCCAGATACTGGATCTAAATGAACAACTGGCAACACTGAGATCCATAGACATTATGGAAAGGAGTCTGCTGCTCACTGAACAGCTGCTCAATGGGATAGATGTGGGGGAGGATGGTAGCATGGAGCTGCAAGACAGTGAGGTAGCTAGCTGGGTGACAGTTAGAAGGCGGGGTAGAGGGAAGAGTGCCAGGGAGGCTAGCCCTGATCTGGCACACCCCAATAAATTTGCTAAGTTGGCAGATGAAGGGGGTGTGAGTTCAGGGATAGCACTGCTGCAGCAGGACATGTCCTCTGAAAGCCGGAGGAGTGTCAGCTCCAGTAAGGGGGAAAAGAGGAGAGAAGGGCAGGCCAGACAGGTGCTGGTAGTGGGAGACTCAATTATTAGGGGAACAGATAGGGCAATCTCTCACAAAGACGGGGATCGTCAAACAGTGTGCTGCCTACCTGGCGCTCGAGTCCGGCACATCGCTGATAGGGTTGACAGATTACTGGGAGGGGCTGGTGAGGACCCAGCAGTCATGGTGCACATTGGCACAAATGACAAAGTCAGAGGTAGGTGGAAGGTCCGTAAAGATGATTTCAGGGAATTAGGCTGCAAGCTTAAGGCAAGGACCTCCAAGGTAGTATTCTCTGAAATACTGCCTGTACCACGTGCCACACCAGATAGGCAACGGGAGAATAGGGAGATAAATAAGTGGCTCAGGAATTGGTGTAGGAAGGAGGGGTTTGGGTTCCTGGAGAACTGGGCCGACTTCTTTGTTGGCTACAGGTTCTATGCTAGGGACAGCTGCACCTCAATGGGGAGGGTGCAGCTGTGCTGGGAGAGAAAATAGCTAGAAGGTTGGAGGAGAGTTTAAACTAGGGATTGGGGGGGAGGGTATTCATTGTACAGGAGGGGAAGATAGTGTAAATAGTATCCTGGGCACAAGTAATAAAATTGGGGGTGGCATGGGGGGTGGGGTTAGAACAGTCAATATAGTAGGAAGGAATAAAGGTAAAGAGAAATGCATAAAGTGCATGTACACTAATGCCAGAAGCCTCACTGTGGCGCCATGCTCATGCAGGTAGCCACAGACTTCTCTAATGCGCAGCTGGGTTTCCACAGCAGGTACCTGCTACATACAACACCTTCCACCCTGGCACAGTAGGGGGAGCCCAACTTGCTGCCCTTAGGCAAGATCCCCTATAAATACTGCTGATGGGGAGGAGGTAGGGAGAGTGTGCAGATGCTAGGAGTGCTGCGAATACGTCCTGGTGGTTGGTGCTGCGATTAGGCCTGAACCAGTGACCCGGAGTGGCCCTTCTACGCCCCGCAAGCCTAAGTGGGACTGAAGGCAAGGAACTTAGGACAGAAAAGGAGTGAGGAACTTGAGAGAGTTTGTCCAAAGGAGAATCACCGAATATTGGGGATCTGCACCTGTTGGATACTATAGGACCATAGAAAACCTTGTCGCACCGTGGAGGTTTCGGCTACCCAGTTTCCTTTGTGGGTCAAGAGAGGGAGCCAGCCACAGTAGGGCAAAGCCGCAGTGATCAGGAGAAGGTAACCCAGAGACTGCACAGGAGGAGAGACAGACACTACAGTCAGGAAGATAGAGGAGGCAAATCTGGCTGCAAGCAGGCTGTGCTTCAGCATTACTACAGAGCAGAGGAGGCCTTATACCCACTTGCTGTGGGGACCCACTGTGCAACCTGTCCACCCGTCAGTGCCCTGGACCATTTTACCTGCTCAACATCTGTAAAAGGTAAAAGAGACTTTGCTGTGTGTGTTCATCCTTCTTCTCCGCTTCCAGTGACCCTCACAGACTGTTCCAACACTTCCTATACCATTCCAGGTCCATTGCCAGCGGCCCCTTCTCCATACGCTGCCCCGGAGGTCCCAGTCCCAGCCGTGGTACCATCTACCTCCGGCGGACTGTGGCAGCGCTGGTGCAATTCACCAGAAACTACAGGTGGCGTCAGGACAACAAACTGTATATAATCCCCTGTATATAAACCCCTTTTCAAAAGATACCCTAGGACACGGGGTCAGGCGCGGCCGCCATCCCCGTGACAACCGGAGAGTTAACCCTTGCCGTCTGACACCCGAGTACCCCAAACCCTGGGCGCTACATCACCAACAAAATGGAGGAATTAGAATTGATTTTGTTGGAAAATAATTATGACATGGTGAGGATATCGGAGACATAGCTGGACGAGAGCCATGACTGGACTGTTAATTTACAGGGCTATAGTCTGTTCAGAAATGACCGTACAAATAAGCGAGGGAGAGGAGTCTGTTTATACGTAAAATCATCCTTAAAACCCATCCTGTGTGATAATATAGGTGAATCTAATGGAAATGTAGAGCGCCTGTGGGTAGAGATTAGGGGAGGGGGAAAAAATAATTAATTACTGATAGGGTTTGTTATAAGTCTCCAACAATAATGGAAGTGGAGGAGAATATCCTCATAAAGCAAATAGAAGAAGGAGCGACTCAAGGAGAAATCATTATTATGGGGGACTTCAACTATCCTGAAATACATTGGGGAACAGAAACCTGCAGTTCCAGCAAAGGTAATAGGTTTTTGACATCTATGAGAGACAATTATCTTTCACAATGGGTTCAGGACCCCACAAGAAGAGGGGCACTGCTGGACCTAATATTAACCAACAGGCTGGACCGCATATCACATTTACGGGTTGGAGATCACTTGGGTAATAGTGATCACAAAATAATAAGTTTTCATGTATCCTTTAATAAGATGTGTAGTAGAGGGGCCACAAGGACACTAAACTTCAGGAAGGCAAATTTCCAACGGTTGAGAGATGATCTTAGTGCAATAAACTGGGACAATGTACTGAGACATAAAAGTAGACAAAGCAAATGGGAGACGTTTATTAGCACCCTGAATAGGGCTTGTGCACAATATATACCCTATGGGAATAAGCATGCTAGAAATAGGAGGAAACCACTATGGCTAAATAAGGCAGTAAGAGGCGCAATAAGTGACAAAAAGAAAGCATTTAGGGAATTAAAGCAAGTACCGTATTTTCCGGCCTATAAGACGAGTTTTGAAGCTCTGAAAATCTTATCAAAAGTCAGGGGTCGTCTTATAGGCCGGGTGCAGGGCTCCACCTACTGGCAAAAAGACAGGGCGGCATCTGCAGGAGGCCCGCAGCCCACGACATGTGCACTGCCGGCCGCTCTATGCCTTAATTCTCCAGGAGGAGAGACACAGGAACAGAGCGACACTTTTGCAGCCTCCAGCATGAAGGAGCTGGATATCAATACAACCCCCGGCCCCTACTGCAGGTACAGCGTCTGTCACTACTGCTCCCTCCCCCTCCTCGTTGTGAGGAGAGGAGGGTGAGGGTTGTGCTTGTGATTGTGGTGGGGTCAGTCACTGGCACTGCTCAGTTTTACAATCACCAGAGTTGTATGGAGGAGGGGATTGTCCTCCTCCGAAAGTTCCTCTTCTTCCAACCCTTCTCTGATGATAGAAAACAAGGAGCAGATGAGGGAGAAGATTCTGAATTACACTCCGTCCCGGGATCCCTGTGACCAGGAGGAATGTGTGGTTATAAACACCCCTTCCCCCTCCTCCCCTGCAGCAGTACAGACCTGCAGACTGGAGGAGACAGCTCACAGTTTGTCACAGTTCACATTTGCAGTATAAACACCCATATTCTGCTCAGACTGTCACCCTTCACTGCTGAGGGTTTGTTACAGTGTCAGTATGGCCAACTCTCTGTGATCTCTACACTGACACATTGTTACAAACCTTCTGCTGTGATACTCCCCAGGCCAGTACAGGTTTCCATTCATTGACAGCTGGCAGAGCTACTGGAAATAGTTGAAATGAGATTCTCCTGTGGTTACAGTAGTTACTCTTATTATTTCTTCTGGGTGATATTGACAGGAAAGTTCGTCCCATGTACCCCACCACTATTGACACGACCCTCTCTCCATGTCACCTACCCCCCTTACCATGATGCTGGCATGCCCACCCCTCTCCATGTCACCTATGCACCTCACCACGATGCTGGCATGTCCACTCCTCTCCATGTCACCTACCACTTTCCTTACTACGCTGGTACAGCCACCCTTCCCCACGACGTTGGCACATCCCCATCCCTGTGTCTCTTAAACCACCCCATCTGGAGCTGGCATGTCCCTCCTCTCCGTGTCACCTACACTTTCCACCCACCCCAGCACTGGCATATTACTCTCTCTGTTTTTATAGAATATGGAGGACTATGGGGGTGCATCATACTATATGGAGGCCTATGGGGTTGCATTATATGAGGATGACTATGGGGGTGCATTATATGGAAGATTATGTGGTGTATTATACTAAATGGAGCACTATGATGGTGCATTATAATGGGTGACTATGGATGATGCATTATAAATATATGGAGATAATTATACCATATGGAAGCTATTATAACATATGGAGGGCTCTGTGGGAGGATGATAATACTTGAAGGGGTATGAGGAAGCCTTTATACTTTATGGAGGGCTGTGTGGTGGTCATAATACAGTGTGAAGAGATGTAGGGGCCATTATTCTATATGTGGGTCCATTATACTGTATGGAGGGCTGTGTGGAGTCGCAGTGGGGATCATACCGTAGAAGGGGGGTAGTCTTATACGGCGAGTATATTCCAAACACTATATTTTAACTGGAAAAGTTGGGGGTCGTCTTATACGCCCAGTCGTCTTATACGCCGGAAAATACGGTAGGTAGTGATGAAGCCTTAAATAAATACAGAAAATTAAATAACATTTGTAAAAAGCAAATCAAGGCAGCAAAGATTGAGACAGAGAGACTCATTGCCAGAGAAAGTAAAAAAAAAATCCCAAAATATTTTTTAACTACATAAATAGTAAGAAACTAAAAAATGATTGCGTTGGCCCCTTTAAAAATAATATGGGTGAAATGGTGGATGAGGATGAGGGAAAAGCCAATATGCTAAATAAATGACTTTTTTTCAACAGTATTTACACAAGAAAATCCATGACAGACAATATGATCAGTGATAACAAAAACTCTCAATTAAATGTCACTTGCTTAACCCAGCAGGAAGTACGGCATTGTCTAAAAATCACTAAAATTTACAAATCCCCGGGCCCAGATGGGATACACCCCAGAGTGCTGCAGGAATTAAGTACTGTCATAGATAGACCTTTATTTTTAATATTTAAAGATTCCATAATAACAGGGTCTGTACCACAGGACTAGTGTATAGCAAATGTGGTGCCAATATTCAAAAAGGGGACAAAAACTGAACTTGGAAATTATAGGCCAGTAAGCTCAACCTCTACTGTGGATAAAATCCTAGAGGGTTTCCTAAGAGATGCTATACTGGAGTATCTGAAGAAAAATAACCTCATGACGCAATATCAACATGTGTTTACGAGGGGCCATTCCTGTCAAACTACCCTGATAAGCTTCTATGAAGAAGTAAGTTCTAGACTGGACCAAAGAAATGCAGTGGACGTGGTGTATATGGACTTTTCAAAAGCTTTTGATGCAGGTGTCACACAAAAGGTTGATACATAAAATGAGAGCAATGGGGATAGGGGAAAATATGTGTAAGTGGGTTAAGAACTGGCTTAGTGATAGGAAACAAAGGGTGGTCATTAATGGAACACACTCAGAATGGGTCACAGTTAACAGTTGGGTACCACAGGGGTCAGTGTTGGGCCCGCTTCTTTTTAATATATTAATGACCTTGTAGGGAGCATACAGAGTAGAATCTCAATATTTTCAGATGACACTAAACTCTGCATGGTAATCAATACAGAGGAGGACAATTTTATATTACAGGAGGATTTATGTAAACTAGAAGCTTGGGCTGATAAATGGCAAATGAGCTTTAATGGGGATAAATGTAAGGTCATGCACGTGGGCAGAGGAAACAAAAGGTATAATTATGTGCTTAATTGTAAAACACTGGGCAAAACTATCACTGAAAAAGACCTGGGTGTATGGGTAGATGACAAACTCACATTTAGTGGCCAGTGTCAGGCAGCTGCTGCAAAGGCAAATAAAATAATGGGATGCATTAAAAGAGGCATAGATGTTCATGAGGAGAACATAATTTTACCTCTATACAATTCACTAGTGCGACCACACTTAGAATACTGTGTACAATTCTGTTCTCCGGTGTATAAGAAAGACATAGCTGAACTAGAGTGGGTCCAGAGAAGAGCGACCAAAGTCATTAGAGGACTGAGGGGTCTGCAATACCAAGACAGGTTATTAAACTTGGGGTTATTTAGCTTGGAAACACAAGGTTTAGGGGTGATCTTATAATAATGTATAAATATATGAGGGGACAGTACAGAGACCTTTTTAATGATCTCTTTACTCTTAGGCCTGAGACGGGGACAAGGGGGCATCCTCTACGTCTGGAGGAAAGAAGGTTTAATCATAATCACAGACGTGGATTCTTTACTGTAAGAGCAGTGAGACTATGGAACTCTCTGCCACATGATGTGGTAATGAGTGACTCACTACTAACATTTAAGAAGGGCCTGGATGCCTTTCTTGAAAACTATAATATTACCAGTTATATATACCGTACTAGATTCTTTGATAGGGCGTTGATCCAGGAAATTAGTCTGATTGCCATATCTGTAGTCAGGAAGGAATCTTTTTCCCCAATGTGGAGCTTAGTGTTGCCACATGGTTTTTTATGCCTTCCTCTGCATCAACATGTTAGGCTATGGGTTGAACTAGATGGACTTAAAGTCTTCCTTCAACCTTAAAAACGATGTTACTATGTTACTATGTATACGCCAGGTGTGTGATCTACAGCTCCTATGAAGCTTGTAGCCTCCGATTCAGTGGTCCGTGTTCAGATATCTGAAATTGCTACATGATTCAGATATTCAGTGGCATTGAAGTTTCCATTGATGAAGAATGGTCCCACTATCTTTGTAACCCATATATTAAACCATCAATTTTTGTGTTCCAACAGTCTTGGAGGGATCTATCCACTGTGAGTTAGTATCAGACCAATAGCGGTGGTTTTGTTTGTTAATTTCACCATTCACAAAAAACTTTGCCTCATCACTCACCTGCAGGGCCGCCATCAGGGGGTGACAGCCCTGCCTGGAGTCAGGGGCCCTAAGCCCAGGGGGGCCCGGCTGTAACTCCAGCGGGCGTGGCCATTTTGAGAAGGCTCCTCCGGGCCCCGTCCCCCATGTCTTGCAGGGCCCCCCCATTAATCACCGCCGCCGGGCCCTGGAGTTGCGGGGAGAAGCTGCGGCAGGGAGCGGTGGGCGCCGCCATGTTCTTTGTGGCCGGCGCCCACTAACTGTACAGCCAGTCAGTAGAGGTTGAGACTTCTACACAATGGCCGCGGATCTCCATTTAGCCGCGGCCATTTTGTTGAAGTCTCAACTTCCACCGCCCGGCTGTACAGTTAGTGAACGCAGCCGGCCACAAAGAAAATGGCAGAGCCCACCGCTAGCTGCCCAGGCCCGCAACCACTCCCCCACAGGCAGCTCCAGTCCTGCAGATGTGTCCTCCGGGCTCCAGCATCCCCGCTCCGCATCCACAGCTCCCCCCAATGGTAAGTTATGGGGGGTCCGGGGTAGGGATGGGGCAATGTACAGAATAGGGGGCCATATATAGGGAAGGAGGCTGTCGGGATATAGGGAGGGAGGCTGTTGGGATATAGGGAGGCTGTCGGGACATAGGGAGGCTGTCGGGACATAGGGAGGCTGTCGGGACATAGGGAGGCTGTCGGGACATAGGGAGGCTGTCGGGATATAGGGAGGCTGTCGGGATATAGGGAGGCTGTCTGGATATAGGGAGCCTGTCGGGATATATGGAGGCTGTCAGGATATAGGGAGGCTGTCGGGATATAGGGAGGCTGTCAGGATGGAGGGATGCAGTCAGGATGGAGGGAGGCTGTCGGTATGGAGGAAGGATGGAGAGAGGCTGTTAGGATGGAATAGGCTATTGGGATAGAGGGAGGCTGTCAGGATGGAGGAATGCTGTTGGGATGGAGGAAGTATGGAGCGAGGCTGTCAGGATGGAGGGATGTTGATGGGATGGAGGGAGGCTGTTGGGATGGAGGAAGGATGGAAGGAGGCTGTCAGGATGGAGGGAGGCTGTCGGAATGGAGGGAAGCTGTTGGGATGTTGTCTATATGGCTGGCAGCCATCTCTATTGCGTACGGCCAGCAGTAGTCTCTATTGTGTATTCTCTATTGTGTATGGCCAGCAGCAGTTTCTATTGTGTATTCTCTATTGTATGTATAGCCAGCAGCAGTCTCCATTGTGTATACAGTCGGCAGCCATCTCTATTGTGTATACAGGTAGCAGCTGTCTCTATTC
Source organism: Allobates femoralis (assembly GCA_033576535.1). NCBI lineage: Eukaryota > Metazoa > Chordata > Amphibia > Anura > Aromobatidae > Allobates > Allobates femoralis. Next base: position 149,771,993 of record JARQOC010000004.1, read on the forward strand.
TGTATTCTCTATTGTATATACAGCTATTGTGTTTAGCGTTATAGAAAAGAAGTTGCAACACACAATCAGTGGTGTTTATTCACTCTTCGTGGGGTGGTGCTTCAACAGGCATATAGTCAACAGGCATATGGTGGACTATATGCCTGTTGAAGCGCCACTTGCGGTGTGAAACGGCCATCGCCTTTGAGAACCCCCCGTCCTCCCACCCGCACCATGTAAGACCACACGAAGAGGGGATAAACACTGTTGATCCTACGATGTTGCAACTTCATTTCTATAACGCTAACCGGAAGTGATGAACCGCTAACTGGAAGTGTGCACCGGGTTGTTTGAGTGCTCAGCAGGCTGAATGCCGGAGCGCTGGTGATCAGGAAGGGGGCGCCCTGAAGCAATCTGCAAGCTGCAGCTCTCCAGAAACACCGTGGACAGATTGGTGCTGGCACCAAGAATCGTCAAGACCGTGACTGATGTAGCTATTGTGTATTCAGCCCACAGCAGTCTCAAGTGTGTGTGTGTGTAATATATAATAGAGAGAGTGTAAAAAAAGGAAAAACAGCACAAAAATAGAAAAAAGTGGACTTTATTACCTAATGGCGTGGCCACGCATTGGGCAATAAAGTCCACTGTTTTCTATTTTTTTTGCGCTGTTTTTCTTTTTTTTTTAATCTATTGTAAGGAACCATCTGGATTGCTGGTTGGGAAAGCTTTGCACATAAATTGAGGTAATTTTTGATGCTGTTCCAATTTTTCAGTATATATGTAATGTATGTTTGGGTGGAGGCGGATCTAGGGTGGAGGCGGAGCCTGGGTGGAGTCTGGGTGGAGTCTCAGGGGGTGGAGGCTGGGCGGAGTCTCAGGGGGGCCTCAAAATTTTGGCAGTCAGGGGCCCTGAAATTCCTAGTGGCAGCCCTGCTCACCTGAAGGCAATTGTCTATGCTGTGAAGATACAAGATGTGCAGCATCTGAAACAACGGATACTGGAAGCCTGTGCTAGCATTTCTTCTGCGGTGTTGCTATTAGTGTGTCAAGAGTGGGAAAAGAGAGCTGCATTGACAATCCAACACAATGGGCAGCACTCTCTGGGTGACAAGACAAGATTCAGCATCAGCTGATCGTTTGAAAAAGCCGGCAGTGACAAGAGTATTGTCAGTATTGGCTTTCCCGCCGGCTATTTCAAACAATTAGCTGATGCTGATCAGCTGTTCATTTGAAATAGCCAGCGGAAAGCCGGAGGTGAAAAGACTCTTTTCACTGCTGACTTTCCCGCCGGCTATTTCATATGAACAGCTGAGGTATCAGCTGTTCATTTGAAATAGCCTGCAGCTTGCTTCCAGGAATAAGAGCAGGCAGGAGTTGGGAGAAGAGGAGCCAGCGAGGAGGCGGCGGGGGAGCGTGCAACAGCTGAGTAATTGTTTAAAAGCCGGCAGCTTTTTACCGCCGGCTTTTAAACAATCATGCACCCGTTTCACCCCTTTCCTCAGCCCCCAGACCGCTTTTTGGGACCAGCAGACAATTACTCACATATCCCATTGACTTACATTGGACATGCGAGTAATAGAAGTAAAACTCACGAGTACCGAGTATCCCGAATACCCGTACTGTTCTGCGAGTAGCGAATAGTTACGAGTATACTCTCTCATCCCTAGTCATGATGCATACCTTCCTGTTATACTATATATATGATTGCTTTTTCTATGTGTGTAAAGAGTTTTGTACTGAAGAAGTGGGCTGATGCCCATGAAACACATAGACCATAAAGACCATTTGGTACATTTCTCTGTATCCTGACTGCTCCTTCGGGTCCGTTATCAGCAGTGCAAAGATATAACCCATTCCTCCATCTCCTTGTGGAAGTGATGATATGGCCCCTAAAGGGCTCTGATCTCAACATCAGGGAGTGTCTAGATTTACATGAAGAGATTGAAGGGTTTGCACAAGCCTACATCCACAGAAGATCTCTGGTTAGTACTCTATGTTTTGAAACAACCACAGATACCACTGTACAACTTCAAAGGTCTTGTGTAGACAATGTCTCGACAAGTATGATCCATTTTGGAACTCACACAATATTCTTAAGCGGTTTTGATGTTATGGCTGATCAGTGGAATACATTAGAACTGCAAAATAAACTATGCTTAACACATTGATCATCTCATCCAATTTGGTGACCATTTTTCTGACAACTACTACATATAGGAACATGCATATACTAAGATAAAAAAAAGTTAACTTTAATACTAACCTGACCTAAAACTAAGATGCTATCATTGATTGTGAAGACAGTATAGAAAAGTGCTTCAACCAAGAATATATTTCAAGAAAAATATCTCAGGGGCTATTGTATTTATCAAGTGTATAGATAGGATGCTGCGAGCAAGAGCCACATAATTAGCGCGCAAATTGTTTCGGCTAATGGAGTGCAGATTCTCCTTCTCACTTTTCAAACGCAATTCCATTTAATGTGAGCCTGAAAATGGTTTTCATCTATAAAAATGAATGAAAGCAAGGAGGGATTGGAAAGTTTGAGGTCTCCTCTTCATGCAATTATCATAATGAAGTCATATCAAATGAAGAGGAGGTTTCTTAGCAGACGAGTGTACATGTTGCTTGTTTGTGTTTGCACTTTCAGTGGCTGTTGAAGCTAATGTTAAATAATGTGCAGAGAATCAAAGATTTATAAGAAAGAAAGAAATTAACACCATAATGAGAAAAAAATGCACAAGTATTTTAAAAAATGTGTTTATGATGATTATTCTCTGAACTGACGGTCCTCTTTGGTGATCGAACCATTACAAACCTACCTACCCCTTCTTCTAAGACACCTTCCAATACTGTGGAGCATATGCTTATGTTTTTAAATTACCGTATATACTCGTGTATAAGCCGAGTTTTTCAGCCCAAAAATTGGGCTGAAAAGTCCCCCCCTCGGCTTATACACGAGTCATATGGTATGCTGTGGGGGGGGGCTGTGACCGGTGGCTGGAGGAGGCAGGAGGGGGCCGCAGTGACCGCAGGCGGTCACATGGGGCCGCCTCATTAGTGCAATGAATATGCACGGCATCCCCCCGTCCATCAGCGCCGGGGGGATGCCGTGCATATTGCAATACACAGCCCCCCCTCCTTATTATGGGTCCCCCAGCAGAAATAAACAGCCCCCCCTCCTTATCATGTCCCCCCAGGCTGCGGCAGCTGTGAAAATAACAAACACTTTATACATCACCTTCCGGCGCAGCTCTCCGGTCCTCCGCTCCTCCGCTCGCCGGCTTCTTCTTCTTTCTTGTGTCGGCTTCTGTGACCGCGCGCAGGAAATGACGTCATCTCCTGCGCCCGGTCACATGACACCGGCACAAGAAGGAAGAAGCCGGCGAGCGGAGGAGCGGAGGACCGGAGAGCTGCGCCGGAAGGTGATGTATAAAGTGCTTGTTATTTTCACAGCTGCCGCAGCCTGGGGGTCATGATACGGAGGGGGGGGCTGTTTATTTCTGCTGGGGACCCATAATAAGGAGGGGGGCTGTTTACTACTACTGGGGCTGCATATACTACCACTGGGGCTGTATATACTACCACTGGGGCTGCATATACTACCACTGGGGCTGTATATACCACTGGGGCTGTATATACCACTGGGGCTGCATATACTACCACTGGGGCTGCATATACTACCACTGGGGCTGCATATACTACCACTGGGGCTGCATATACTACCACTGGGGCTGTATATACTACCACTGGGGCTGCATATACTACCACTGGGGCTGTATATACTACTGGAGCTGCATATACTACCACTGGGGCTGCATATACTACCACTGGGGCTGCATATACCACTGGGGCTGCATATACTACCACTGGAGCTGTATATACTACCACTGGGGCTGCATATACTACCACTGGGGCTGCATATACTACCACTGGGGCTGTATATACCACTGGGGCTGTATATACCACTGGGGCTGCATATACTACCACTGGGGCTGTATATACCACTGGAGCTGTATATACTACTGGGGCTGCATGTATACTACCACTGGGGCTGCTGCTGTATACTACCACTGGGGCTGCTGTATATACCTCTGGGGCTGCTATATACCACACTGCTGGGGCTGTATACCTGTGCTGGGGTCCACCCTCGGCTTATACACGAGTCAATAGATTTTCCCAGGTTTTGGGGGCAAAAGTAGGGGGTCGGCTTATACACGGGTTGGCTTATACACGAGTATATACGGTACTTTTTTTGGTTACGATGGAATCATGGGCTACACTTGTACCTTATTCCTAAAAATGTGATAGCAAAACCACAATTGGTGGTATTAGGCCAAATTCAGATGTCCATGAGTCATGTACGCATTTGTCCGTAATTTTTATGAATATCACTGGATAAATGCCCAATGTTATAGCATCGGGAGGTCAGTGATGTCACAACAGGGGGGTTATGAGGTGCTAGGGGCGGCAGCTGTGTCCCCCCTGTGAGCTCCCTCCAGGGGTGAACCTAGCCTCTCTGCTGCCTGAGGCAAACTTTAAAACGGCGCCCCCCCCAAACACAAGGACGTGAGCACCATCACACGCACATGCAAGAATCACATAGAAGAATCCAGAATAAGGATCATTAATGACAATGGCAGCTTGGCACAAGTTACAGTCACACTATGGTGGCTGGAGCCTTATAGCACAGGAGGCAGCACTGATTGCCACCTATTATCTATGGCACACACCTACAAAACTCTGGGTAGCTCCAATGTGATCACTGCTTGGCACTGACTAGTCAGACATGTCACCACGCGGCACCGTCCACACACACAACGACCTGCAGTCTGGGCATCAACAAGTCGCCACTGCACTAAGCTGGGAAAATGGCGCGTCTTCCCCAACAGACCACGCCTCCTCCCGAAACGCATAGCCAATCACAAGCGCCGCACATGGGGCTGTCCAGAGCTAATAGCCAAGTTTCCCTGAAAATAAGACACCGTCTTAAATTTATTTTTGCCCCCAAAGAAGCGCAATGTCTTATTTTCAGGGGACGTCTTATCTCCATGAAGAATTCACATTTATTGATGAACAAAAAAATTAACATTCATTATATACTGTACAGTAATTGTCATCACAGATCAGCATAACCAAACTGTGTCAGCCATCATCCATCTGCAGCCCCCATCATCCCTAATGTCCCCCTGCAGCCTCCATCATCCATCTGCAGCCCCCATCATCCTCCAATATCCCTCTGCAGCCTCCGTCATCCATCTGCAGCCTATATCATCCCCCAATGTCCCCCTGCAGCCTCCATCATGCTTCTGTAGCTTCCATCATCACCCAATGTCCCCCTGCAGCCTCCATCATCACCCAATGTCCCCATGAAGCCTCTATCATCACCCAATGTCCCCCTGCAGCCCACATCATCCTTCTGCAGCCCATCATCTCCCAATATCCCCGTCCTCCATCTGCAGCCCCATCATCCCCCAATATCCTCCTGTAGTCTCCATCATCCATCTGCAGCCCCCATAATCTCCCAATATCCCAACCATCCATCTGCAGCCCCCATCATCCCCCAATATCCCCTTGCAGGCTCCATCATCCTTCTGCAGCCTTCATCATCTCCCAATATCCCCAACATCTATCTGCAACCTCCATCATCCCTCAATGTCCCCATGTAGCCCCAATCAACCTTCAGCAGCCACCATCATCCCCAATGTCCCCCTGCAGCCCCCATCATCCATCTGCTGCCTCATCATCCCTCAATGTCCCCCTGCAGCCCCCATCAGCCCCCAATATCTCCCTGTAGCCCCCATTATCCTTCTGCAGCCTCCATCATCCATCTGCAGCCCCCAACATCTCCCAATATCCCCATCATCCATCTGCAGCCCCATCATTCCCCAATGTACCCCTGCAGATCTGTTCATCTATCTGCAGCCTCCATCACCCCTTAATGTCCCCCTGCAGCTCCGAACCTCTATCTACAGCCCCCATCATCCCCCAATGTCCCCCTGCAGACCCAATCATCCATCTGCAGCCCTCATCATAACCCAATATCTGCCTGCAGTGCACATCATCCTTCTGCAACCCTCATCATCTCCCAATATCCCCAACATCCTTCTGCAGCCTCCATCATCCCCCAATGTCCCCCTGCAGCCCCCAACATCCATCTGCAGCCCCCATCATCCCCCAATGTCCCCATCATTCTTCTACGGCCTCCATCATCCCCCAATGTCCCCTGCAGCCCCCATCATCCATCTGCAGCACCCAACATCCCCCAATGTCCCCTGCAGCCCACATCATCCATCTGCAGCACCCATCATCCCCCAATGTGGGAGCAGGAAGGAAGACAAGTGCCGACCAACCAGCGGGAGAATTGATCTTTCATTGCCCCCATAAAGTATGATGCCACCAAAAGTGTCCATCAAACACTATGATCCTACACAGTGAATTCCTCCACAGGACCCTCCACATGTACCATACGGTACCCCCCAACTACTCTGGCAAAGTATGATCTCCCAATATCCCCATCATCCATCTGCAGCCCCATCATTCCCCAATGTACCCCCTGCAGATCTGTTCATCTATCTGCAGCCCCCGTCATCCCCTAATATCCCCCTGCAGCCCACATCATCCTTCTGCAGCCCTCATCATCTCCCAATATCCCCATCATCCATCTGCAGCCCCTTCATCCCTCAATGTCCCCATCATCCTTCTGCAGCGTCCATCATCCCTTAATGTCCCCCTGCAGCTCCCAACCTCTATCTACAGCCCCCATCATCCCCCAATGTCCCCCTGCAGACCCAATCATCCATCTGCAGCCCTCATCATAACCCAATATCTGCCTGCAGTGCACATCATCCTTCTGCAACCCTCATCATCTCCCAATATCCCCAACATCCTTCTGCAGCCTCCATCATCCCCCAATGTCCACCTGCAGCCCCCATCATCCATCTGCAGCCCCCATCATCCCCCAATGTCCCCATCATTCTTCTACGGCCTCCATCATCCCCCAATGTCCCCTGCAGCCCCCATCATCCATCTGCAGCACCCAACATCCCCCAATGTCCCCTGCAGCCCACATCATCCATCTGCAGCACCCATCATCCCCCAATGTGGGAGCAGGAAGGAAGACAAGTGCCGACCAACCAGCGGGAGAATTGATCTTTCATTGCCCCCATAAAGTATGATGCCACCAAAAGTGTCCATCAAACACTATGATCCTACACAGTGAATTCCTCCACAGGACCCTCCACATGTACCATACGGTACCCCCCAACTACTCTGGCACAGTATGATCTCCCAATATCCCCATCATCCATCTGCAGCCCCATCATTCCCCAATGTACCCCCTGCAGATCTGTTCATCTATCTGCAGCCCCCGTCATCCCCTAATATCCCCCTGCAGCCCACATCATCCTTCTGCAGCCCTCATCATCTCCCAATATCCCCATCATCCATCTGCAGCCCCTTCATCCCTCAATGTCCCCATCATCTTTCTGCAGCCTCCATCATCCCTTAATGTCCCCCTGCAGCTCCCAACCTCTATCTACAGCCCCCATCATCCCCCAATGTCCCCCTGCAGACCCAATCATCCATCTGCAGCCCTCATCATAACCCAATATCTGCCTGCAGTGCACATCATCCTTCTGCAACCCTCATCATCTCCCAATATCCCCAACATCCTTCTGCAGCCTCCATCATCCCCCAATGTCCCCCTGCAGCCCCCATCATCCATCTGCAGCCCCCATCATCCCCCAATGTCCCCATCATTCTTCTACGGCCTCCATCATCCCCCAATGTCCCCTGCAGCCCCCATCATCCATCTGCAGCACCCAACATCCCCCAATGTCCCCTGCAGCCCACATCATCCATCTGCAGCACTCATCATCCCCCAATGTGGGAGCAGGAAGGAAGACAAGTGCCGACCAACCAGTGGGAGAATTGATCTTTCATTGCCCCCATAAAGTATGATGCCACCAAAAGTGTCCATCAAACACTATGATCCTACACAGTGAATTCCTCCACAGGACCCTCCACATGTACCATACGGTACCCCCCAACTACTCTGGCACAGTATGATCCCCAACTGTGACCTCCTCACAGCTCTCTATATAGTATAATGGTCCCTGAATCTCTTCACACTGTATAATAGACCCCAACACAGCCCTCAAATAGCCCCCCATAAAGTATAAAGGCTCAATCATAGCCCTGCAAGTATTATCCTGCCTCACAGAGCCCTCCAAATATTGTAATGACTTCCACATAGTATAATTGGCTCCATTTATTATAACACACCCCCATAGCCCTCCATATAATATAATGCACCCCCATAAACAATGCACCACTTAATTTTCCATATATTATAATGCACCCCCATAGTCTTCCATATATTACAATGCACCCCATAAACCTACAAATATTATAAAGCACCGCCACAGCCCTCCATATAATATAATGCACCATGCATAGTCCTCCAAATACTATAATGCATCCTCCATAGTCCTCCATATAGTATAATGCACCCAATAGCCCTCCATATACCATACAGCACCCCCATGTACAATATAGCACCCCATATATAGCACCACCCATATACAGCACAGGAGCCCCATATACGGCACCCCCATAAACAGCACAGTACCCCCATATACAGCACCCCAATATACAGCACAGCTGCCCCATAAACAGAGCAGCACCCCCATAGACTGCACAGTACTCCCATATACAGCACAGAAGCCTAATCAACAGTACAACACCCCCATAAATAGCACAGTACCCCCATATATAGCACCCCCATATACAGCAGAGCACCCCCATATACAGCACCCCCATATACAGCACCCCAGCCCCATGTACAGCAGCCCCACATACAGCAGAGCACCCTGATATACAGCATAGCCCCCCATATACAGCATAGCCCCCCATATACAGCACCCCTGCCCCATATACAGCACCCCCACATACAGCAGAGCCCCCCCTTATACAACAGGGCCCTACATATACAGAGCTCCCCATATACAGCTCCCTCATATACAGAAGAGCCCCCCATATACAGCACCCCCATATACAGCAGAGCTCCCCCATATACCGCACCCCCATATACAGTACACCAACCCCATATACAGCAGAGCCCTCCATATACAGCACCCCAGCCCCATATACAGCAGAGTTCCCCCAAATACAGTACCTGAGCCCCATATACAGCACCCCCACATACAGCAGAGACCCCCATATACAGCACCTGGAGTCCCGATGAACAGAGGGTCACTTGTTGCAGAGGTAGAATGACTGCTGGATTGACCAATCATCACACTCTCTGGCTGGAGGGGGCGGACGCTGAGGAGGCAGAGCCAATTGCTGCTGTATTGAAAGTAAAAGCAGCCAGGAGCCTCCTCCCTCCTCCAGTCCTGACCGCAACTGCTCCACACAGTCACTGACAACACACACAGGATTGCAGGAGCACGGCAGCATGTAATCTGACCGCTCTGCCGCCCCCTGTCTTCAGGGACTCATCGCCACCTGAGCAGAGTGCTCATATTGCCTTATTGATGATGCGGCCCTGGCTCCCTCACCTGTCCACTCTCTTTCCCTGTGCTGTCTACTTATGTACTCTATCCTTTGAGTTGTCTTACTCTCTGTGCTCTCCCCATAGTGTGTTGTCTCCCTCCCCCTGTGCGGTCTTCTCCCCTCTGTGTTCTCCCCATTGAGCTGTCTTCCATCAGTGTGCTCTCCCCCCTGTGTGCTCTTTCCCCCTGTGCTTTCTTCTCCTCTTATGTGCTCTTTCCTTTGAGCTGCCTCCACCCTGTGCATGCTCTCCCCCTTTGTGAGCTCTCCCACTTGTTCACACTCTCTCTCTCCCTGTGCACACTGTCTTCCCCTGTGTGCTCTCTCTCCCTGTCTCTCCCTGTGCGCTGTCAATGCCCCCTGTACAATCTCTCTCCTGTGTGCTCTTCCCCCTGTGCACTCTCTCTCTGCCCCCTGTGCGCTCACCCCCTGTGTTTTGTATCTCCCCCTGTGCGCTCTCCCCCCGCGTGCTGTCATCTCCTCTCTGTACGCTCTCCTTTGAACTGTTTCCCCAACTTGTGCTCTCTCCCCCCCATGTGGTGTCTCTCTCCCCCTGGTCTGTCTATTCCTCTCTGTGCTCTCTCTTTTGAGCTGTCTCCCCATCCACTCTCTCCCCCTTGTGCACTTTCCCACCTTTCCACGCTCTCTCTCCCCCCTGTGCGCGCTCCCTCTCCCCCCTGTGTGCTCTCTCTCCCCTTGTACACTCCCTGACAGAAGTTATGTCGCTTATCCAGGTTATGCAAATAACAGCTTATAACCTGACATTAAATTCATCCACTGGTTGTATAAATTACTCTTTTGAAAGCTGAAACCCTCCGAAATTTGGTTTAGGTTAAGAAAATAAATTGGCATCAATGCTGAAATATTGATCATTTAATGAACACAGAATGGTCAGATGTTAGCAAGACAAAAGTTTTGTCGCCTGGTCATATAATGCACCCAATCCTAGTATACATCATCACCTGTGCTCAGCAAATGTTCAGTTAATTAGTGGGTGTGTCTAAAAAGAAACCCAGCACCCCAGACTTTCACTTGAACTGCAACTTGAGCTCTGACAACATGCCAAAAATCTACCCTGTGACCAAAGACTTGATTATCAAGAGGCTGAAGACCAGATTCACTGCAGAGGTGGCTGGCACCTTTAATGTATCTCAGTGTCAAGTTCAAAGAATTAAAAAAAGATTTGAAGAGACTGGATGTGTGTTTGACAAGCCCAGGTCCGGCAGACCCCGCAAGACAACTGCTCAGGAGGAACGTTTGTTGGTTAGAAAATCCAAAGCAAGCCCCTCTTCCACTGCAGCAGAGCTCCAACAGGCCTGGTCACCTCAAGTCCCTGTGTCAACTAGAACAGCTTGTAGGATTCTGTCTCTAAATAGCCTCCGTGGTCGAATCAGTGCCCAGAGGCCAGCACTAAACAAAAGGCAAATAAAAAACTGTGTGGCAGTTGCAAAGTCCCACAGCCTGCTAAACAGATGGATGCTGGAAAAGTGGCAGAAGGTGGATTTCTTTGATGAATCTTCAGTAGAATTACACCACAGCTGCCGCAAATACTGCAAGAGACCTACTGGAGCCCGTATGGATCCAAAATACACCCAGAAAACAGTTACATTTGGTGGTGGAAAGATCATGGTCTGGGTTACATTCAGTATGGGGGTGTGCGAAACATTTGCAAGGTGGAAGGCAATATCAATAGCCTAAAATATCAAGAAGTATTAACTACCTCTTATATTCCAAATTATAAAAGAGGCAAATTCTGCAGCAGGATGATGCTCCATCTCATACATCCATCTCTATAACAAAGTTCCTCCAGGCAAAAAAGATCAAGGTGCTCAAGGACTGACCAGCCCAGTCACCAGACATGAACATCATTGAGCATGTTTGAAGTAGGATGAAAGAGGAAGCTTGGAAGACAAAACCAAAGAATCTAGACGAACTCTGGGATGCATGTAAGAGTGCATTCTTTGATATTCCTGATGACTTAATTAATAAATTGTATGAATCATTGTTGAACCGCATGGATGCAGTCCTTCAAGCTCATGGATGTTACACAAAATATTAAATATGACTCTAATAGCACCACAACTTCATTCACCAATATTATGCAACATATATTTGTATTTTGAGTAAATTTTTTGTTTCAAAATCACATTACTTTCTGTGAGCGAAAAAACTTTTGTCTTGCTAAAATCTGACCATTCTGTGTTCATTAAATAATCAATATTTCAGCATAGATGCCAATTTATTTTCGTAACCTAATCCACATTTCAGAGGGTTTCAGCTTTCAAAAGAGTAATTTATACAACCAATGGATGAATTTAACATCAGGTTATAAGCTTTTATTTACATAACATGGATATGTAACATAACTGCTGTCAGGGAGTGTACTGTCTCTCCCCCTGTGCTGTCTCTCTCCCCCTGTGCTTACTTCTCCTTCCTGTGCACTCTCTCCCCCTCCTGTGCACTCGCCCCCCTGTGCTTTGTCTCTCTATGTGCACTCTTCCCCCTGTGTGCTGTCTCTCTTCCCCCTTTGCTGTCTTCTCCCCTCGTGTGTTCTTTCATTTGAGTCCAGGTGTCTAAAGATGGCAGAGGCGCGAGTAAGTGTGTATGCACACGCCAGGTCATGCCGCAGCCATCTTTGCGTACCCAGGTGTCCAAAGATGGTGGATGTGTAACTAAGTGTGCATGCATCCCAGGTATACACATGTGAACTTGTGGCGCCCCACTGGTCGGTGCACCACTAAGGGGTATTGCATCCAGACCAGCGTGTGTGGTATCCCTGTGGCCAGTGAATGGGGAGGTTAATATGTGGCTTTCACCCTGCATCCACACACAGTTAGCTTCATGGGACCAATTGATTCAACCTGTTACCTAGGTAACCGGTCCCGGGGGGAGGTTATAAGAGTGGAAGTGGAAGGCGGGAAGCTACAACAGAGTACGAGAACGTCAGAGGAGAGAGACAGAGGAGGACCCTTTAGGGGGATGCACAGAAAGTGTAGAGTGGTGACCCAGCCAGAAGAAGGAGACCCAGCGCCAGACCGTACAGTTATCCGGTGTGGGGGAATCCTAGTCCACAGCGGAGAATTGGCTCCGGAAAGGTACGGCAAGTTCAACTCCGAGCCACCAACACCAGTCGGACCCAGGAGAGTTTATCCTCTTGGTCGCCTGCAAGAACAATAACGCTAAGAGCTAGGACCCGCGTAAAGCCACAGGGGTAACAGTAATCCAGAGAGGGTTCTTACCCACATTATGTAAAGCAGGACAGATACAAGAAGGCCAGGCCAGGTTTCAAGCCAGCCAGGCTTCACCACAACGGGACAAAGAAAGAGAATCTTAGAGGGACATGCTCGTAAGCCACATAAAGACACCCCATGCATTGGTCACTACCCAGGCCAGCTACCAGTGACTGTTAACTTTTTGTTGAACTGCATTTACCAAATGACCAGTAAATACCCGTGCAGAGCAAAGAAAGCCTCTCTTGTCTTTTTACGGTTAAATTACAGAGCTGCTACCACGACAACCAGCACAGCAGCAACTCTGCCCTGGGGATCCTGCTCCACCTGCAGGGAGCAAGACCAACTGGCTGCACTACCATGATCTCCGGAGGTCTGACGGCGGCACTGGTGTTATCATCAGAAACTGCAGGTGGTGTCACGAACAATTCAATTCATGTTATTATTTTATTTCAACACTTTTGAAGTGACCACCAGGGCCACAGACTCGGGCATCGACCACCAGTGACAGCACCCCGAAACAATGTCCGAGATCTGAGTACCCCTGCCTGGGTGAGTCACACTTACTCAGGCAGTGAGGTACAGTGTCAGTGGTGGCTGTGGTGGTGGGTGGCGGCTGTTGCGGAAGAGGACCATGCGGCATTCCTGGTGGTACTGTACAATGTGCCAGGACAACCAGATGCCACAAGTGTGACGACTATCCCCTGCGAGGCTGAGCTGCTGGTAAGGCAGCACCCCAAGAAACCCCAAGACCATTTACCCCTATACAGGGATCTGGAATTACAGCGGAGCCCAGGAGGTAGCTACCTATGATGAGAGTGGAGCAGAGCAGGAAGGTTGCCAGGAAGGGAATATTAAATCAGGACTCAAAAGCTTAGTCAGGAATCGGAGTCAAAACCGTGAGGGTAGCAAGGGTACAAAATCATCAGGCTGTAGCAGGGTCAAAAATCCAGGCAAAGGTCAGAGTCAAAACCAAACACACTAGATCGCTGGGGAAACCTAGACTATATCTGGCGGCCTGCAGGACAGGCTCCAAGGTATTTGAAGGGCACGATTACCTCCCATAGGCTGGAGATCACAGCCTGATGACCTCATCCGGACCGCCCCTAGAACCAGGCCAGATGGTGATGCATGACTGGCACCAACCTCCCCACTTCTGATAGAAGACCGAAGCCTGCGCCTATCAGACACCTCTGCAGGACCCTCTTTTCTGTTACCAACATCACCCACAGGAGAAACACGGTGATGCCCAGCAACAGAGGCCGGTATCAAAGGAGCAGGTTCATATGAGGACATAGCCCTCTATCACTGGCACCACCAGCCGAAAGAGTCCGGTGCCTCCCAGCGGCCGAGGCAAAAACACCAGCCATCGAGTCCAACGGCGACGTGACAGGAAGTGACAGACACAACAGGACAATTATATAAGTAGGTGATCATTATAATTTATAGTGCTGTTCATATATCCATGTTTTCACTGAAATGTCCTTTTTTTATTCAAGTCATAGATATAAGTTACTCATACAAGTCTATGGGTCTGTGAAAATTACTGATAGCTCACAGATGGCATCAATGTGTAATCCAGGGGTGCGATTCAGCTGGTTCTCTTCGGTTTTGAGGTTTGAATTGCTAAAATTGCAGCCTCTTCCCTAAGCTGGCAAAAAGCAGCGCCCTTACCCTGTCCTGGACTCTCATCAGTTTCAACTGATTGTGCATCCGAGAATGCACATTCAGTTGAAATATATTGCAGTGCAGGAAACCTTTTCTGCATCACAATAGATAAAATAATTGCTGGACAATCAGAGGCTGGCAGCTGACGTCAGAGCACACATCACTAGCATATGAAGTCACTGCCATGCGCGGCTGCGCCTGCCCATCCGCGCCACCAATGAAGCAAGAAGAGATTGCTGTTTGACCGTTGACAGATAAGAAGAACTTTCTTTTAAAATTTTATTCCACTACAAAAGAGCAGCCATATTGGGACCAGGATGATGGATTATATAGGAACCAGAATGTAGTAATATATGAGGACCAGAATGGATGTCATATGAGGACCAGGATGAGAGATTATATAGGGACCAGAATATGGGACATATGTGGAATTATATGTGGACTAGGAAAGATAACATATGGAGACCAAGATGGGGGATTTTATGGGGCCTAAAATGGATGACATATGAGGACTAGGATGGGGGATAATATGGAGACCTGTATGGATGACATATAGGGACCAGGATCGGGGATTATATGGGAACCAGGGTGGATGCCACATGAGGAACAAGATGGGGAATTTTATGGGGAACAGGATGGATTACATTTTGTGGATTATATAGAGACCATGGTGGAGGGTATATGAGTAACTGAGATGGGGGATTATATTGGGACCAGGATGGAAGACGTATGGCAACCAAGATGGGGGATTATATGGTGACTATGATTTATGACATATAAGGACTAGGATGGGGGATTATATGGTGACCAGTATGGATAACATATGGGGACCAGTAGGGATGACATATGGTGACATGTATGGATGACATATCGGGACCATGATGGGGGATTATATGGGCACCAGGATACATGATTTATGAGGAACACGATGGAGGATTATATGGGGACTAGGATAGATGATATATGGGGACTAAAATGGGGAATTATGTAGGGACCAATATGGAGGACATGTGGGGACCAGGATAGAGGATATGTGGGGATCAGAATGGGGAAATGTATGGGGACCAGGATGAGGGATTATATGGGGACCAGGATGGAGGACATTACTACATAAAGGGGTCAGGATGGGGGACATTACAGGAAGGGGCCCAGGATGGAGGACATTCATACAGGAAGGGGCCAGGACAGAAGAAATAATGGGGATTTTATAGAAACTAGGATGGAGGACATATATGGACCAGGATGGGGGATTATATGGGGACCAGGATGGATGATATATGGGGACTAAAATGGGGAATTATGTAGAGACCAATATGGAGGACATGTGGGGACCAGGATAGAGGATATGTGGGGATCAGAATGGGGAAATGTATGGGGACCAGGATGAGGGATTATATGGGGACCAGGATGGAGGACATTACTACATAAAGGGGTCAGGATGGGGGACATTACAGGAAGGGGCCCAGGATGGAGGACATTCATACAGGAAGGGGCCAGGACAGAAGAAATAATTACAGGATGGAGGTCATTATTACAGAAGGGGGCCAGGATAGAGGAAATTGTTACATGATGGAGGACATAACTACAGAAGGGGGCCAGGATGGAGGAAATTGTTATATGATGGAGGACATTACTACAGAAGGGGACCAGGATGGAGGAAATTGTTACATGATGGAGGACATTACTACAGAAGGGGACCAGGATGGAGGAAATTGGTACTGACTTCCAACACAGATGGTGCAGCCAAGGCATCAACTTGGTCTGTCTGATGAAGTCCTAGCAAAAAAAAATTAACAACCCCAGGACTAGACAAGGCTGTTTGTTACTCTGATTTTTATCCTATTTAAAATTACAATTATTTCTCAATAAGTTAATTTTTAAGATGGAGACTGCAAGCAAATTTGGCTGTTTATGATTTTGATACTTGACTATTAGCTGCTTGAATATTGTTTGTGCTTTTCCGCTCATGTGCCAAATCTACACTGGCGCCCACCTGCTGTGAACTGAATTTTGAGCTTGTACTGCCACCTAGTGGCAAAGCTAGTTTTGTTATTTTGAACTGGAAAATATTTAAAGGATGTAAATTGGGTTGAAAACCAATCATGAATTGCTAAACATGAGACATTTCTCTAGTATCTGCAAGGCCCTGTTCACATGTATGTGTTTCCAGTCCTTTTCTGAGCCTCAAATTAGAAATGGACATGCTCTTAGGCTAGGGTCACACATAAGCCTTGGAAACATTTTTGGCATCAGTTTGTTAACTTCTTTTTTCTAAGTCCAAAAACGGATTCCATTAACGGATGGTGCACGTAAGTGTCATTGCGTTTTTCAAAAACACATGCCTTTTTGTTCAGCATCCAAAAAACGCTGGTATTGAGGCTAGTGTGGTAAAGTCCTCCGCAGGTAGGACTGGACCTCCGGGGCAGCGTTCCTGTAAGGAAATAAGTTCATGCAGAAGGAAATGCAGCAGAGTCGAGTTCACTTCTCTCCGGGTACTTTACTGGAAACATTTAGAAGCATAAGTTATAGTTTTCAGTTCAGCATTCAGATGTTATAACAGGTATCTAACAGGTGGCTGCAAGTGGATCCCAGGTGGTATGATGGAACCCTTGTTGTGTGCCTTCTTTCCCATCCGTTCCTTCCTACTTCCCAGTAGTTGTATGAAGCCCGGTGACTTGAAATCAGCTGGACCTCCACTCTTCCTCTCACCCTTGCTGTCGTCGGGTAACCCTCTAGTGGCTATCCACTGCCCTTAAGCGGTGCCTGGTTCCCTCTTTTGGTTGCTTAGGTGCCTGGGGAGACTTGTAGACTTCCCAGGACTCCGGATTCTCTGTGGTCCCATAGTGTCCCACAGGTGCGGGCTCTGGTGCCCGTTAACTTTCTGCGCCTGGGAGCCCTTTCTCCTACTCCCTTCTCTTCTTCCTCAGAGGCAAAAGACCTCCTAAAGACCCTCCTTGCTCCCCCTAGAGGTGGTTTTGTTCCCTCCCGGGTACCCTCACAACGTGTAATCTTGTGTGGGAGTGCTAGTGTATTGGTTCCACCCACCATCCAAGGTTTCACTTACAGCTGGAGTATCTGCGCCTCTTTTACGGGTGCAGTACCCCTCTGTGACGCCTGCTTTGCGGGGCGCCACATATGCTGTTAACTGTTTGGGGATCCAATAAAGCCTTAATATTGTGGTTCCCTCACCCTGTGTTTTCTGAGTAGTGGTCCGCCCACGGTTAAGGAGCTCGGGCGTTCAGTTGGGATGAGCCCTGGTCCTTGCTGTCTTTCTAAAGACGGCCGGGCCAGTGGACAAGAGCACCCACTGACCCCTGTGTCTCCACACATAGTTTGGTTGTACAGTGTTTATTGTACATTGCTGCCATCTGCTGGCCATTGTTATAGTATGTTTTCATGTATTGCAGCTGTAATTTTCCCATAATACGTCTCTCTCTCTTACTGTAACTCCTCAAATCTTATTTGCTCACATTCTTTCTTCATGGTCGGTGCCAACTTGGAAATACTGATGGGCAGTCAGGGGTGTAACTACAATAGGTGCAGGGGTTGCGATCACACCCGGGCCCTGCAGCCTAGGGGGCCCCAATTGTCCCTTTGGCCCATAGAAAAAGACTATTACTACTAAAGATTTGCAATAATTGGGGGCCCGGTTGGAGCTTTCACATCGGGGCCCCGAGGCCTGAAGTTACGCCACTGTGGGCAGTCCATTTCTTTTTGGTGATCTAGCTCTCTTGACTCTGCTCACCAAAAAGAGCTAGTTCTTTTGGACCTTAAATGGATTCCTATTAAATATGTGTTCACCCCTGATAAACACATATTTAAGATGATGTTAATGTGGGTGGATTCCCACCCACCCACAGCTAAAACTCCGCACACTTGCTGGCAGCTAATTAGATTGATGGGTGGGCTAGTTTTTGTTTGGATGGGTAGGGTTTTATCCATCGAACAGCATAATTTTATACCCAATGAAGGCCTTAAGAGAATTTAGTGGCTCTCACTGGGGTGTTGGCTCCCGTCATTCCTGAACAACACATCACTACTTGGCAACACATACATCAGGACTGAACAGAGGATTTTCCTGCTACCTCTATCCTCCATCTTGTATTCCTCATCCTTCCTTTCCTCTCCCTGACATCTTTACCTGTGAATACAATACCTTAAAGTTCATCCACTGCATCTTCCTTCCTGGATTTACCACATGCACCTGCTCAGGTATGGAAGGAGAAGATAGCGAGTAACCTATCTACCATTGCTTGCACAGAGATCAGTGCTTACATCCCTTACGTATCTCACATACGTGCATCGGTGGACGGAATACTTTAGCTTACCAGCTGTTGAGGAACTACAACTCCCAAATATCACACCATATTAAGGGCCAATTCCAGTTTCTTTTGTTCTTCCTTTATTACATTTTGCATTCCAAGAAGATAACTTATGTGTTACAGACAGGGACGACTCCATTCAGGAAACCAGAGTATCTTAACGAAGACTAATGACATTATACATAATATTCTGCATGTACTTATTACAGTAACCTGCTAATATTAAATGAAAAAAAGACTATAATCAGACACAAAAGACATAATTCAAATATTAATAAAACATTGTAACTATGTGAAAATTACATTAATCTACCCTATACTATATGTTCTACATTCTTCAGCTTTGCCCACACATATATGTACATGGCTCGGGGAAATTTTGTAACCACCTCAAATAATCTTTTAAATAAAGACTTGCTGCATATTTTAGAGCTTCGATCTGTACATTTAGATATGAAATTAAAATGTTCACTCACCTTTGGTGAACCAACGTTTACATTTAAGGCTTTAAGGGTACCTTCACACGCAGCAATATTGCTAGGCAATTTCACTGGCAATTTGCTGGTTGCAGTGAAATCATGGACACATTGTTCTATCTTGTTGCTGTGTACAAATGTAACAATGTGTCCATGATTTCACTGCAACCAGCAAATTGCCAGTGAAATTGCCTAGCAATATTGCTGCGTGTGAAGGTACCCTAAAAAAGAATTTGCCTTTTGACAGCACAGTCTGAAAATGTGAAACCGTGCAGGAACACATCCCCAACTTAGGACTCATGCAGACATCAGTTTTTATCATTCAAATACTATTGGTACTCTTCATGCTACCTGTTCCTTTGATAGTTGATGGAATATTTACCATTTTCATATTTGTTCTTCATCTGACAATACCAGATCAAACTCTGATGGTAAAAACTGTCACACTGCCCAAACTCAGATGAGAAGCTTGGGTCGATTTTAGAGTACGAGAAAATCACTGACATATGAATGAGCAGATCACTTTATGCTTTGGCCAACAGAACAGCAGGGTGATGCAAAGTGTGAGTCCCAGAGAGGGGCAGAGTGACATTATGATGTCATCGTGCCTGGACTATGATGTCCTGAGCGTGCCCGGTGCGATGACATCACTGCATTGGTCTGCCCATGCCTTGCTGTCGTCTGCCAGCAGACTTGCAAGGATCCTGGGTTAGGTGAGTAGGTGAGGTGAAATGTTTATTTTCTATTTTAATAGTATTGGTAGGAGGTCTGGGGGTCATCATACAGTGTAGGGACTACTGTGGGGGCATCATAGAGTGTAGGGACTACTGTTTGGGCATCAAACAGTGTGTAAACTACTGTGGGGGCATCATACATTGTGCGGACTACAGACAGTGCATTATACAGCGTGGGAACTACTGTGATGGCATCATATAGTGCAGGAACAATTGTAAGGGGGTCATAATGTGTGAGGACAACTGTGAGGGCATCATACAATGTAGGGAATACTGTGGGGGCATCATACAGTGTAGGGACTACTGAGTGAGCATCATAATTTGTGTGTACAACAGTGAGGGCATCATACAATGAAGGGAATAATGTGGGGGCATCATACAGTGTAGGAAATACTGTGGCGGCATCATACAATGTAGGGAATACTGTGGAGTCATCATACAATGTAGGGAATACTGTGGCGGCATCATACACTGTAGGGAATACTGTGGGGGCATCATACAGTATAGGGACTACTGTCGGGGCATCATACAGTGTAGGGACTACTGTGGGGGCATCATACAATGTAGGGACTACTGTGGGGGCATCATACAGTGTAGGGACTACTGTGGAGTCATCATACAATGTAGGGAATACTGTGACGGCATCATACAATGTAGCGACTACTGTGGGGGCATCATACAGTGTAGGGACTACTGAGGGGGCATCATACAGTGTAGGGACTACTGAGAGGGCATCATACAGTGTAGGGACTACTGTGGGGGCATCATACAATGTAGGGAATACTGTGGCGTCATCATACAATGTAGCGACTACTGTGGGGGCATCATACAGTGTAGGGACTACTGAGGGGGCATCATACAGTGTAGGGTCTACTGTGGGGACATCATACAGTGTAGGGACTACTGTGAAGGCATAATACAGTGTAGGGACTACTGTGGGTCATCATACAGTGTAGGGACCACTGTGGGGTCATCATACAGTGTAGGGACTACTGTGGGGGCATCATAATGTGTTACTGCAACTGTGAGGGCATTAGAGAACGTGGGAATACTGGGAGGCTGGTTACTAATAATCTCAGTAGCTAATTATCTGAATGCTCAGTGATTACCCTTCCCAGCCTCCACTCCCTCTGTGTATGCTCGTGACCTAGCAACTAAAGCTGCTCCCATTAACAGCTCTATACATACACTGTCAGAGAAAGAAACTCTCTGAGTCCTACAACTGGATCGTGAGTAGCAGCATTTCTTATATGTTGTTTGGATATAATCTATATGCTGTGTTTAATGGGTTAAATGCATTGTTACTATAGATTTTATAGCATGCAGTTGTCAGCATTACACATTCTTTCCTTAAACAGATAAGACGCTTAATGTAATGTTTTGTTTTGTTTTCAATGACATATGGACATATTGATATTTCATCTTTATTCATACAGTGCATAGAAATAAAGGTGATGTAACTAAATGAAAGCACACAATTGACACAACATAGTGATTTTGTAATAGTTTTGAAAACTGAAATGTTCCCAGCAGGGGCGTAACTACAACAGGTGCAGGGGTTGCTATTGCACCCGTGCCCTGGAGTCTAGGGGGCCCCAAAAGTGCCTTTGGCCTATGGAAAATGACTAATGCTATTAAAGATTTACAACAATTGGAGCCCTGTTGGAGCTTTTGCATTGGGGTCCATGAGCTTCAAGTTACGCCACTGGTTTCCAGAGATACATTGGGTACAGAAAGTATTCAGACCTCTTTACATTTTTTATTCATTGTTTCATTGCAGCCATTTGGTAAATTTAAAAAAGTTCTTTTTTTATCATTAAGGCTGCCTTCAGACTTGCAGATGCCTCCGCAGCGTTTTGCAGAGGCATCTGCAAGTATCTGCATGCAGACCGCGGCCCCTATGTTTATAATGGAGCGCACGGCGGTCTGCAGATGCTTGCAGACCGCCGTACGCTCTCATTGCCCGCCATTAGTGATCTGTGCGCAGGCGGATGCCTGCGCACAAATCACACACTCTCGCCCGCACCAGGGACGCAACATCTCGCATCCCTGGTGCGGACGAGAGTGTGTGATCTGTACGCAGGCATCCGCCTGAGCACAGATCACTAATGGCGGGCAATGAGAGCGCACGGCGGTCTGCAAGCATCTGCAGATCGCCGTGCGCTCCATTATACACATAGGGGCCGCGGTCTGCATGAAGATACTTGCAGATGCCTCTGCAAAACGCTGCGGAGGCATTCTGCAAGTCTGAAGGCAGCCTAACTAGCTGTAGTACCCAGCTACGCCCGGGTTAATAAATAACTGCTGTTAGCTATAACAACATTGAATTTGAATATGTCATATTAATGACCTGTAGGAAAATAGAAGCTGAGCTGTGATTGATTGCTATACGCAGCCTAATAAATCTCCAGCCAACAGTAATCCCTCCCCCTGGCCGGGCAGTATATGTTACCTCACACATACACATAATAGACGGCTCATGTGACTGACATCTGCCTTAATTCCCTATATGGCACATGTGTTGCACATTGGCTGTTTTTAACCAGATGTTTATGTTTGGAAAATAAAGATAGCACACGTATGAGGCGAGTTGTGTGAGGTGATTTGTGCACATCTGTGTTTGTCTGTGTGGTGTGTGTGTCCCTGGGGTGTGTATGTGTGTGTCCCTGTGGGGGGGGTCTGTGTGGTGTGTGTCTCTGTTGTATGTGTCTCTTTGTGGTGTGTGTGTCCCTGTGGGGTGTGTGCATGTGCCCCTATAGGGTGTGTATGTGTGTGTCCCTGTGGGGGGCGGTCTGTGTGGTGTGTGTGTATCTGTGTTGTGTGTGTCTCTTTGTGGTGTGTGTGTGTCCCTGTGGGGTGAGTGCACGTGCCCTTATAGGGTGTGTATGTGTGTGTGTCCCTGTGGGGGGGGGGTCTGTGTGGTGTGTGTGTCTGTGTTATGTGTATCTCTTTGTGGTGTGTGTGTGTCCCTGTGGGGTGAGTCCATGTGTCGCTATAGAGTGTGTGTGTGTCCCCTTGGGGGAGGTGTGTGTCTCTGTGTTGTGTGTGTCTCTTTGTGGTGTGTGTGTGTTTGTTCGGGTGCGTGGTGAGTATCCAATGTTGGTGCTGCACTTTAGCGACTATACACTTGCTGTTACTCTTTGTGTGCATGTGGTGTGTATACATGTCCCCGTGTGTGGTGAATATCTCATGTTGGGGCCCCACCTTAGTGACTATATGCTGGTATGTGCTGTTAGTCTTTGGTGCTATCATTAAGCCCCTCTTATTCACAACTGTCATCTGGTAAATGTCACTTTTTCCCCATTATATAGATAGGAGCAAAATTGTTTGGTGAATTGGAATGCGCAGGGTTAAAATTTCGCCTCACAATATAGCCTATGGCGCTCCTGGGGTCCAGACGTGTGACTGTGCAAAATTTTGTCTCTATAGCTGACAGCTGTCGATTTTCCTCTAACACTTTTCCATTCACTTTTTCCCCATTATGTAGATAAGGGCAAAATTGTTTGGTGTACTGGAACGCGCAGGGTTAAAATTTCGCCTCACAACATAGCCTATGATGCTCCCGAGGTCCAGACGTGTGACTGTGCAAAATTTTGTCTCTATAGCTGACAGCTGTCGATTTTCCTCCAACACTTTTCCATTCACTTTTTCCCCTTTATGTAGATAGGGGCAAAATTGTTTCGTAAACTGGAACGCGCAGAGTTAAAATTTCACCTCACAACATAGCCTATGACGCTCTAGGGGTCCAGACGTGTGACTGTGCAAAATTTTGTAGCTGTAGTTGCGACGGTGTAGATGCCAATCCCGGATATACACACATACACACACACATACACACACACATACACACATTCAGCTTTATATATTAGATATACACTCTGCACCCCATCTTGACTGAAAAAAACAGAAATGTAGACATTTTTGCAAATTTATTAAAAAATAAAAACTGAAATATCACATGGTTATAAGTATTCAGACCCTTTGCTCAGACACTCATATTTAACTCACATGCTGTCCATTTCCTTTTGATCCTCCTTGAGATGGTTCTACTCCTTCACTGGAGTCCAGCTGTGTTTAATTAAATTGATAGGACTTGATTTGGAAATGCACACACCTGTCTATATAAGACCTTATTGTGGGTTTACACGTTGCGATATCGTTCAGATATCGTAATACAACGGCGCGGGAGCGCGCATTTAGTGCCCGTTTCTCCCTGATCGCATCGGCGGTTTAGACGTCCCGATATCGGGATACAACGTCCCGACGATGTGTACACCCCCCCAACCCAGGAACAACCATTTAACATGGGAGTGAATGGGTGACGTGGCAGTACACATCGGAGTTGGGATGTTACACAGGACGACCCGGCTCCAACCGGCATCCGATATCGGGTGGTTGAATAGCACGCTCATTCGACCCCCGATATCGGTTTGCCATCGTTACAGCATCGCATTGTACGTTCAAACAGTACAACGCAGGAACGATATCGGGTCCAACTCACGAACCACGTGACTTTTGGTCGGAGTTGGACGCCGATATTGCAATGTGTAAACCCACCATTACAGTTCACAGTGCATGTCAGACTAAATGAGAATCATGAGGTCAAAGGAACTGTCCAGGAGCTCTGAGACAGAATTGTGGCAAGGCACAGGTTTGTTCAAGGTTACAAAAGAATTTCTGCAGTACTCAAGGTTCCTAAGAGCACAGCGGCCTCCATAAACCTTAAATGGAAGAAGTCTGGGACTACCAGAAGTTTTCCTAGACCTGGCCGTCCAGCCAAACTGAGTAATGTCAGAGTAGATCATTGGTGAGAGAGGTAAAGAAGAACCCCAAGATCACTGTGGTTGAACTCCAGAGATGCAGTAGGGAGAAGGGAGAAATTTCCACATAGTCAACTATCGCTGCAGCCCCCCACTTGTGCCTTTATGGCAGAGTGGCGCAGTGGAAGCCTCTCCTAAGTGCAAGACATATAAAAGCTGCAAAGAGTTTGCAAAAAAACACATGAAGGACTCCCAGACTATGAGAAATAAGATTCTCTGGTCTTAGAAGACAAAGATAGCACTTTTTGGTGATAATTCTAAGCGGTATGTGTGGAGAAAACCAGGCACTGGTCATCACCTGCCAAATACAATCCCAACAGTAAAACATGGTGGTGGCAGCATCATTCTATGGGTGTGTTTTCAGATGCTGGGACAGGACGACTAGTTGCAATTGAAGGAAATATGAATGTGGCCAAGTACAGAAATATCTTGGATGAAAACCTCTTGCAGAGTGCTCTGGACCTGAGACTTGGCCAAAGGTTCACCTTCCAACAAGACAATGACCCTAAGCACTCAGCTAAAATAACAAAGGAGTGGCTTCAGAACAACTCTGTGACCATTCTTGACTGGCCCAGCCAGACCCCTGATCTAAACCCAATTGAGCATCTCTGGAGAGACCTGAAAATGGCTGTCCACCAACGTTCACGATCCAACCTGACGGACCTGGAGAGGATCTGCAAGGAAGAATGGCAGAGGATCCCCAAATCCAGGTGTGAAAGCCTTGTTGCATCATTCTCAAGAAGACTCATGGCTATACTAGCTCAAAAGGTGCAAATACTCAATACTGCGCAAAGGGGCTGAATACTTATGACCATGTGATATTTCAGTTTTTCTTTATTAATGAATTTGCAAAAAATTCTACATTTCTGCTTTTTGAGTGAAGAAAAAAAAATGAACTTGAATTTACCAAATGTCTGCAATGAGACAAAGAGTGAAAAATGTAAAGGGGTCTGAATACTGTAGATGTGGTTATATCCATGCAGCTTGTCTAGATATACAGTATGAACTATTTTATATTTCTGCAACTAAGAGTCTGTAGGATAACATATTTCTTCTTTTAGTAATGAAGTCTCATTATAGAAGACAACTTACTGACTTCAGTCATCACAGTACAGGTAAATGTTTCAGGTTAAAACAAATTAATTAGTTAAGGTAGTGGAAAGCTCACCAATCAACCCTGCCGATCCCAGGTGTATGGATGAGGATCGAACGCCCACATAGAAATCCAGAAGAAGTGAAGGATCCTGCACAACCACCTTTCCATAAGAATGTTATTTATTAGAAATCATAAAAAAAACATGAATTAAAAGCTCAGTATCCTTGGGCAGCCACCCACGCGTGAAAAAAATCACAGCATGCACTAGCACCAGTCTCTTCTTTATTTCAAATGAGACTCACCTATTCAAGTCTGTCTCTACACAAAAAACTCTGAACCTAAATGGATCATCCATCTGTACAATCTGACTTTTATAAATACCTTGCAATTTTTAACAAAAGAAACTGTATTTAATCTTACATACAGTGCTGTGCAAATTAATTGGGACAAAGCTTGTTTTTCTTGCATTAATTTTACTATTTCTGATAAGTGTTTTATCAGTTCTTGGTGTCGTTTTCCTTTTTCTTCCACACTTCCTTTTTCGTTTTGGAGAAAACGATCCAGTTCCATTGTGTGTGCGAGTTATTCTTGAAACGGTAGATTTTCCAATACCAACGGTGGAAGCGATTTCTCTTACAGTCAGACTTGTATGTTCATTAAGAGTAATAATTCTAGACCTCTTCCGTGGAGTAACATCCATTGTTACAGACACGAATCACACTGAGAGAAAAAGTACACTAAACCACTCCTCACAGAAACAAGCTCTCACCTGAAGCTGAGGGGGCAGCTAGCTGTTATTTTCTGACTAAAATCAGTCAAACCATATTTTGTTACTCAAGGTTGTACACTCACACCTGTTCAAAGCAGTTACAACTGGTTTGAATCACTGACTGGTAACCCCAACTTACGATTTTACTAAAAAAAATGCTTTGTCCCAATTAATTTGCACAGCACTTGCATGTTAAAAACCGATGATGCACAAAAATAGATTGTCATACAGTTAACAATACAGGTGAAAAATTATCCAATTTTGTGGAACTGAATAATTTTTTAAATGCACCTTTAAACTTAGACTTAGGGCAGAGACACACTATGCGAGATGCATGCAAGATACTCGCATGACTAACCTATGTAGGGAACAGTCTCTATAGCAGCAGCAAGTAAGGCAGTGACACTCAGGCTCAGTCCAAAAGTAAGTGTGTTGTATTGCACACAGTGGCAAAACAAAAACAGAAACAGTCCTTTCATCAGGATAAATAGCGTCGGCCCTAAACCTGCTCCTCCTGGAGCTCGTCTAGGGGTCCTACCCCACCTTGGGGTCCGGTACAAGCTCCCTGTGTGCTCCCCGGCTACTTTTTCTCTGGCACCCAAAACAAAAAAAACCCCTCTCTCTCCTCCTCCTTGTCAGGCGTCTCCGCCGGGCTGATCTCTCTCACCTGTCTTTCCCTCCCAGCTACTTCAAAGCCTGGGGCGGGAGATGAGGAATGGAGGCCCGCCCAAAACCTTCCCCCATTCCTCATAGATGAGGTCCCATAACAGGCTCTACCAACAGCCACCGTTCTGAGTAACTGTGGCCACACCTACCTCACCTATGCTCATGTAAGCATCTCCTGTCCCATACA
Source organism: Allobates femoralis (assembly GCA_033576535.1). NCBI lineage: Eukaryota > Metazoa > Chordata > Amphibia > Anura > Aromobatidae > Allobates > Allobates femoralis. Next base: position 149,799,495 of record JARQOC010000004.1, read on the forward strand.
TGCAGTAGCTCACCATCCTTGGGGAAACATAGCGTCCCTCTACCACCATTCCCCTTGCTACCTCACACCTGGCACGGCCGTTGCCTCTCTGAATGGGAGCGGGTCGGCTATATAGGAACACGAGCGTGTCAGCTGTATAGAAACACAAGCAGCTCCACACTTCTGTCCAGAGAGGGGGAGGCCATGCTGGGTGAGTCATGTGAGACTCATGCAAGTATCTCGAATGCATCTTGCATAGTGTGTTTCTGGCCTAAGGGTGCATTTAGTTTTCTGTATAAATATGTCTGAGATCGGACTACTATGTATGGCTAGTGGGTTTCCCAACCGAAGCCTGACAGCTTCATAGAAATATATGACGCTGTCATGGTTAAGTCAGTAGCCCTGCTGGCCAGTCCATGCACTGCAGTCCAATCTCAGACTGATTTATATAAACCTCTGAATGCACCCTAACACACTTATGCGAGCTGCATGCGAGATTCTTGCATGCATCTCACATGACTTACTCGGCCCAGCCGCCTACTCAGTGGACGGGAGCGTGGAGCTGCACAGTAACACAATCAGCTGACACACTTCTATTTAAAGAGGCAGTGGCCAGGATGGGTGAGTCATGAGAGATGCATGCAAGATACTTGCATGCATCTACATAGTGTGTCTCTGCCCTAGCAGGTAATACCTGATCATATGCCATCACTTTAACACTTTAAGGCTGGTATCACACCAGCGTATGAAAAATCTGGCCATTTTTCATCCAAGGGAGCAGGATGAGTGAAATCCATATGGTATTCTGTGTGTCATGCGAGTGTGGCACCCCAGAGTCCAATTGCCAGAGTGTCATTATCGCCCCCGGGTGGTAGTGTCACACTTCAGAGCAACAAAAGAGTATTTACACTAGGCAAGTAACCGCACACAACACCTTTCCGCCTCCAGACCAGAAGGGGAAAACCTAAACCTGGATTTAGGGTGAGCTCCCCTATAAATTCTGGTCTGGGGCGGAGCTAGTCAGTTCAGTTCCTAGGAGGACTGAGGAAGACATCCTGGTGGACCTGTAGCTATACTAAGCTCGTCCCAGAATAGCCAACTCAGTGTGAGGGCCCAAGGCAAGGGTCTGAGGAAAAGAAGAAGAACCTGGGAAGCGGAGCGGTATCGTGCTCACCCTGGAGGAAAGCGCGAAGAAAGGACACCGGAGTCTGAGGCTGTGCAGGGCCTAACATCAATACCGGAAGGTGGGGAATTCCAAGTTCCAGCCATACTGTGCCCGGAGGCAAAGCAGCATAGAGAGCCCAGGGACAGCCGCCCGAACCGAGGGGCTAGTAAAGGACTCAAATTGCCTGCCATACCGACACCTCGCAGGAGAGAGAAAGGGCCAGCAACTTAGCTAAAGCAGCATCAGGAGCCTACACACAAAGCAAAGCAAGGAGGCCTCAGAACTTGCCGGGTGAGGAGAACCCCAAGTTGCTCTCAGGTGAAGGACCCTGCTTAACATCGACTGGAATTACAGTTGCACCAGTAAAAGGACTAAGGAACAAACAAACCGCGAGTCTGTCTGTTGCTTTGTGACCACAATCCTGCACCCTACACCTTTACTACTTTCACTGCCCCAGGGATCAGCTCTACCTGTGGGGAGCCGCTCCATCCCAGCTGCCCATCCATCATCCCCGGAGGTTCTGCAGCAGCGGTGGCAACCTATAACCACATACCACGAGTGGCGTCACAAATAACTCCCTTTTCTATCACCTCTTTCCCTACCAAGCCAGTAGGGCAGTAGTACCCTTTACAGCTGCCCTCAGGGCCACGGAATCGGGTCTCGACCCCTGTGACTCCCCGAGAATCCCATACCCTTGGGCGGGTGACGAGTGCTATGCGAGTGTGCGATTTATTTTCTCACCGAGCATCTGTATGACATCTGTATGCAATGCAGATATTTTTCTCAGCAGCGATTATTCTATAATCATTTACAAGACCATCTACAGCGTTCTGTGTTTCAGAATAATAATATATCCATAAAAAATGAACAGCATACAGATGCTCTGTGTGCTGTCAGTTTTTTTTCACACCTAATGACTTGTATTGGCGAGTCTTGCACGTTTAAAGTATCCACTCGCAGCATGCTGCTACTTTTTTCTCATCCTGGACCTGGATGATAAAAAATGTTCACAAAAACACTCATCTGCTCTGACTCATTGAATAACATTGATCGGGTGCAATTCTCTCATTGCACTCATCTTATTCAATTATCCATGTGACTGAGGCCTTAAAGGGAACCTGTCACCTGTTTTTTGCCATCCCATCTGAGAGCAGCATAATGTAGAGACAGAGACCCTGATTCCAGTGATGTGTCATTTACTGAGCTGCTTGCTGTCATTTTGATAAAATTACTGTATTCTCTGTTGCAGATTTAGCAGTCTGTGAATATACCAGTCCACTTGGCAGCAGGCCAAGAGGACTGCTAATGATAATCTCCAGCTGTTTAAACAGTGATTTTATAAAAACTACACTGAGCAGCCCAGTAAGTGATGCATCGCTGGAATCAGGATCTCGGGTCCTATATTATGTTACTCTCAGATTAGGTTGCAAAAACCTGGTGACAGGTTCCCTTTAAGCAAAATTCACACAAGGTTAAACAAAATGGTCCCATTTTCATGAAGAAAAAAAAATCTGCTGCGTTTCCCTCTGTATTGTTATCCAAATGCAATCCATATGGCCTTCATTTTTATATAGTAGCAGTAAATAGAATTTACAACACCAAATACAGTTTCTATGTTGAAGAACTGCACGGTATCCATTAATATACAGTTGATCTGTAAAGGAACTGTTTTCTTTGCACACAAATAGTCTTCAATGGGCGATCCTGATCTGAAATAGTCGTCTGAATAGTCCTGTTGCAAAACTGGGTCCTAGTATTGTTGACAACACTCCGAAAATATGGTGGTGGGAAAGTAGCTTAAAAGGTATAGATGTAGGCATGCTCCTTTTATTATTTTACATCTTCAATTACTTGATTGGAGCTGCAAAGTGAAAACATTGATAGGTCAGAAGTTATATCGCTGTCAGTTACTTACGTATTGACCCAAGAGATTTGTTTATTGCTATAGGTGTCATCCTTTCACTTATATTGTTGTTCTGCACCATTTCTTACCTAGACAACTTCCCATTTAAAGAGAACATATGGAAACCCGGGGTTAATCAAAGTAAGGTGGATGTTCTTGAAGAGGAATTAAGAAGAGGTTACCGCCAGGAAGCTTTAACCCTTAGTGCGGTGATGGAGAATATGACACGTCTTTATCTGACAAGGTGATGATGAACATATGACTGTGGGGATTCAGTGCTATCACTGTTAAAGGGAATCTGTCAGGTCTAAAAATCTATATGTAACTGATATAATTTTCTAATTCCTCTGGTGAAGCTCTTTCTATTCATGTATTTCTTTTACTTATACTCCCCCTTATCCTCTGTAAACAGTAAATAAAGAGATTCATTCCATCTGTTAATCACTGTAAGTGATTACTTAGTTCTTTGCTGCACACTCCCCAAGGAATGAATATTCATGTAGTGACATCACTGCAGGCATTCAAGGAAAGTTCAGTATAAATCACTCACATGGGGGGCTTTATCCTTCTGTCTTCTCTCCTTGTATGCAGCAAAACAAATGTTCAAATAAGCACATAAAATCTCTAACTGACAGCACAGTTTGTGCTCAGAGCAACAAATGGAGGAGATTGCTTTATCTGATAGCTAGGCTTGGAATGTGCCTGCAGTCTCTTGCTCCCCCTCCTCCTCAGAAGCACCATAGGAACATGAAAATGGAAGTGAGACACAGAGAACAGGGGGAGGGAGGGAATAGCTGCCTGGGAAGGAGTGAATAATAATGAACATACTGCTGACCATTCAGCAGTGAAAATCAGTGTTTTTTTTGTGGGGGTACGTGGTGGTACGGTGTACCAGAAAATATGCAGAGGGGGCGGAGCTATATGGGGATTGCATCCACGGCATGCTTCCCACAGGATCTCCTGGCTGAAAGACAGCACCCCTTCCCCCCGCTACTTAATCATGGCCGCAGGCGCCTGACAGCTCCATAACCCCACCCGCTCAAGTTCCCCCCGCTCCTCAAGCTGCCAGCGCCTGACAGCACCCACATGGATGCTTGTTTGATGCACGACAGTGATGAGAATGTGGTGCGAGTGTGGTGCGTGGGGTGAGTGTGCCTGCCTGTATTCTTGTGAGTGTGCTGGAAGTGTGAGGTATGAGTGCGTGTGTGGTGTGTGTGAGTGTGATGCTGTCCGTGGTCCTGAAGGACCGCAGACAGCATTTGCGGTGTCTTTAAACTCGTCGTCTGTCAAAGCTGGCGAGTTTGAATTTACCGCTTTCCCAGTACAGTAATCAATAATGTTCCAGTGCTGTCACAGCAGTGCTGAAACATTATTATTTTTTTTAAAATCAGGTAGATTTTTATTAAACATTTTAACAGATACAGTAGTACATAGTACTTTCTCGCCGGCCAAACCATGCAACGCCATCGCTAACTCATCCACCGTGACAGGAGTCTCTAATGCTGCTCTATCCCCATCGGACAAACCAGGCAATGACGCAGTCTCTAGAAAAACATGAATCTCCTCCCCTCCTCTGCCCCCATCTGTGAAGTATAGAGGTCTCGATAAAAGGCCACAAACAGTTCCAGAATTCCCTTCGCATCCGTGACCTCCTCTCCACCCTGACCCTTCAAACGGTGAACAAACTGGCTACTCCTCTGTGCAGCAGCAATTACAGATAGCAGGTGTCCCACCTTTTCCCCCTCTTCAAAAAATGTTCACTTCTGAAACGACAATTTTTTATCCGTAGTTCCCATCAGGACTCTATTAACTTCCTCCTGTGCTTCCCGTAAATTTTTCCTAGATTCTGGGTTGGCCCTTTGCACTGCATCTAACTCTGCCCTCTCCAATTTTTGTAAACTATCTTTTGTCACTTGTTTAGTCCGTGATTTACACCTACATATGTCCCGAAACTGGAGTCCCCTTAAAAAGGGCTTCATAGTCTCCCACACCACTAATGAGTCAGCGCTCCTTTCATTTATCTTATAAAATTCCTCCAGTTCCTCCCCTATCTTAGTCATATCAATGGAATGCAACCATACCGGGTGTATCTTCCATTCTCGTGCAGCGCCCCCCTGTGATCTCGGCCGGCGGACAGAAACGAGGACTGGGCAATGATCTGACACAGCTCTGGCCAAATATTCCACATCTTCTACCAGCTCATCAAACAAATCATTTCCAAGGGCCATATCTATGCGGGATAGTGAGTCATGCGAAGACAAGAAACACGAAAAGCATTTTCTACCAATATTTCTAGCTCTCCAGAGATCTCTCAGACCTATTTCTTGTACTAAAGTACCGAATGGAGTCACAGTGCCCCTCCGTTCCTCCCCCGATATACTACTTCTACCCCATTGTGTATCCATCACATTATTAAAGTTCCCAATTAACAGGAATGGCATTGCCCCCTATTTCTCCGCCAAGCCTCTAATTTCCCGTAATTTAATACTGGAGTACGGCGGCGGGATATATATAGCCCCAATACACAGTAACTGTCCAGCCAGCCTACAAACCACCAAAACATAGTGCCCCTCCTTGTCTATGTGAACCTCCAACTCCTCGTAGTGTGCAGATGAATGGATCAGGATCGACACTCCCCTAGCATATGAGGAGAAGGTAGAGTGATATGCCCTCTGAGCCCACCTTTTGTTCAAGACGTCAACTGTATCTTTTGTTAAGTGACTTTCCAGAAAACACAATACTGCTGGTTTATGATCCATCAGATATTGGATAACCGCCACTCTCTTTGCCTTTCCCGATAACCCCCGTACATTACAACAGACGATTTTAGTCCTCTCCCCCATAATATTCAATAAAGTTCCAAGTATGCAGCCCTGTTCCCGCTATTTGCTGTCTCCCCATCCCCGCAAATTGCATTCTTTGCTTCTGTACCACCACCGAGTAGTCTGGGTATATGGAGATCCTCTGGCCGTTGATGGTAAGGTCTTCCATATTCCTGGCTTTTTGCAGAATTGAATCTCTGTCTCTGTAATTAAGGATTTTTGCAAGTATCGTGCGGGGGCCCTTTCCGGGTGGCTGCGACTGCATAGGGACTCTATGAGCCCTCTCTACTGCAAATAATCTGGACAGAGTATCCGAACCAATCTTTTCCCTGAGCCAATCCTCAATGTATTCTGTGGGATTCCTCCCCTCTGACTTCTCTGGGACCCCTACTATGCGCAGATTGTTGCGTCTAGAGCGGTTTTCTAGATCGTCAGTTTCGGCCTCCAGTGCAGATAGTCTCTGTATATACTTCTTTTCTGCTCTCTCCAGTTTATCAATACGGTCTTCCTCTGAGCTCACTCTCTCCTCCACCGTTCCTGTCCTTACATCCACCTTCTTCAAATCCTTTTTAATAGTTGATATCTCTCCCTGCATTCCCATGACTTGTTATGTCAGTGTCTTTAAGGCCTCTTTACAATAGGAGACCACAGTATATACATCCTTTATAGTAGGATCTTCCTGCACAGGGTCCTCAGCCTGATTCTGTCCAGCTGCCTCCCCCTCCTCATTCTGATCTGGGCCCATCGCTCCTTCCCCCACCTTCCTGTGGGCCTCAGCCTCCTGCCCAGTCTCCTCACCTTCAACATTAGGGTCCCCAGAGTGTGATTCTTCTGAGCGGGCGAACTGCTCCAGTTTTGCAGCTGCAGCCATGCGCCGCTGACACGCTACATTAGCTCTCTCCGCCTCCTCTCTTGCTTCGGCACCATCTTGGAGACCGCATCCCTCTCCAGCTCCCAACTCTTTTTGTCGGCGGTGGGTCATTTTGGTTTCCTCACCCCGGCTCCAAATGCTGCTCGCCGCTCCCGAAACCTCCAGGCACCGTTACAGCCCAGCGGGAGTGATTTGCGGGCTGTTAACAGGATTAATGGACGGGCACACCGCGGGAGCTCTCCTCACATGCAGCCTCTCACATCGCCGTCCTGGTCACGCCCCGAAACATTATTTTTTAATAAATTCAGAAACGAAATAATTAAAGTGATGTGTGTTATTAATCATTTTAACCCCCTCTGCAGGCTTTGTGCTACATGTCGGCATAGAACCTGCAGATGCGGCTAATAAAAGCTGGTGTCAGAAGGGTTAAAATGCAGTTAGTGTGCTACCATCATGTTTACACAGAGTGTGTACCCTCTGTGTAGACATAGTGACAACACACCCTGGCAGTGCAGGGGCTAATTCCTTTATTTTACTGATCCCGGCAATTGTCAGGTCATTTTACATTACTGTGAAGCCACTCTGCTCCTCCACTGAGCTGTCTGTGGTCCTGAAGCTTCAGCATGATATTACTGTAATATCACGCTGGAGCTTCAGCACCAGGGACAGCGGCTGTCATGATACGCTTTTTGCGTAAGCAATTGGTACGCAAAAAGCATAGCATGGCAGCCAAATTTGCCCTCCGATCCGGAGTGCAGCCGGATGCCGCTAATAGCAACCGTAGCTGCTGATTATTCAAGATCATGGCTAGCAGGGAGCTAGCTGCGGTCCAGAAATTACAGCAGCGTGCAGCCGCCGGTGTCCGGTTGCCGGATCCTCCCAGATCAGGGCAATCCGGCCCCATAGACCCCCATGTCAGGGAGCGCCGGATTGCCCCGGATCCGGTAGGATCCGGGAGAATCCGGGAGAATCCGATTTGGGGAGATTTTTCTCCCCGGACACAAAAATACTGCATGATACGATTTTTTGTCCGGGAGGAAAATCTGATTCCTCCCGGATTCTCCCGGACACATGGAAACCGGATGACAGAGAGCTGCCACTCGGCTCCGTCCGGCCCCATAGGATACTATGGGGCCAAAATCCGGTCCGGGCCTGTCCAGTTTAAACCGGACAGAAACACGTCACCACTTCTGTATTTATCACCCACTCTGTGTTTTACAAATACTGAGGTAAAAAAACCTCATCAAAATCAATGTGTGCATGTGATAAGATTGTGTACAGCCTCCAGTGTCAATAAGTGATTGTATCAGACTTTAGACATTTGGGGAGGATAGATGTATCCTGTCTTTATATTGGAGATCCAGTTAAATGTAAGGTCAGGTTTATGGCTACTGTCACACGTAGCGTATTTCCCGTGCTTTTTTGTGGGCACGTTTGTTGCTGCATTTTGCAGCCGCGCTATTTAGCATTCACACACTGCAGATTTTTACGACCGCATTTTTCCCCCAAAAGCAAAGGAGGAAGTGATGTCACACGGAGGCAGGAATAATCCTCTTCCTGTGTGACATGTATATGTACTTTTGCTTTAGCAGTGTATGTACTGTACATACACTGCTAAAGCGAAATAAAAGAAAGCAATGGTAATAAAAATAATAGAATAAAATACTCACCTCTCAACTGACTGTCCCGAGATGCGAGGCGTCCACGTCCGATTGTTGCATGACCTGAATTAGCTGACCGGCGGCAAACCGATCAGTTGATGTGTCACGTGACAGCATCAGCTGAGCGGTTTAAACCGCCCGCTGAAACCGATTGGCAGGCGGTTTAGGCTGATCAGCTGATGTTGTCAGCTGACATGTCAGCTTATGCTATCAGCTGACACATCAGCTGAGTGGTTTAAACCGCCCACTTAAACCGATCGGTTTGAGCAGGCGGTTTAAACTCACATCTGATGATGTCACGATCAGCTGATGTCACGTGACACATCAGCTGATTGCTACCAGCCAATCAGATGATTCATGCCTTTTCAGCGATTGGACGCCTTATCTGTCAGGTCCCAGGACAGTCGGCGGAGAGGTATTTTATTTTTTTATTTTTAATACCTTTTGTTCACTTTTATTTCACTTTTGCAGTGTATGTAGATACACTGCGAAAGCGAAACTCCAGGCCCGACATGTCACATGGGGGAAGCAACACAGGATTCTTCCTCTCCTCGTGTGACATCACATCCTGCTTCTCTTCCTGCGCCCACACTTATAGGCGCTGGAATACAGCATTGTGTGAACAACAATGCGTATTGCAGCTCCTTATAATGGCGCCAATGGGAGAAAGCTTGTGCTATTAGGCGCAAAGAATGGACATGGTCATTCTTTTTACGCATGCGCTTTCTCCCCCAAAAGCGAAAATATCTCAGCATCCGAATGACAAAAGTGAAAGTCCATTCACTTTGCCAGGAAACACAGACACTGATATGCTTTTGGGGAAAAGTGCAGCGTAAAAATAGTGGGAAATACGCTACGTGTGAACGTAGTCTACATCACATTTCAACCACAGTGAGGAGTCCTCCTGAGCTCTAGAAAAATGAGATTCAGGCATACTCCTAACGGAGTCATAGTAAGGTAAAAAATGTTTATACCATGATAGCCAGTAGATAGAAAAATATTAGAATCTGAGAGTCCTCAGTGGTTGATACTTTTTAATTACTAACAGAAAAAATGGTAAGAAAAAACAAAGCAAGCTTTTGAAACACCATGGCCTCTTCATCAGGCTTAGGGCCGCTTTACACACACCAACTTCTGTGTCCAACTTCTGAACAGATCTCTGGTCGCAGTGAAATCATGGACACATTGTTCCATTTGTACACAGCCACAAAATGGAGCAATGTGTCCATGATTTCACTGCAACCAGAGATCTGTTCAGAAGTTGGACACAGAAGTTGGTGTGTGTAAAGCGGCCCTTTAAAGATACAATGTCTGGAGAAACACACCCACACATAGGCCATGTTCACACACATGCGTTTTTTTGACCATCTCTGCGTTTTTGGGCTGTTAAAAAAAACGCAGGTGCGTTAACGCAGGGTGCATTTGAGTGTAGCTGCGTTTTTCAGCTCCATTTGCGTTTTTCACCCCTAGTCCAAAAAACGCTGCATGCAGCGTTTTTGGGTGCTGTAAAAAAACGCATGTGCGTTTTTCCAAAAACGCATGCGTTTTTTTTAACATGGGGCCCTATGGGAAACGCATGCAAAAACGCATGGTACATTAGTACCTTTTAGTGCCATTCAAAAACGCATGCGTTTCCCATAGGGGCCCATGTTAAAAAAAACGCACATGCGTTTTTTTAACATGGGGGCCCTATGGGAAACACATGCGTTTTTAAAAGGCACATTTATACACCCTGCGTTAACGCTTGCGTTTTTGCCTGCGTTTTTGGTGAAAAAATGACTAAGTCCAAAAACGTGGCAAATCCTTTCAGACACACAAGGGACATTTTTTTAGCACTCTTAAAAAAACGCAAGTGCTTTTAAGAGTGATAAAAAAAACACAAATTGTGTGTGAACATAGCCATATATATATATATATATATATATATAACTAGAAAAAATCCAGCAGCCCTGCTGGCACCGGTTCACATTAGTCTGTGAGTGCTGTGCATTTTTTTTTTCTGTGTTCTATATATATATATATATATATATATATATATATATATATATATACACATCTGCAGGGTGGGATAATGCACTACATAACCACAGGTGACGTGAAGCATATAGTGGGAAGGTAGAAGGAACAGCAGCTGACAGTAAGGCTACGTTCACATATTGCGTGTTTTGCCGCTTCTCTGCGCGTACTGCGTTTCCTGCTTTTTCCTGCATTTTTTTATGCGCTTTTTTATGCGCGCTTTTTGCAGTAAAAATGCAATTCTGGATACGCAGCCCAGCCAAACCTATGATTTTTGACAAAATCCATTCACACACTACGTACTTGTGTTTTTTTTTACGCGAGCGCTTTCACTGCAAAAACACGCACATAAAAAGAATTATTTACCATGTCAATTTTTTCTGCAGTTTTTCTCTGGAAACACCATTACTTATGTATTTCATAGAGCATCTTATAGTAAAATCCTGGTTTTACATTGAAGGTACCAAGTGCTAGAAAAAGAACTGAAAAGCACACAAATGGATGTGGAAGCAGCAGAAAAACAGCAAATGGAAGCACAGAGAGTCCAGTCAGAGCTCCTGCACCATAACTGGGAACTTCTAAGAAAACTACAGAAACTTCGCCAAACCATAGAGAGACACCAAGAAAGAAAAGTCCCCAAACTCCATACTGCGCCGGAAATCACACACTGGAAACTAGTGAGCCTTAAAGATGGACGATATCTAGTTTAGACATGGCTGTGTCATTCAATATCATTGAAGGTCAATTAAGGAGGCGTTTGCTTTAATGGAACCCATTTTCTGAGTTAAAAACTTTTTTTTCAATAAATGATCTAAAATCCATAGTGTCTATAACAGTAATGCTATTTTCAGTTTTATTTCTTTAAAATCTGCTGCATGATAACAATGTCTCCCACTAAATTCCCCTTTGACAGTGTGGAGTGCTAGGGGCTGGGGTGCCAAGCAACTGGGCCACCCACCAACTAGGCCAGTAGTCAGAATCACGGTGGTAGTGCTCAGTGCAGAGGCCTGGCTCACATTCAAAATAGAGAGTAAAAGTGGAGAAATAAAAGGTTATAAAGAAATAATAAGATTTTGTGACGCCAGTTGGGATAATCAGCCAGATACGGCTGACACTGCAGGAGATCCATGGGAGATAGATGTTGTGGTACTGAAGATGTTGAACTCTTCCCAACTACGGCTGGCTTCCAGGGCATGATAAGGGTAGTGGTGGTAATGATGAGGTGCAGAGGGAAAGTTAGCACACAGTCAGTCTCTTTGCTTTACGTTTTACTGAAGATACTCAGCTGGTACAAGGTATACATATACCACCAGGCATGTGGTCCGGCCAGTCTGAGAAGAACCGCAGTCTGTTCTGCTGGGTGATTAAAGTGGCCTACCTGCTAACTTGTCCTTGTTGTAGCATTCTAGGTGTCTTTTAGCTGTGCTTTACTCCCTCTTAGTTGCTGAGGATAACCTGCAGCCAGGTTAGTAGTGCAGATCCTGTGGGTATCCTTGCTCTCTTTGGTGCAGTTCACTGATCCTATGTATTACGACCACCCCAGAAGGTCCAACTTGAGTGGCTAGTGAGCATGAAACTCACCAGCCTCTAGTTTCTGTCAATAGATCTAAGATGCCTAGCCACCTAAGGCCTGGATCCATGCCCTGCAGCTGCTCCCTCTGGAGGGCATCACAGCTCCCTCCAGACTGAACCTCTCCTGTTGCATATCTCAGCCTTACTACCCTACCCCCTCCCTCCAACCAGAGGCTGCCACAGCCTAACCCAGGCCTTTTAGTGCCCAACCTCCTGGTTAGAGTTCAGGTTGTGCTGTATGCTTTAGACCTCCAACAGAGGGAGCTCCAATTCTTCCCAGACATGGCATTACATACGATTGTGAAGAAATACCATTTGTGGCCGCCAGACCGGAGGGGTGCCACAACAGTGGTGTAATTTGAAGCTTGTTGGGCCTCCTTTAATAGTAATAGTTTTTTTTCATATGAAGCAAAGGGGCCATTGGGGACTCCTAGTCTCCAGGGCAGGGGTGTGATTGTAACCTTTGCACCTATTATAATATCGCCCCTGCCCTTTGAGAATATGGGACAATGTTTCTAAGGACAGAACATATATTTTATCTGAATCCATGTGAGGTTGTTCTACACTTCCTTTTTCCTGGGAGTAAGAAACCTAATAGAAGCAAGTGCAATATAAAGAGGCAATATATTGTGAGAGATCTTTTGACTAAGGCAGCAACGTGCTAGTAAACCTATGGGATACATTAAAGCACCACTACAGCGTTTGTTTTTTATTTCACCGATAGAGTGGTGCTTTAAGTGTGAGTCCCCTGACCTGTTTTATACTTACCTGCCACCATCTTTATCTGTTTTTCAGCATCGCTCTGGTTATTTTCCAGCGATTTGTGACCTGGCGGCTGCTCCAGTGTATTATGGAGTGCGCTGGAGATCAAAAATCAATACATCTTCTTTTTGCTCTTATAGATATACATTGGGAGCTTGTGACATAATGTCTGACTTCCAGTTAGTCCAGTTAGTCAGACATTACGGGCACAAGATGGCGTCGCAGGCACGGAGCAAGGTGAAAAAAGGATGAAGATGCTGGAGGGAAAATATAAGACAGGGGGAAGGGGACTTATATTTAAAACACCACTCCAGCGCTGAAATAAAAAAAAATACTGGCGTGGTACTTTAATGGGGATCTCCAGGTTCTAGGTCCATGAAGTGGTACTGCTAAAAAAAATAAAGGGAACACTGAAACAACATACCATATTTTTCGCTTTATAAGACACACCCCAAATGTGGTGAAGGAAAAGAGAAAAAAAATAACTTTTAATGTTAAATGGGGTCCGTCTTATAATGCCAGTGTCTGTCTTATAATCTCTATATATGTCCCCATCATCCTGGTATATATATATATATATATATTATATATCCCCCGTCCTGGTACATAGCCCCCGTCCTGGTACATGGCCCCTCATCCTGGATATGGCCCCCCATCCTGGATATGGTCCCTCCATCTTGCATATGGCCCTCCTATCCAGGATATGGGCCCCCCATCCTGGATATGCCCCCCCCATCCTGCATATGGCCCCCATCATGGATATAGGCCTTACATCCTGGATATGGCACCTTCATCATGCATGTAGCCCCCCTATCCTGGTTATGGCACCCTTATCCTGGTACATGACCCTTCCCCTATCCTGCATATAGCTCCCCATCCTGGATATGGCCTCCTTATCCTGGTACATGGCTCCACTTATTCTGCATATGGCCCCCTTATCCTGGTACATGGCCCACCATCCTGAATATGACCCCCGTCACTCTATATGCCCCGCTGTTGGTGCGCACACACCAAAATAATAAACCGCTGATTACTTACTCTCCACCACTCCCTGCCTGCAGCATCGCCGCCGTCTTCCTGTGTCTGTGCTCAGCATCCGATCATGTGACTGAGGCACACAGATATGACATCACAATTATTTTAGTGTGTGCGCCAGCAGGGGGGCATATAGAGTGACGGGGAGGATATGTCCTGGTTGGGGGGGTGAGTGCAGGCTCATATAATATGCGCCGCTCCCACCGCCCACATCTCAGCGCTGGGTTCAGCACTGAGGTGATGGACAGCGGGATGCAGTGCATATTATATGAGCATAATGACCAGGGCCACGTGACCACGGGCTGCCTCTGCAGCCTAAGCCAGCCTCCTACAGCCTTCATACACCGCTCCAGAGTCCCCACCTACAGCACAGCACATATTCGGATATTTTTTTTTTTTTTTTTAAACAATGTGTTTATTATTAAGATTTTCACATATAATACAGCAAATAACATTTGCCCAACAGCCAAATGGGCATAAAGACACTTAAAGTGAACCATATACAAAAAAAGAATAAGGAAAACAATAAAGGAGAGAATGAAATAAACTACTAAATAACATCCTACAAAGCAATTACGAGGAACAGCATATTGTCTGAACTAATAAAAGCAATTAACCGTTCAGCTCATACGTTTGCCAGCCCCAGGTGGCCAAATGGATGGGGGAGGAGGAGAGGGAAAACCAGAGGGGGGAAGAGTGTGGGTGGAGAGAACTGTGGGGGGAGGGAGAGGGGGGAAAGGATGGGGGCCCAAGCTAGGGAGGGAGGGGGTAGGAAAGAAGTGAAGTATGGGGAAGTAGGGTAGGAAAAATGGGGGGGTAGGAGAAACAGGGGAGAAAGAGGGTGTAGGGGATGTAGAACGAAGAGAAAAAGGGGGTGAATGGGGGGAGATGGGGGTGGAGGGGGGTGAGGAAGGCAACCCCGGCAGGGGCCAATCTTTTCAAATAATCATAACCTCTCATACCCTCGGCGATTAGCTCCCCCAATAGCCAACCTTACTCACACAGCTTCAACATCAGGTGAAACAAAATATGTTATCTCAGCTCTCCACAATTGTTGACAGTTGGTTAAACATCCAAGGCTCCCATATCTTATCAATTTTTATTTTTGCTTTAGGTGTACGTGCTGATGCCCTCTCATATTGGAAGTTCGTGTTTACTCTGCCCATTATTTCCCCAGCCGAACGGATTCCCATTCCCCTCCATTTGGCCGTGATAGCCGATCTAGCAACGATTAGAATATGAGCCAAAGTTCCTCTAAGTTCATGAGGGACATCCATCTGCCCCAAATGTAGGACTACCATACTTGGTAGCACCTTAATCTGAATCCCCAATACGTCTCTTATTAGACTATTGACCGCTCCCTCAAAACATCTTAATTTTCGGGCAAAACCACCACACGTGTCTTAACGTTCCCTACATGTTACATCCTCTCCAACATATAGGCGATACCTCAGTACCAAAGTGTGCCATCTGTGCTGGGTAGTAATACCACCGCATATGCGTCTTTTTAAGTCGCTCCAGGTGATTTAAACATGAAGAGACACGCTGAACTTTACCCAATCCATTTCGCCAGTCCTGCGGGTCCGTGCATATTTCCAGATCCTGCTCCCAACGGGACATGTAGGGAAATTCTTCATTCATATCAGGGTCATTTAAGGCCTTATACAGAATCGATACTCCCTTGGAGCCGGACTCAGAGTTGAGAATATAACACATAGCCCTCTTATCCTTAGGCAGCTCAAAAAAGGGAGAGGTCGGCATAGAGTGGAGCAGATGTCTGATTTGTAAGTATTGGTAGAACAAGTGGCGGATACCCAGGAGTTTCAAAACCAGCTTATCAAAGGGAGTTACCACATTATCCTCCAGTAGATCTGCTAGTGAACGAACCCCAGCTGCCACCCACCGTCTAAGATCAATATATGAGATGTGATACTCTAGGGCATGTAAAGAGACCTCAGACCTAGAAAGTATCAGCAGTTTGGGGGACATAGTTCTCCAGCAGTGCAGAATAGTGTCTATAGTGTCTGACGTTGGCAACTCAGCGACAAAAGCACTCAGCCTGATCGCCTCCGTTTCCAAGATCAATCTGATAGAATGGTTCCTGACAAGAAAGGACTCGCTGCTCTATAGTAGGCCAAGAGGTTGGGCATACTCATGCCTCCCATGTCATAAGGGTAATACAGAAGTCTACAGAATTTTTGGAAGAATTTTCATCTTAAAAATATTTATTCTAGCTATCCACGACGCTGTGACGTTTTGTAGTGCAGCCAGCTCCCTCCGTACAGTGTCAATTTGTTAAAGTTTACTTCCACCACATGTTTGGAAAGAGTTAGGGTGATACCCAAATAAGTCATTTCTTCCTGTGCCCACTGAAAGGGATAAATCTTCTCCAGCTTTTGTTTAAGTGAAAGCGGGACCGAAATCGGCAAAACTACCGTCTTAGCTGCGTTCAATTTATAGCAAAAAATGTTTGCAAAAACCTCAAGATCGACATGACGGCAGAGAAAGACCCACCCAAATTAGTGTATGAGATAACAATGTCGTCTGCGTCCTGCCCCAGTCTGCAGTCCTTTTGGGTGCAAACACTAGATTTGACTCAAGAGATTGTTGAAGTGGATATTCCACGGAACCCTCTGGTCTGCGTGCTGGGGTGCATGGAGGACGTTAATACAGACGAATGGAGAAAATTGTCATTAGCCAGAATTTTATATACGGCCAGAAAACTCATAGCAGTTCATTGGCTAGACCAAAGGTCCCCAACTCCAGGCCTCAAAGGCCGACAACAGTGCAGGTTTTCAGGATTTCCTTAGTATTGCACAGGTGCTAATGTGATCATCTGCACAGGTAATGATTCCAAGCCCTGTGCAATACTAAGGAAATCCGGAAAACCTGCACTGTTGGCGGCTCTTGAGGCCTGGATTTGGGGACCTCTGGGCTAGACGATAAACCACCAGTCAAACAAGAACTGATAAATAGGATCAATTTTATTATCAGGATGGAACAAAACATTTACATTAAGAGGGGACAACATAAACACTTGGAGAAGGCATGGGGTAGTTGGATGGATCGGCCGGGACTTGACTCTGATGCTTTACTGAGGGATAGGATACAACATCCTAGAGGTATTCAATCCTCTGCTGTGGGGATTTAATGGGGAAAGTGCTCCGCTATGGTACTTATAGCAATGTGTGACGTTGAATATATTGTTTACTATGAAACTAAGGGTTGTTTTGAAGAGGGGTGGGGGGAGGGGGGAAAAAGTTTGCATACTGAAATGATCTGTTATATGGCTTGGTATATGGAGGACTATGGAGTTTGTGTTAAGTACCAAAATTTTGATTGTATTGTTTATATTTTGGATGCAAATATTCAAATCAAAATTATTTGATTTAAAAACAACGTCGTCTGCATACAGACCGATCTTATGGATGTTCCCCGCCACCGCGATGCCCGAAATCTCCAGATTGCTCCTAACCCTTTCAGCCAGAGGCTCCATACATAGGGCAAAAATAACAGGAGATAAGGGGCAGCCCTGCCGAGTCCCGTTTGTTATCAAAAAGGGGTCAGAGAAGAAACCAGATGTCAAAACCTTAGCGCTAAGAGTAGAATACATTGCGCTGATCGCAGACAAAATCGGTCCAGTCAAGCCAAATTTAAGCAAAACAGACACTCTTAAGGTATCCCTGGTGCACCCTATGAAATGCCTTCTCAGCATCCAATAACAGTAGTGCACTGGGGAGGCCACTCAATTCCGCCACCTTAATCAAATCCAGCATCCTTCGCGTGCCATCCTTAGCCTCTCTGCCCGCAACAAAACCCACCTGATCTGGAGAAATCAGGGTAGGAACAACCTGGTGGAGTCTGATGGCCAGAAGCTTAATAAAGATCTTTACATCACTATTCAAAAGTGCTATTGGTCGAATCTTAGCAGGGGAATCAGGGATCTTTCCAAGTTTAGGCAATGTGATAATCGTAGCTTCCAAATTAGGCGGTGCCACAGTTCCGGAGCCTCTCCAGGAGTTGTAAAGCCTAATGAGATAAGGAATGAGAATTTTTTGAAAGTTAGGGTAATACTCATTGGCCATACTGTCCGGGCCAGAGGTCTTGTCACATTTGGAGGAATCAATGACAGACTTTAATTCATCTTCCATGAAAGGAGCATTTAAAGATTGTAACTGTTCCCTGGAGACCTTCGGGAGATTTATTTTGCTCAAATATTGGTCAATATCAATAGCCACTACCAGCTGTGTGGTGGAATCATACCTTTCTGGGGAGTTGCCCCCCCCCCCCCCCCCACGGAACTACGTTTACCTATGCGTGACTAGGTCTGGCAAGTTCTCTGTTATTCCTTTTATTTTTATAACTGTTTTATGCATACATGTAAATTGTCTCTTATGTAATATTCTGTAAATCTTTCATATAACCACTGCCTATATTTTAGAGTAAAATATTATAATTTACTAGTCTCGATCTCCTTGTCCTATGAACGAGCTCTTACGACCTATCTGTTCGTTTTACGCTATCGCACAGGTTACTGATCCACCTGAAAGAGATCAGTGGTGGCAGCTTAATTTTGGTATTTATGTGATATTGTGGGCCTGAGGGTGACTGGATCGAGGTATATATATACGTTCCTAGCAGGAACTGGTGTTATATATACATCCTGTCACATCACGTGCCTCAGTAGACAACATAAATTAGAGCAGCTGGGCTCCTTTCTTATCCTCTGGCAATACCGGATTTGGCCAGCAGGCTAAGGGGGCGCCAGAGAGCTGCAGGTCCTGACTAAGTCATCGTGACAATTCGCCTCTAAACTACTTGAACAGCATGTCCACTCTGAGCTGTCCTCTCACCTCTCCTCCCTGTTTGACCGCCTGTAATCTGGCTTCCGACCCCTCCACTCCACTGAAATAGCCCTGACCAAAGTCACAAATGACCTACTGACTGCTAAAAGCAAGCGCCACTACTCTGTTCTCCTCCTCCTCGACCTGTCCGCCGCTTTCGACACTGTTGACCACTCCCTTCTACTACAGATCCTGGAACCTCTTGGCATCACGGACCTTGCCCTCTCTTGGATTCTCCTCATACTTAACGGACCGCACCTTCAGCGTCACTCACTCCCACACATCCTCCTCGCCCTACCCCCTATCTGTCGGGGTCCCCCAGGGCTCGGTTCTTGGACCATTACTGTTCTCAATCTACACTCTCGGCCTAGGACAACTCATTGAGTCCCATGGCCTCCAATATCACCTCTACGCCGATGACACCCAAATCTACCTGTCTGGTCCTGACATCGCCTCCCTTCTATCCAAAATTCCACACATCTGTGAGATCCAAGCTGGGTAGCAGAAGTCTTTGTATGAAGTGTAGAAACCTGAGGGTTGATTTCAGCATCTGTGTCCTCTCCTACTAGTTCAAAGGTGTCTGGAAGGTGTTCTTCAACATATAATAGTTTTGGTCCTGAAAGCCATGTTGTACTTTGTAGCTGACTTCCGTTAACTGCCCTGGTTGCATGTGCAAGCTTGGCCTTCCCCATAACAAACCCAATGTGGCTCTGACATTTGGAGTCTTTAAGGTAGGCAACAGCAGCGATTCGTTTGACCGAAGCATCCGCAAATATGTACAGTTTTTGGCTTTGTATTTCTGTTGACGGCACAGGGTGTATGGTCTTGGCACGTTCAGGTTGGAGAGAGTAGCTAACGAGTTCTTCCATCCTTCCCACTGGATTCTCTTATTGGGTGGCAGAGGTGCATCCCAGTTAGATGTTTCCCTAGTTAAGTCTCTTAGCAAAGGCCTTGCCTTGTATTGTGACAGGGACTGCGAAACCCATGTTCGTACAGACTGTTGATGATAGACAGAACACCTTTACGAGTAAAAGGCTTTTCTCCTTGGCTGACTTGAAAAGTGAAAGCAGCTGATCGTAGATTCCAGAGACGTCCGAGGCTACGTTGAATTGGTGCGTGGTCTGACCCCAAGTCCAGGTCTCTGAGGCTGAGGCTGTTACAAGATTGAAACAGAGATGGTCATCCTTCTTCCAGCGTACTTGTCAGCATGCTTGACACAGAAGAGGGGGCGTGCATGCGTTCCAGGCATATGCCTCCTATTATGACCCATCCTAGGTCTAGCCTTTGGGCATAGGGAGCATTGTGGTGTCCATTGATATGACGTCTCACTTTATGCACCTGCAGGATATCTATTCCCAACAGCAGGATTATCTGGGCCTGATGGTCTAGTTCTGGTATGAGGTGAGCTATGCGTTTTAAGTGAACGTGGTGGGTTGCTACATCTGGTGTAGGAATTTCAGATCTGTTGTCTGGGATCTGGTTACATTCAATGATCGTGGGTAGTGGTAGGCAGAATTGTCCATCTAAGGACTCGATTTGATAGTCAGTAGCTTTCCTGCCTTCTGTTGTCACAGTACCTGCACACGTCTTTAATGAGTAGGGAGTGCGTGGCCCTTTGATGTTGAATAGGTCAAAGAATGTTGATCTATCCAGGGATCAATTACTTGATCATTCAAGATAGCATACAGTTTTATAGCTTTGTCTCTGTGGCCCTTTGGGTACACTCTGACAAGGCATATCTTAGAACAGGACCTACTGTCTATTGTTCCTTTGCAGACTTCTGCACATTGTGAAGTGATCTCTGGCGTAGGTGTAGCAGTGTTCCTTTCCTCCCTCCCATGCTCACTGTCAGCTGATGTGTTTTGTGTATTCCATGGAGCTGGGTCAGGGTGTAGAGCTGTCTTATGGTCTGTGGTGCCACACTCTGTGCATTTTACACTGACCTTGCAATCCTTGGCGAGATGAGCTGTGGACAAGCAGCACTTATAGCTGATACCGTGTTCTTTCAGCAAGCTTCTGCGATCTGGCATAGATTTTCCTCTGAAGGTCCTGCATTCGAGAAGAGGACGAGGCTTCTGATGGAGTGGACACTGCTTGTCAGGGTCCTGCATCTTTGTCTCTGATTGGGAGTAGTCAGCAAACCTGTGATTGGAATCTGGAGAAGAAACATTAGTCTGGTGTACAGCCACAGACATTCTGCGTGAATTTGCTGCTGGTGGCGGTGTGGCATACGACATTGTAAAGTCGAAGCTGGGATCATTTCTAATTCTTGCTTGTTGGTGTATAAAGTCTACAAAAACAGAGAAGGGAGGGAATGGAACACTGTGCTTGTATTTATATGTGGAACCATGTGTGAGCCACTTCTCCTGCAAATTGTAGGGTAACTTTTGGACTATAGGGTTCGCACCTCTGGCTGTGTCGAGGAATGCAAGTCCCTGTAGATCATCTTCATATTTGGCAACTTGGACTTCCATTAGCAGTTCGCTAAGTTCTGTAAGTTTCTGTAGCTCTTTGTTAGAAATTTTGGGGCAGTCATCGATTCTTTTGAACAAAGCTTTCTCTATTACCTCTGCTGAGCCGTAACGCTCATCCAGCCTCTTCCAGATATCTCTGAGGCCAATCTCAGGGTGGTTTATATCAACGTCTCTAATCCTTATTGCGTGTTTGACTGACTCTTCTCCCAGGTACTTAACTAAGATGTCTATCTCTTCCCTGTGTAGCAACCCCAAGTCTCTAGTGACATTTTGGAAAGAGGCTTTCCAAGCTCTGTAGTTTTCAGCTTGGTTGGTGAATTTCATGAGTCCTTTGGCAACCAGCTCACGTCGCGTCAAGAACTTAGCAAATTCTGTTGTGAAAAGGTTGTCAGCAGAGTATACTAGTGATCGGTGCACCGATAAGGGTAAGTGGTGTGAGGTGTGTTCGTACCAGTTAGTATCCTCTGGGTGGCGCCAGCCGGTGTCATGTTGCTTCGGTCTGACGTACGATGTGTCAGCAAGTGGTTTACGTTGGTTACCTGTTGAGGGGCAAGGTAGTCATTAGCAGAGTTGCTTTGTGCAACATTTTCGAGTTTGCATCTGTTCTGGAGCTGAGGCTCATGATGGCTCCTGCTTTCTTCACTGGAGGTGTCATGTTCGCGTTTTGGGTCCATATCAGGATTGTAGCTTGGATCAGGGAGTTCATTAACGTACTGAGATGTGCATTGTGGAGGATCTTGCAGTGGAATCTCCAGACTCAGCACACTGTTTCACCTATGCAGCTCTGGGTTTTGTGCGGCTTCTAGTGACTCTGCTTCTGCGATGGCGGCTGCAGCCTCCCTTTTCGCTACTAGATTTTCTAAGGCGGTATCCAGGCGTACCTTCTCTAACTGTGACCTTCTCTCTTGGTCAGCTCTCTCTTTCTGTAGTGATGCCTCTAAGTGTGCCTTCTCTAACTTAAGTTGCATCTCTTGTTCAGCAAAGCTTGCTCGCATTTTGGCGGCTTCGGCATTTGCGCGGGCAATGGCAACCGCACTGCTGATGGATGTTGTCTTTGAGGAGGTAGAAGTAACGGATCTTGTCCTGTGTAATCTGTGGGACATGGTGTTGTGGGGAAATTTTTGGCTGTGCAGAAAATGCTGTAGCTGTACGAAGTCTCTGTGTAGCCGGTGGCATGTATCCGACTATCTGGATGGCTGCTGCTTCACTGTTTCCCAGTAGGATGGCTGCCGTTTTACTGTTCTGTTCTCACTAAATGGGCCGGGAGCTCATGAATTTAAACAAACAGCTAAACCTTTATACTGAGTCCAATGAGAAGACTGTGGTGAAGTCTGTGCTTTTATTGAACGTTGCAGTATATTTGTATATGGTAAAACTGGAAACAATCAGAATACAGAACAATCAGTACATAGTACAGCAGAACACACATTATACATGGATATACAATATGCATGAACTAGTAACTAATCTAGATTATAACTGGATGAGCCAGGCTAAAACTGGAGCAGAAAACAACTAAAGAAGGCATGAATACATACCAGCAATGCAATCGCATGGGAACTGTAATGCTGAGTGTCTTCTTCCCTCCAGATATGAAAGTAAAATGGAGGCTGAGCTACCAAAATGCATTGCAAGAGAGAGGAGAATTAGACATAGAGATTAAATAGACTGCAAACATTGGCCGCTAGAGGGAGCCTGAACACTGCATATGAGATAAAGCTCATTAAGAATCTACAGCTAAACTATTTAATAACATTATGCAAAACAAACATTGGAGATGAATTGGGTGTCGGAGACAGAACATGCCATATAAACTGTACCAGTATCTCCCCCCCTCATGCCCCAACCTAAGCCCACACCAACCAAATGGCCCAATGAGCCATTCACGTAAAGCAGCAGACATGTCCCAAAAACAGTCCGTGGTGACTCATGGGGAAAACTCATAACGCAAATTAAGAGAAAAGGAAAAAAGGCATGAAAAAAAGAAAAGCATCAGAGTAGAAACCTCAGAGAAAACCTGAGAAAAAAAACAAACAGTCATTAGAACAAAACTTTCAGACACACGTCTGACCTGGGGGTCCCGTGAGATTTTCAAATCTCGCCGCCTCACAGCGAGATTTCTTACAGTCCAGAGGATCACTAGCAGGGCGGCCAACAGCCACAAAAAAAAACAAAAAACTGTCAAACAATTAGCAAAAAAGAATCAAAATGAAGTCAGCAGACCTCCAACAGACTCCAGCTCAACCGGACCACGCCACCGCCACTCCATCATGTCGTAGCTCATTCCTGGGCTATTATCTTGCCTATGGCGGGTTGTCTAGGGGTATATGCAATATTCCAGGCCGTCAACTTCTCTTCAGCTTGTTTAGTTGTAAAGCATACCACTGTGCCACTGTCACGAGATACTATTAGCTTTACTGGGTTGAAGCCCCATTTGTACTGAATGCCAGCCTCCCTCAGTGCCCTACATACATGGGCAAATTCTCTTCTTTTTGCCAATGTCGCAGCCGAAAGGTCCGGGAAGACCTGCAGATTTTGGAATTCCTCAGGCAACCTGGGGACTCTCCTCAATTGGTACAAGAACATGCCTTAGTAGTAAAGAAATTGAAGACGTGCCAAGGTGTCTCTAGGCAAAGCAGGGTTCATATGCTTGGGCTTCGGCGTCCTTTGAATTCTGTTGAACAGTAACTCATTAGGGATGACCTCAGATAGTTCAGCCACCAAAAAACGCCACCTCTTCTGGGATGCCTCAAAAGGTACCATCACACACGGCAATTTTGCTAGCAATTTCACTAGCAATTTGCTGGTTGCAGTGAAATCATGGACACATTGTTCTATTTGTACACGGCAACAAAATAGAACAATGTGTCCATGATTTCACTGCAACCAGCAAATTGCCAGTGAAATTGCTAGCAAAATTGCCGCGTGTGACGGTACCTTAAGCCTCACATTATTATGTCTGGATCTGTCTTCCAAATCATATACTTTATCAGTGACCCAAGACATTTCCTCTCTAAGTGTCTCATTTTCATCTACCAAGGCATTAATTGTTTTGGCATATTCCTCCATCTTGTTTTCAATGTGGGAGGTGCGGTCTCCAATGGATGTGATCTCCCCCCTCACCTTCTGCAACATTGCCTGCATGTCCTCCCTCATGGAGGAGCGAACTGCGGCCAAAAAGTCCTGCATGTCCGCTCTTGTGAGCAGTGATGTGGTGCCACTATTACCGTGACTGGCTCTGGTGGACCCTGCCTCCCCTCCCCCAGAGCCTCTTGAAGAATGTGAGGACGTTGATGGGGAAGCCAGCGCCATCTTACCCGTGGGGCACACCGCCTTTTCCCGCTGAAAGAAGGCCTCCAATCTCGCCGGGGAGCCCCGCTTCTGAGACCTGCCCCTTGTCATCATGGGCCCTGGATGTTCCGCCGCCACCGGGTGTCTGGTAGGAGGCAATAGGGTGATGCTGTGAGCCGCTGAGAGCCAGTTTCTGTCCTGGACGGCCGGAGGTCTGTAATCAAGTGGCCGCCACCTTGTCCTGCAGGCCACGCCCCCCCCACCTATTCGAATTATAAGGCGCACCCCTCACTTTCCCCCAAAATTTGGGGGAACAAAAGTGTGTCTTATAATCCGAGAAATATGGTAATGTAACTCCAAGTCCATCATACTTCAGTGAAATCAACCTGTCCAGTTATGAAGCAACACTGATTGTGAATCAGTTTCTCCTGCTTTTGTGCAAATGAAATAGACAACAGGTAGAAATGTTAGGCAATTAGCAGGAGACCCCCTATAAAGAAGTGGTTCTGCAGGTGGTGACCACAGATAATTTATCTGTTCTTATCCTTTTTGGCCGTTGTTTTGGTCACTTTTGCACTCTGTCATTGCTCTCACACCCCAACAGGTAGCATGAGGCAATGTCTACAATGTCTACAACCCACAGACATTTCTCAGGTGGTGCAGCTCATCCAGGATGGCAAATCAATGTAAGCTGGGGTAAGAAGGATACAGTGCCTACAAGTAGTATTCAACCCCCTGCAGATTTAGATGGTTTGATAAGATGCAAATAAGTTAGAGCCTTCAAACTGCAAACGAGAGTAGGATTTATTAACAGAAGCATAAATCTTACAAACCAAAAAGTTATGTTGCTCAGTTGAATTTTAATAAATTTTAAACATAAAACTGTGGGTCAATTATTATTCAACCCCTTAAACCACCAGCATTCTGTTTGGTCCCCCTAAAGTATTAAGAAGTAGTTCAGGCACAAAGAACAATGAGCTTCAGATGTGTGGATTAATCTCTTTTGCCAGCCTTTTCTGACTATTTAAGACCCTCCCCAAACTTGTGAACAGCACTCATACATGGTCAACATGGGAAAGACAAAGGACCATTCCAAGGCCATCAGAGACAAGATCGTGGAGGGTCACAAGGCTGGCAAGGGTACAAAACCCTTTCCAAGGAGTTGGGCCTACCTGTCTCCAGTGTTGGGAGCATCATCCGGAAGTGGAAGGCTTATGGAACTTCTGTTAGCCTTCCACGGCCTGGACAGCCTTTGAAAGTTTCCTCCCGTGCCGAGGCCAGGCTTGTCCGAAGAGTTAAGGCTAACCCAAGGACAACAAGGAAGGAGCTCTGCGAAGATCTCATGGCAGTGGGGACATTGGTTTCAATCAATACCATAAGTAACGTACTCCACCGCAATGATCTCCGTTCCAGACGAGCCCGTAAGGTACCTTTACTTTCAAAGCGTCATGTCAAGGCACGTCTACAGTTTGCTCATGATCACTTGGAGGACTCTGAGACAGACTGGTTCAAGGTTCTATGGTCTGATGAGACCAAGATCGAGATCTTTGGTGCCAACCACAAACGTGACGTTTGGAGACTGGATGGCACTGCATACGACCCCAAGAATACCATCCCTACAGTCAAGCATGGTGGTGGCAGCATCATGCTGTGGGGCTGTTTCTCAGCCAAGGGGCCTGGCCATCTGGTCCGCTTCCATGGGAAGATGGATAGCACGGCCTACCTGGAGATTTTGGCCAAGAACCTCCGCTCCTCCATCAAGGATCTTAAGATGGGTCGTAATTTCATCTTCCAACAAGACAACGACCCAAAGCACACAGCCAAGAAAACCAAGGCCTGGTTCAAGAGGCAAAAAATCAAGGTGTTGGAGTGGCCTAGTCAGTCTCCTGACCTTAACCCAATTGAAAACGTGTGGAAGGAGCTCAAGATTAAAGTCCACATGAGACACCCAAAGAACCT
This sequence comes from Allobates femoralis, assembly GCA_033576535.1. Lineage (NCBI taxonomy): Eukaryota > Metazoa > Chordata > Amphibia > Anura > Aromobatidae > Allobates > Allobates femoralis. The sequence continues at coordinate 149,825,849 of JARQOC010000004.1, forward strand.
AGATAACTTGGAGAAGATCTGCATGGAGGAGTGGGCCAAGATAACTCCAGAGACCTGTGCCGGCCTGATCAGGTCTTATAAAAGACGATTATTAGCTGTAATTGCAAACAAGGGTTATTCCACAAAATATTAAACATAGGGGTTGAATAATAATTGACCCACACTTTTATGTTTAAAATTTATTAAAATTCAACTGAGCAACATAACTTTTTGGTTTGTAAGATTTATGCTTCTGTTAATAAATCCTACTCTCGTTTTCAGTTTGAAGGCTGTAACTTATTGGCATCTTATCAAACCACCTAAATCTGCGGGGGGTTGAATACTACTTGTAGGCACTGTAGCTGTGTCTGTCAGCACAGTGTCCAGAGCATGGAGCAGATACCAAGAGACAGTCCAATACACTAAGAGATGTGGTGGGGGCTGTACAAGGGCAACAACGCAATAGCAGGACTGCTACCTCTTCCTTTGTGCAAGGAGGAACAGGATGAGCATTGCCAGAGCCTACAAAATGACCTCCAGCAGGCAACTATCATCCATGTGTCTGCTCAAACTGTTAGAAACAGATCTGTCATATTCAGTGCACATAGGCTGTCATTGCACTTGTCAGCACAGGTCCTGTTTACACAGGCTGACCTGGCATCATGATCTGTCATAGTTCAGTGCACATAGGCTGTCATTGCACTCGGCAGCACAGGTCCTGTTTACACAGGAGGTTGTGCTGATGACAATGATGATCTTTGGTACAGCTTAGTAGGTAATTTCACCTAACATGAGCCTTGCGATCGTCAGCCTGTTTACACTGCATGATCATTATGAAATGCACCTTCCCTAGAGCCTGATTCACAATAATCTTGCAGTAAACACTTTACAATCAATGTCCTGCTTTGTGGTGTGACATAAGGCTCTGCGCTGCTTGTTACTGTTTTACTTCTATTTGCCATGATTGTGAGAAGCGCACAGCAGGTTGTGTGTAAAAAGCATATCCAGAGCAGAGGGGGGAACTCTTGTGATGGTGCTGTGCAATGCCCTGAATGGACCTTATCCACAGCACCAGAGAGCGCCCCCTACACTATGTACGGAGCCGCACTGTCCCTCTCCATTACCGGGTTTGAATCTGGCTGTGGTTTGCGGCTAGCTGTTGATCAGTGGGGGTGTTGCATGTGAGACGTAGGTTGTAATCACACATCTGTATGGGTCGAACCGCAATCCATGGACTGGCCACATGTCTCTGACCCAAGCATGAAAGCTTCATAGAAATCTGTCGCACTCGGGTCAGCTGACCTGTGGCAAGTCCGTGCATTTTTGTACAGATGTCTGAATACACCCTAATATTGATGACCTCTCTAAGGACGGTGCCTCTAAATCAATGTACGGTAGTGCAAATGAGTTCAATCATATATTAGTGAGCGCCCCTTAGTGTAACCTTATTTCTTACAGGTTTCCATAACCTCGTTTTTGTTTTCTTCTGCAGGATTGAATGAAAGGACTCGGAGAGAGTTCTCTAAATCTGAGAAAATGCAGCATCTACTGTGGCGGAGGCCTTACCTATCTAGCGCTTGGAGGATTAAACATTTGCATGTTACAAAAGCACAATGACGTTCTCATTTATCCAAAGAAGATGTGGCTTCCGATTGCTCTCAGAGGCGTATGAACCCGCTCAATATACAGATGCTTTCTAAAGGGCTCCATGACCAGATTTTCAAGGCTGCACAAGGAGACTACCCAGAAGAAGCCATTCAAAAGAGCATTGATCATCTGAGGATCATGATCTATGGGGTCAAGAGACGTCCACTCTCCAAGATGTGAATGTAAAGCTTCCCCGGATGTACGGCAGTAACATTGAAGAACATTTCCAAATTCTAGCTCAGAAGCAAAGCTTTCCTTATCTCGAGGCAGCTAACGATCTCTTGCAGTGTAAACTTCCAGACATGCCTCAAGAATGGGCCTGGCAAAGTGGATGGACCAAGTACACTAGAGATGGTGGGAAGGAGCAAGTGGACTATCCGGATGAGCGAGCTCTAGTGTTTGATGTGGAAGTATGCATGTCCGAGGGGCAGTACCCAACTATGGCTGTGGCTGTGTCTCCCCAACATTGGTGAGATATTATATAACTTATAAAGGAAGAAAATGGCTCCCTAGATGTCAATGAACTATAAATGAATGCAGGAACTCAGACGTGTGTAGTTATGCCTAGACATGTTTGTGCAGTGACCGAATCCTCCTGGTTTGGGGTTTGTATGCCAGTATTTTGATTTATAATGACATGAAATGACTGAAGTGCAGAATTTCAGGTTTAATTAAAGGGTTAAACAAAAATATCCTGTGACACATTTAAGAATTGCGACCATTTTTCTACAGAGTATGCGCATTTTAGGGGCTCAACAGTAATTGGACAAATTATCTCTACCATAAATAAAATGTTCATTTTTACTACTTTGTAGAGAATTCTTTCAGGCATTGACTGCCTGAGGTGTGTAAGCCTTGGACATCACTAAATGCTGGGTTTCCTCCTTTGTGATCCTTTGTCGGCCTTTACTGCAGCTGACTTCAATTGTTGCTTGTTTTGGTTGCTCTGCCTTACGTTTTGGCTTAGGTATGTGACATGCAGCTCGATGGGGTTGAGATATGGTGGTTGATTTGACCATTTCCGAATATTGCACTATTTTGCCTTTATAAAGAGCTCCTGGGTTGCTTTCACAGTATGTTTTGGTCATTGTCCCCATCTGTACTGTGAAGTTGTGTCTAATTAATCTCGCTGCATTTGGATGAATCTGAGCAGAAGGTATCGCCCTGTTCCCATCAGAATTCATCCAGATTCTTCTGCCTTCAGTCACATCATCAATAAAAACTAGTGACCAGGTGCCATTGGCAGACATGCATGCCTGCCCAATCCATCAGAAATTAATAAGGTCAGCGCCTCATCGGTTGGCAAACTGCAATTCACCAAACTGTGAGGCGCTGTCAGTTATTCATTTCTGATGATTGTCCTGATCTGATAGGATTCCTTGCAAGTGGCGTGACCCCACCATAGGGTCATGTTACAACCCTGTTTTCCATGAGTTGCTGTGAGCCAATTTTTACTTGTGATTGAATGCATACCCGGCCATCACCCCACCTCCACCATGTTTTAGAGAGGATGTGGTATACTTGGGATCATGAGTCGTTTCAAGTATTCTCCATACTTTCTTCTTCCCATCCTTCTCGTACAGGATAGTTTCATCTGTCCAAAGCATGCTTTTCCAAAACGGCTGGTTTCTTTAGATGTTTCTTTTGCCAAGCCTAATCTGATAAGTTTGATTAGTGGTTTTCACCTTATAGTGAACCCTCTATATTTTCTCTCATGATGTCTCTTTATGGTAGACTTCGATGTTGAAACATGTAAGGGGCTTTTCTTCACCATGGAAAGGATTCTGTGATCATCCACCACCATTGTCTTCTGTTGTCTTTGAGTTTGCACTAGTGTGCTCTTTGTTTTGCAGAATGTACCCAATTGTTGATTTGGCCTCTCCTAGCATTTATCTTTCTGATTTTTCTGATTGACTTCTTTTTGTTCAGCCTAATGCGGATCTGTTTCTCTTCCATTGAGTGCTCCTGTTCCATATGTTGGTTCACAGCAACAGCTTCCAAATGCAAAGGTCACACCTGGAATCGGCTCCAGACCTTTTACCTGCTTAAGTACCACTACAGTGTTTTTTGGTTTTTTTTATTGCACCACTGTAATGGTGCTTTAACTCTAAATCCACTGATCCCTGTCTGATACTCACTCTGCCTTCATCCAGCTTTCACCTTTTCCAGCCTTGCTCTGGGCAGGCTGCGGTGAAAAGTGACTAGCCAGGACCTCCAGTGATTTATGGAGTGCTGGAGGTCATTTTTCAATACATCTTTATGGGAACCTTGTTCTGGCTCTCATAGAGATGCATCAAGCGCCTGTGACGTAGTGTCTGACCTCCAGCCAGTCAGACGCTATTGCCACAAGATGATTCTGCGGACTAGTTTGGTTCAGTAAAGTATGAAAACGCTGGAAGGTGAGGATAAGACAGTGCGGGGGAACTTACATTCAAAGCACCACTACAGCTGTAAAAGAAAATGTTTTAGTGGTGCTTTAGCTAATGATGGATTCATGAGGGAATAGGCCATGCAGCCCATTAAAGGTATTTTGAGTTAATTGTCCCAATCCCTTTGTTCCTAGGAAAAAGAGGAAGCTACATATTAAAGAGCTATAATTCCTAAATCCTTACTCCAATTGGGATGTGAATATCCTCACATTAAAACTGAGATCCTCACTTTAAGCCTGTATTGATTATATAAGTACACTTTGAATATGTTTTGGTAAACGGCTAATATGCCAAAACTTGAGTCACTGTGTAAAGATTTCTGGACCTAACTGTAAGGGGCCCGTCACACGATGGCAGGAGCGTGCACGCTTTTGGCGCCCCGCCAGCGGCGCCGCCCCCTGTTTACACAGGGAGACACCTTCGGTTATGCCCGGCGAGCTGAAGGCAGCATCGCCGCCGGGGTGTCTCAAAACCCCAGCGGCGATGCAGTACAAAGGGAGCCTATGACTCCCATCGCCTGTCAGGTCACCGGCGGCCGTTTACATGGGGCGATGTGTGCACATTGCCCCACATCGGCCGCCTGGTTTCAGAGCATTGCTCTGAAACCAGGCGACCAGTAAAAGCATCGCCAATTTAATTGGGCGTGCGATGCTGGGGCGATGTCTGTAGCTGATAGGCCACACCCCTGCATCGCCTAACAAATCGGCGGTACCGTCGCACAGTGTGACAGTACCTTAAGGGTACCTTTACACACAGAGATATATTGCTTGCAGCTCACTGGTTGCAGTGAAATCATGACACATTGTTACATTGTACCACACAAATGGAGCAATGTGTCCATGATTTCACTGCAACCAGTGAGCTGCAAGCAATATATCTCTGTGTGTTAAGGTACCTTAAGGCTACATTCACACACAGCATTTTGTCTGCATTTGTGAGGATCCATTTGTGATGCAGAAACTACATCAAGAATGGATCCTCACAAAACGCAGCTTTATGATGTGTGAATGTATGGTGTTATCTGCTGCGCTGTTTACTCACACCCCCCCCCCCCCCCCCGCTCTCCCCCAGTGACCTCCAGTGACCTCCAGCGATGTTCTCATTCCCGGAATCTGCAGTGTTCGGTGCCTCTAGGACCCTGCGCATGTGACTGGCTGACACCGCTCAGGCACATGGTGCAGTGCCAGGTCCTCGAGCACCAAACAGACAACAGGTCCTGCAGCCTCCAGGATGAGAAGACATTGCTGTAGATCACTGTGGGAGTGTGTGGAGGTGAGTAAGAGTGCAGCTTTTACTTTTTTACATGTCTGTTTTTCATTTGTGATTTATAAAAATATATATATTTTTAATCTAATGCATTTACTTTACTTTATTTGAATACTGATTTCCAAGTTTTTATTGTCAGTATATTATTTCTGGGCCATTGTGACCTATCATATTATATGATTTTTCTGTGTTTTTGTTCACAGGTATTCATGGTGCAGCAGACGGCTAATAGAAGACCGATACACATGGTCTAACGAAATGTCTTTATCTGATCTTATTCCACTTGAGACATCTGTAAAGTCAAATGCATTGAACAAACCCAGTTGGACGGAGAGACTAGTGGTGGGGCACAACGTCAGCTTTGATAGAGCATATATTAAAGAACAATATCTCATTAAAGTAAGTGCATCTACCTAGCCTGCTAATGTCCAATATCTATGTTGCATTTTGACATTGCATCCGGTGATTGTTAATGGCGTCAAGTTGTGACATATTGTTAAATCCTGTACTATTTTTGGAGGTCAAGTGGAACTAATAAGCCAAATTGTAGCTATATCGCTTTTTTTTTTTTTCTTAAAACCAAATTGCATCTTTGATAACCCAAATAATGTGACTTGAGACCAGCTGTTACAGAACTCATATCCATGTTGCCCTTGCTAAAGGTACCACTGTGCTTCCACAAAGGTAAAAAAGGTAAGAAGTCTATACTTCATATTTATGACAGTTAGTGATATTTATATATTTTTTATATCCACTTTCTTCACATGGTTATTGTGCAGTCATGAGGCCTTAGTGTCTCCTAGCAGAAATGATAGATTTATGATTTGCAGCAGCCACATGGACATTAGACTGAAATAGACCAACTCTGACCCATTGACTTCTATGGGAGAATTTACCAGGCTCTATGACCTGTGTGTCATGTGTGGAGCGGATGAGCGGAATGGAGCAGGAAGGGATAATAGGCAAGGGCAACTGGGAGGATAGCCTTGCCCTGGACTTGGGATTCCTGACTAGCCCTGCACCCAGAGGTACCTCTGAAGGAGAGGAGGTTTGGGCCACCACCCTATCTCTCAACTCCTGAACTTGACCTCTGCAAAGAGCCCCTACCCCACCCATGGACCAAGAAAGGACATGACTACAATGGAAGGGGACTGCATCTTCTCCAGCAGCACGTCTGCACAGCATGGGTCCTAGATGAGAAATTAATTCAATCTGCGACACCTAGTGGAGGGAATTGGAGCTATTTCAAGGCAGGGGAGTGGAGATCTAAATGCTAAGACAAACCCCTCCACCTTCACCTAAGCAATGACTCACTCATCCACCTGCAGAGCTGCAAACAGCAGACTAAGGGAAAAAAAACTCAATTTATAGCATAGCAGCAACATTCCAGGACTGCAAAGGCATTCAATACGTGACAGTACTTCCCCTTTATGAGAGGCCTTTTGACTCTAAACCCGACACATACAGCAACGGTCTAAACTTCCTGAGTGATGACCTGTGGAAGATATTACAGGTACAAAGCCCCGGAGGAAGTTCTATCTGGAACAACATGGGGTTGCAAATGGCCGATACTCTAAACGGACCAATAACTCCAGTAGTAGGAGCTCCAGCTGCACACTTCCACCTTGCTGTTTTGACAGCGCCCACACATAATCATTCACAGTCAGGTCTGGACCTGAACGTTTATTGCCATTTATGCGGTCACAGACAGAGGATCCATTCTTGGGGTGGGCAAATTATCAGAGACGTTTCCCTGTCACAGGAGTATTCTCACAAACGGCTTAATGGGAGTCACCACCTTTTCCCTATCTTACTTCTCAGGATAACACCTGAGCCCAGTATCAATCTGAGGTGTAGGCTGGATGTTACCCCTATTCTTCTGTAGGTGTTTAACCACCTCCTCTGGGAGACATAGGAGCAAGCCTGAAGAACACAGCAGAGACAGTAGTATTCAGGCTCTTATCCTCAATGGATGTCAGCGCTGAGAAACTGGTTAAGCGCAGTATGGACAGACCCTAATAAAGTGATCAGTTTGACCACAAAAGAAACAAACCTCCCCACCTGATGAACTGCAGATGGGCTAGTATGAGAAATCATATTCCCCAACTGCTTAGGTACATCAGGACCCTCACATGTCACCTCCACAGCAGGGATGGCCACCAGGGGCAGGTTGGTTCAGGTCTGTCCAACCTAATAGTAAGCGCCATAGTAGCCTCCACTGACTCCGGAGCAGTGTACTGAGTCATGGAGTCTTGTAGCCAATCTGAAAAACCCAGACAGAACTGACTCCTAAGAGTATGGTCATTCCACTGAGTGTCAGTGGCCTATCTGCTCAACTTAGGGCAATACTCCTCGGCCAGTCACGCTCCCTGCCTGCGCTTACGTAGTTTAGACTCAGCCAAAGAGATGGCAACAGGGTCACCATACACCAGGACCAGAGCCGCAAAAAAACTCATCCACTGACCACATAGAAGGAGAATCGGTCAGCAGAGAGAAGACCCAGGCCTGGGGATCTCCCTTAAGAAGGGAGCATATAATCCCCACACACTGTTCCTCACTCCCTGAAGAATGAGTGCGGAGCCTGAAGTACAACTTACAGGTCTCTCTGAAAACTATAAAGTTATCTCTGCCTCCCAAATATCAGTCAGGGAGGGATATATTGGGTTCTAGTACAGCCTGGACATGAGCTGCAGCCAAATACCCAACAACTTTCTGAGGCTGATGCACCACCTGGTTACATAAGGCACAAAACCTCCTGACATAATTCCTCCACCAGTTGTGCAGAAGTTTGTGTTGAAGCCATAGCGGCTTCGGAATATAGTGGGTTGCCAATATTGTCACGTGTGGAGTGGATGAGGGGAATGGAGCAGGAAGGGATAATGAGCAAGGGCAACTAGGAGGCTAGACTGGCTATGGACTTATGGTCCCTGACTATCCCTGCTCCCAAAGGTACCTCTGAAGGTGAGGAGGTCCGGGCCACCACCCTTTCCTCAACTCCTTAACCTGCCCTCTGCTTAGAGCCGCTACATCCACCCACGGATCAGGAAAAGGACACCACTCTAATGGAAGGTGACCGCAGCTGTTCCAGCAGCACATCTGCACAGCACGGGTCTGAGATGAGATTGAACTCCATCTGCAACACCTAGTGGAGGGAAGTGGAGCTATTTTAAGGCTAGAGGAGTGGAGATGTGAATGCTAAGACACACCCCTCCACCTGCAGAGCTGCAAACCGCAGACTAAACCCTCAATTAAATAGCACAGCAGCAACACTCTGGGACTGCATAGGCAATCAATACATCACACTGTGGTTCTTTTCATTGTAATCTTGCCTGTAAAGATAAAGCCATATCCACTGTAAAGTATCGTTGAACAGTCACTGTAACACCTTTATTCTGAGGATCAGTGGGGTTTCAGCAGTTGGACAAGTTGGGAAATCAAAGGCATCTAGCACCATGCCATCACATTCTGTAATGGGAGTACCCCTTTAAATACCTATTTTCAGTTATTGTTAATAATCCATTTGCTTTTCCATTGCACTGTGTGGCGAAATATGAATAGTGGGTTATTAGTCACCAGTGGCTTTATTTGTACTCTAATCATTAAAGTATGATGTCCTGTAATACATTGGGGTGTGCATCAGACACGGAGGTGCGCAGACAATCACAGCAAGAAACTATTATGTAAGCAAATTACTAAATTGAGACAGATTTTGTTTCCAGATTTTCAGGTAGCCACATGAGCTATTCATTTTCTGAATCTCTCACGCTAGTGTCCAACTGACAAATAATTGTAAAGTTAGAAAACGGCAAACAGAGAATAATACGAAAACATATAGCGATGCTGACTATAGGAATCAACCTTGGCATTTTGGCGCAGCACCAATACATGACCTCAACAAGGCACAGCTGCACCTTGCATGAGTGCAATGACCAATGACTGACCAAAGGAATGCTGTGGTAAGATAAAAATTTTCTAATTTGTCCTTTGCTGATTGTGGACACTGATTTGGTGGCTAGGACTTGTGATAAGTGGGGACCCTTGAAGTGGGTCACAAATGACCTCAACAGCCAGCGCTGCCATCACCTCTACATACGTTGGACATCACTTGTCATTTCCTCAAAGTGAATCACCACTTTCGATCATCACGGTATTTTGTGTTCAAAATTCTTTGAAAATTAATTTTTCAATATATCTTTTATAGCTGTCTTTACTACAGTAAGTAAATAGGGAACTTAGTTATAATAATAATATTTATTCATTTTTATAGTGCTATTAATTCCATAGCACTTTACATACATTTGCAACACTGTCCCCATTGGGGCTCACAATCTAAACATCCTATCAGAATGTCTTTTTAAATGTGAGAGGAAACCGGAGTGCCCGGAGGAAACCCACGCAAACATGAGGAGAACATGCAAATTCTTTGCACATGTTGTCCTTGGTGGGAATTGAACACAGGACCTCAGCACTGCAAGGCTGCACTGAGCCACCGTGCCGCCACTATTTTGATCAAAAAAGCATGAAAGCTATCTCACCACGACAAGGTGTGCCCTATCTCTTGTATTAAACCTCTCTAAGAGCCCACCGGCCTCAATAAATCTCAACAGAGCAGGACTCAGACCTAATGGTCAGACACCTCCGTCTGGAAAGCTATGTAGACTATGTGCACAGACAAAAAGGGGGAGCTACACCCCTTTATGTACAAAGTAAGAAAAACTAAAGCAAACCATGAAGATACACATGAGATAGGACCATCCTGATTGGGTACACCTTGTGGTGGTGTGATGGCTTTTATACATTTTGATCAAAATGATGGCATCTAAGTTTTCTATGTTATTTACGGTACATGTATTATTACTGTTTTTCTTTACTGCAGAGTATATGTATGCTAGGTTATGTCTGCTAATGGCCACAGTGTGATCGTGCACCTATGCGCTTCACTTATACCAACATATTCCCCAGCTCATTTCTTTGTTTTTGTTCTTTGTACCTTTTACATACAGGGGCATGGCTCTCTGTTTGGGCTGTTCATTTAGTCTTTATAGCTTTCCATGGGCAGATGTTTAGTCAGGCCACGGTCCTGCTCTGCCCCTGTCTATTAAGGTCTGTTGCAGGGCTGTGGAGTCAGTAAGCCAAACCTCTGACTCCAACTCTGACTTCAACACCAACACCGACTCTGACTTCACAGCCCTGGGCTCTGTTGGCATATAGAGAGGTTTAATACTAGATATAGGACACCTTGTCGCTGTGGGATGGCTTGCATGTTTTTAATCAAATAATGTAAGCTTCATTTACATGTGTCATTACTATTTACTTACTGCAGGGTATTTGCTCATGTTGTTTTTATCCTAGGTTGTGGCTGTTATATAACATGCTAATATTCTATGTGACTGATGTTCTGTAGTCACAGTAAGGCCCCTTTCACACCAGCAGTAATCGCTGATCGCAGCAGTTGCAGTGAAAAAACCGCAACTGCCGCGATTACCGCATAACGGCCGCACTTGTGGTTCACTTGCGGCAAGCCCTATGCAATGCCTATGGGGCTTGCGGTAAGTGTGCAGCAGGTGCGGCAAGTGCGGTTTCGCCACTTGCGGCAGATGCGGCCGCGAGAAAACCGCAGCTGACCGCGTTTTTTTTTCGTGGCCACATCTGCCGCATGTGCCGATACCGCAACTGTACCGCACTTGTCGCACCTGCCGCAAGCCCCATAGACATTGCATGGGGCTTGCCTCAAGTGAAATGCAAGTGCGGCCACTATGCGGTAATCACGGCAGTTGCGTTTTTTTCACCGCAACTGCCGCGATCAGCGATTACCGCTGATGTGAAAGGGGCCTAAGTCATGTTGCAGTCACATCTTCTACTGTCATCACAAAGCATTCACTGATCTCAGGGAGACCAGTCCAAGAAAACACTGCGGGCAGCTGCTTCCACCTAGCCAGAATCCTACTCCACACTGATGAGGAGCAACACCCCGAAACAGCTGTGTCTGGATGGGTACCTGGCCTTGGTATTCCCTTGTCATATCTCTAAGCTTGTAAAAGAGCTGGATATTGACTAAAAGGGCCACTTAATATGGTGGTTATGGTGTTCTCCGCAAGGAGCCACCCCTTGGCTGGGTCCTTCCCTGGAGAGATATCTGGCTAGTCCTGTGTTTGAGACTCCTAACCGAGGCTCCACAGACTCTATTTACATCTTCTACTGTATCACGTCTGCTCTTTTATGGCTACATATCAGTCGCATACTACAGATGTTATATACAGGACAGTGTGTTATTGCTATACCCTATATAATGACCTTTTTTCATGTGCATTAAAGGGGTTGTCCGGTCTTAAATGAAAATTCTACAGTCATTCTATGTGATTGCAGACTTATCAATCCTTCCAGCACCTGCACTTTGTTCTGCGAGGATTCACTGGTTTCTAACGGACTTCAATTATGCAATATGCATGTTCCAGGCCAGAACCCGACTAGTAGGCCTCGCTCATTAAAAGTGTATGGGGTGGGTGTGTCCAACTAGTGGGCATGTCCTTGTTCCATACACTTGGGGGAGTGGCTTACGCAATACTAGTCACCTTTTGGCTAGGAACATACATATCGCATAATTGCGGTCCGTTCCCAGCTTAGAAACTGCAAATCCTCGCAGTGCACAATGCGTGTGTGCGACACCCACCAGGGCCATGGGGGACTCTGTAACCGGGCCGGTCGATTCGGTGGGAAGTCACGGTGGCAGTGACCTGGCTCCGTGACCCTGGGCGTGCAGTTGAAGGGGATTATTTACAGGGGATAGTTTGTGACGCCACCTGTAGTTGTTCTGGTCAGGGTGACCAGCATTGCTGTGGGACCTCTGGGACTGATGGAATGGCAGCTTTGATGGTATCGCTCCCCACAGGTAGAGCGGATCCCCAGGGATAGTGGTAGAACGGGAAATTGTTTTGGAGGGAGACAATGGTGATAGTAGTCGTTGTTGCAGCTGGGATGCAAAACAGTGAGCGCGGGAAATGACTGGAGGACACTGGGGTTTGCAGTTTCTGTACCTTTTACTTGTGGACCAGACAGGTGCGATCCTGCCGGGTGCTGTGCTTCTCCATGATGCAGTTGGCTAGCTCTCAGATTATGTGGGATCGCTCCACCAAGACACCTTTCATGAGCCTCTCTGGGCCGTCTCCCCACGCTGGCTACCCTCCTTTCCTGCTCTGCATCCTTGTGAACAGTTTCCCAAGCTAGTGGCCACGGGTCTTGTCGGGTGACAGCTCAATGTCCCCTGGCCCTAGGTCTGACCACCGTTTTGCAGAATGTCCACGGTTGTGGCTGCTGCCCATGCAAGCACAGCAGCCTCCAGTTTTCTGATCATCATAATGGGAGACCCAGACAATGGGGTTTAGGGCGCTGCCCTCCGGAGGTCACACTAGGTACTACAAGTTTGTAGCACCGCCTCCTCCGCTTATAAACCCCCACCGTAGGAGACATCCTCAGTTTTAAACTTAGTGTGCTCGGAGGATCACGCTTTGCTTGCACTTCACTGCATTCTCACAGCTTACGTGATGGCGTATGAAGACAAGGTAAAATGGTCCCGCTCGGGATCCCCGACAGCCTCCCCGCTCACCCTCTGCGGAACACGCTGGTGGAGGTACCGGAGGGCTTTTAGCCTGGACACTTCAGTGTTCTCCCGGTACGCTGTCGCGCTCCTTCCTTTCCATCCCTCCATGGAGGCTCTGGTAAGGGGGAGCCTGGAGCCTTGCACAGCTCCGCTCCGTCCGAGGCCTCCCTAAATGGTGCTTACAGACCGGACGGAGCCAGCCCAGTCCGAGGCCTCCCTAAATGGTGCTTACACTCCGGACTGGTGCTGTACCCCCGTCCGAGGCCTCCCTAAAGGTGCTTACAGACCGGACCGGCACTGAGGCACCTGGTGTGTCTCCTGTGTGCCTGGGGGTAGTGTCTGTCACTGTGGTGTCATGACACTCAGACCGCGCGGTTACCCTCGGGTCCGCGGTTCTGGCGGTGACCCTGTGCTGGGGTCGCCCTGGCTGACCGCCCTGTGTGTCACAGGGGCTGAGGCTGTAGACTGCGAGTGTTTTTATGTGTACATGCAGTCTGAGAGTGTGTGTGGTGATATTCACACTCTTTTCCCGCGCTGCGGGCTCCGGCACCTCCATTGCTGAGGCAGTCTGGAGGAGGAGGAGGCAGCCCTTATGGTGACATCACCGCTGGGCGTGTTGTGTGTTCTTCCCGCGTGTTCCTGGCTCCGCCCACATCTTCACTGTCGGCGGCCATCTTCTCCCTCACTTCCCGGCTGGGATCTGGCTGCAGCGCGTGTCTGCACTTGCAAGGGAGACCGGAACTCGCGGAGGTCACACACACACACCGCTTCCTCCTACCGCTTTACTGCGGTCGGTAAGCCACCGGGATTCCCGGTTTGTTTGTGAACTTTGGCTTATATTCCCCTCACTGTGGTGATGTCCTCAGTTGGGAAGCATGCTGCTAAGGCGGCAGTGGTCACCGTTACCTGCGCTACATGCAACGGGACACTGGTGGAGGGGTCCTGCAATAACTGCGGACGCCCAGAGGCCCGGTCTGCTACTACTGAGTCTGCAAATCCGGGATTATACCCTGAGGTTCAGGTGATCCCAGGGCCATGGGAAACGCAGAATAAGATTAATGAATCTCTGCTGTCCCAGATGTCCTCCATGTCGCAAACCCTGGAGGCACTGCATAGGAGACTGGAGAACCCAGCTACTCCTCCTAGTTACCCCCGGGTGTCTCTTACTTCTGCTGTAAGACCCCCTAAGCGAGCCCGTGAGGCTTCTCCTGAGCTCCAGACTCTCTCTGAGGAGGAGCGTTCCTCTGATGGTGAGGAAGATGATGGGGGTTCTACTCTTGGGTCTATGTCTGAACCTCCAGATGGGGTGGAGGATCTGGTGTCCTCCATCAATGAGACATTGCGTCTTGTCACTCCTCCTGAGGAGGTGACTGTACACCCCAAGGAGATATACCAATGGCTGCGGCCAGAGGCTAGACCAAGTGGCTCCTTCATGGACCACACTAATTTCGGAAGGGTGATTAAAGCTCCCAGGTTGCATCCTGGGCGGCGTTATGTCCGTAAAACTAAGGACAATCGCTTTCCCTTTCCCCAGGAGGCGCTCCAGGAATGGTCGCAGTCCCCCAAGGTGGATGCTTCCATGACTAGGATTGCTGCGCGCTCCTTGTTTTCTGCCTCTGATAGCTCCTCGTTGAAGGATGCTACTGATAGACAGGTCGAGCAACTCGCCAAGTCTTCCTATGAGGCGTGTGGGGTCTTCGTTTGCCCCTAATTTTGCCGCGGTCTGGACCCTACAAGCGATTACTATCTGTTTGGATGGTATCACTGATCTAGCTAGGTCCAGTCCAGAGGTCCTGGCTCTCACTGAGAGAGCAAGGGCCTATGCGGACTATGCCAGGACGGCATCTTTGGAAACTGCCACTCGCTCTGCTGTGGCCTCGGCCAATGCAATTGCGATCCGCAGGCTGTTGTGGCTGCGTCTTTGGGACTCAGATGCCACATCTAAGAAGATTTTACAAAATCTTCCGTTCGCTGGTGACAGGCTTTTTGGCACCGAACTGGACAAATTGATAAAGGATTCTGCTGAGTCTAAGATACCGCAGAACAAGCCTAAGCCACGGTACACCGTGAAAAGGAACCCTAAGCAGTGGTCCTTTCGCTCCGGTTCACAGTCATCAACGGCGTCCACTCGCTCAGACCGAGGGGGCAAGCCTGCTACTCAGTGGCGTTCCAAGAGTCGTCAGAAGAAGCCGGCGGGGGCAGCGGCTGCCACCCCCAAGCCCGCCTCGACATGACTCGCTCTCTCATCCTGCCTCCCCACAGGTGGGGGGCCGCCTGTCCCGCTTTCAGGACAAGTGGCTTCTTCACATTCACGATCAGTGGGTTCGAGACGTAGTCTCAAGAGGTTACAGGATAGAGCTGACGTCACGACCAATACACCGATTCCATCGGTCGGTTCCATCCCCAGAAAAGGCTCAGGCTTTTCACCTGGTGTTGGAGGGACTCCGCAGAGACGGAGTGGTGGTCCCTGTGCCCACGGAAGAGAGGTTCAGGGGTTTTTACTCCAACCTCTTTATTGTCCCAAAGAAGGACGGCTCTTTTCGCCCGGTGTTGGACCTCAAGTTGTTCAACCGTCACGTGTTGGTTCGGAAGTTCCGCATGGAATCCCTGCGCTCAGTGATCGCGGCTGTGTCACAGGGAGACTTCCTAGCGTCCATCGATATCAGGGACGCTTACCTTCACGTCCCCATTGCACCAGCTCATCAGCGCTGGTTGAGATTCGCAGTGGGGGAAGAGCACTTCCAATTTGTGGCACTGCCATTCGGGCTAGCCTCAGCACCACGGGTGTTCACAAAGGTGATGGCCTCCATGATGGCTCTCCTGCATGCGCAGGGACACGCCGTCATACCCTATTTGGACGACCTGTTGGTCAGGGCGCCATCGGAAGACCTTTGTCGGGTGAGCCTGGAGGTGACCATGAAGTCCCTGGAACGGTTCGGGTGGCTTATCAACATTCAAAAGTCGACCCTGGTTCCGACCCAGTCATTGACATATCTGGGCATGGACTTCCACACGGACTCGGCCCTGGTGTCCCTACCTCAAGCCAAGCAGCTTGCGATCCAATCAGGAGTGCAGAATGTCCTCCTGTCTCCACAGTCATCCCTACGGGTATTGATGAGACTGGTGGGTCGCATGGTAGCGGCGATAGAGGCGGTGCCGTTCGCACAGTTTCGCCTCCGTCCTCTCCAGCTGGAGATTCTTCGCAGATGGGACAAGAGGACGATTTCTTTGAATCGGCTGGTGACGCTGTCACAACCAACCAGGGATTCCCTACAGTGGTGGCTACAGCCACATCATCTGTCACGGGGACGGTCCTTCCTAAAACCGTCATGGTTAGTGGTGACCACCGACGCCAGTCTGAAGGGCTGGGGTGCGGTGTTCTTGCACCACAGGGCTCAAGGCCTCTGGACTCAGTCGGAGTCGGCGTTGCAGATCAACGTGCTGGAGATCAAGGCGGTCTATCTGGCGCTCCTGGCGTTTCAGAAATTCCTGTCAGGACAACCCATTCGGGTACAGTCCGACAATGCGACGGCCGTCGCCTACATAAATCATCAGGGAGGGACCAGAAGTGCTCAGGCCCTCACCGAAGTCCACCGCATTCTAGCTTGGGTGGAGGAAAACGGCTGCCTGATCTCCGCAGTTCACATCCCAGGGGTCGAGAACTGGGAGGCCGACTATCTGAGCCGACAGGGGATGGACGCCGGAGAGTGGTCCCTTCATCCAGACGTCTTCCGGGACATCTGCGGCAGATGGGGCACTCCGGACGTGGATCTGATGGCCTCACGGCTGAATCATCAGGTGCCCCAATACGTGGCGAGATCATGGGATCCTCAGTCTCTGGGGGCGGATGCCCTGATCCTGAGTTGGTCCAGCTTCCAGCTGCCATATGTGTTCCCGCCTCTAGCTCTGATTCCCAGGGTCCTGTGGAAGATCAGGACGGAATGCAGAGTAGCCATTCTAGTGGCTCCAGATTGGCCCAGGAGGTCCTGGTACCCGGACCTGTGGCAACTGTCAGGCGGACACCGGTGGGCTCTTCCAGAGCGCGCAGATCTTCTCGCGCAAGGCCCATTCTTCCACCTCAATTCCAGGGCCCTCAGATTGACTGCATGGCTCTTGAGGCCTGGCTGCTGACATCCAGAGGTTTCTCTCCTACAGTGGTTGCCACTATGAATCGGGCAAGGAAACCTGTTTCCAGGAAGATATACCACAGAACGTGGAAAATCTTTTTTACCTGGTGTGCATCTGGTGGTCGCTCACCGTGGCCGTTGTCTATTCCGACATTGTTGGCCTTCCTACAGTCGGGTTTGGAGTTGGGATTATCCCTTGGCTCTCTGAAAGGTCAAGTATCAGCACTTTCCGTGCTATTTGACAGGCGCTTGGCGCTCCTCCCGAAGGTCCGCCAATTTCTGCAGGGGGTGTCTCGGGTGGTTCCGCCCTACAGGCGGCCCCTGGACCCTTGGGACCTCAACATGGTCCTAGCGGCATTGCAGAAACCGCCGTTCGAGCCACTGAGAGACATCTCTCTCTCTCGTCTGTCCCAGAAGGTGGTCTTTCTGGTGGCGATTACGTCTCTGAGAAGGGTCTCAGAATTGGCTGCACTTTCGTGCAAGTCACCCTTTCTGGTGGTTCACCAGGACAAGGTGGTGTTGCGCCCACGGCCTGAATTTTTGCCGAAGGTGGTTTCAACATTCCACTTGAACCAGGAGATTGTTCTCCCATCATTTTGCCCCGCTCCCGTTCATCAGGTTGAGCGCGACCTCCATACTCTGGATCTCGTGAGAGCTGTACGCATTTATGTGTCCAGGACCGCCTCCTTTAGGAGTTCGGATTCCTTATTTGTCCTCACGATGGGTCGCTGTAAGGGGTCCGCGGCTTCAAAGTCGACCTTGGCCAGATGGATCAAGGCTCCCATTCAGGAGGCTTACCGGTCTTCTGGTTTGCCTCTCCCGGTGGGGTTGAAGGCACACTCTACTAGAGCTGTAGGTGCCTCTTGGGCCTTGCGACATCGAGCTTCTGCTCTACAGGTGTGTCAAGCGGCCACTTGGTCCAGCCTGCACACTTTCTCTAAGCACTATATGGTGCATGCCCATGCCTCTGCGGATGCGAGTTTGGGCAGGCGGGTTCTCCAGGCGGCGGTTGCCCACCTTTAAAAGGGAACCATGTGTTATCCGTCTTGTTGAGGAACTCTTCCCGCCCTGGGGTATTGCTTTAGGACATCCCCATTGTCTGGGTCTCCCATTATGATGATCAGAAAAAAGAGAATTTTGTTTACGTACCGTAAATTCTTTTTTCTTGAATCATCAATGGGAGACCCAGCACCCACCCAGTTGTTCTGTTGCATGTTTGCATTTGATCTGTTCTCTGTTGAGACAGTGTTTCCGGGTTGTTACACCGTCTGTGCACGGCATTCTTCCCGATGTTTCGGGTGTGGTTTATTTCTCCTCGCAGCTTATGGACTAAACTGAGGATGTCTCCTACGGTGGGGGTTTATAAGCGGAGGAGGCGGTGCTACAAACTTGTAGTACCTAGTGTGACCTCCGGAGGGCAGCGCCCTAAACCCCATTGTCTGGGTCTCCCATTGATGATTCAAGAAAAAAGAATTTACGGTACGTAAACAAAATTCTCTTTTTTCCTAGCCAAGTCTTGCAGTACTTTTGCTAGATTGGGGCAGGTCCCCCTCTGTGACTTAGTCCCTCCACACAGCCTGCAGTGGATTCGGGGTGCCACGGGTGGAACCTCCACTCCCGTTCCCCCTAGGACTCGTTCACTCTCTCGATGTTCCTGACAGATTCCCCTAACTCCTCCTTTTCCTCTTGGCTTTTCCTACCTTCTTTTCCCACCCCCTCTACCTACTCCCTTCCCCAGCCAGTGATGGGGTCTGCCCGTCATGGGGTCTCTTCCGCCTCAGCATCTCCTGGCTTGGGGTTAGGATGGTGTTGGGTACAAGTGTGTATATCTTGGTATTGCAACCCCTCTCACCTGAGAGCGGTAACACCACATCTGTGGAGTAGGTGCAGTATTACTGTAGCGACCAATCCGCAAGGACGCTACATGTGCTGGGAGCAATGATGGGTCTGCAATCACTTGACTGTAGAACTATCATTTCAGGCTACATTCGCACAGTGCGCTTTTGGTGCGTTTTTTTGAGGATCTGCTTTCCAGCTGCAAAACGGATCCACTTTTTCAAAAAATGCATCATCCATTCACACAGTGCATCTTTGCTGCATTTTGTACGGATCCGTTTTTTTTGTGCACATTCAACAATGGGGGCAATGGAGAAAACGCACCAGGAAAAACGCCAAAGAATTGACATGCTCATTCTTTTTGAGGATACATACTCACACATCAATACTTATATTCATACACTCACACATACATACATACATATATACACACTCACACACAAATATGTATATATACATACTCACTATGGATGTCTCATAGTTAATGTTTTTGTGAATAGGTTATATTTGATCCGTATTAATTATCCAGTAATTAACTTTGGGTGTGGTTACATTAAATGAAATAATACAGACACCCTTTACTTGTTTTGGTAAAAAAACAAAAACGTTCCCTATAGATTTACCTCCAAATGTAGACGATTCCACAAATACCAAGAATGATCAGGCAGTGACATAACACGGAATGTTTTAGGCTAACATTGTGACGTCACTGTTTTGTTCTCTTCCATATATGGCAAGTTATAGGTCACCTGATAAACATGCAGGCTAACTGTCAAAACAGCATCTATTACCTCACACATACAAACAATATAAAGCACGGGGCTAAAATTTCCCCTTAAAACAATAGTCTATGACTTTGTTGCAAAATTTTGTGATTGTAGATGCGACGGTGCCGATTCCTTTAGTGGACATACACACACACACACTTTGTGACTTTTATGTGCAAAATAATCATTCTATTTTGTCGTATCTAAGAACAGTTAGTTACTATCCTAGGAAATGACGGGTTCTACAGCTGGTGCTTCAATAAAATTAAAAATGTGGCAATAAAAATGCAACCACCAGGGCGAAGAGTGGGTTCAATAGCTAGTAAAGTATAAAAGGAGAGTTGTATCCGGACTCCATCCCATCTACCATGAAGCTCCCAGTTAGTGGTATGATCTGGGGATGTATCAGTGCAGAATTTGTGTGATTACCAGGACAGTGAATGCCACAAACATATGAATTGTTTGAGCCTAAACTGAAGCCTCCTGCAAGAGATCTTTTTCAATATAGTGAATCCTTGGTTTCAACAGAATTCAGCTACAGGTCTAGTTGCTGCCGTGTACAAACAGTGGTTTTTGGATAATCCTAACCCATTTATAGAATAGTCTGGAGATAACCCTGATCTTAAATGGGAAATCCAGGTTTAAGAAAACTTTACTGCATACTTTCAAAAACAGCGCCACCCCTGCCTACAGGCAACATGTGGTATTACAGCATAGGGCCATTCACTTAAATGAAGCTGCGCTACAATATCACACAACCTGTAGACGCGGGGTGGCGTTTTTGAAGAAAATTATCCATGTTTATAGAATTCTGGACAACCTCTTTAACCCATCGCAATCTATGAAGTCAATTAAAGAAACTTGTTAGAAGAAGTAACCAGGGATTCAAACATAATTCTTGGAAGCAATGATATAATTTTGGTCTTGCATAATGATTTTTTGAAAAAGTAAAAAACTTGATTAACTCCATTGGAAGATGCCGTATGGCCATAATTAAGGATAAAGGTTTCCAACTAAAGTATTAACCGACCTGTTGAAGCTTTTAGTTTTTTTCATTTTTGTTTCACTTTTCTTGTCTATAACTGCTGATCTGCTAAGATTATTTTCATAAAATGTTTTACATTAAATTCTAGATTAAATTGCATTCCCAATGATATATAATTTTATGGAATTATTAAGAAAAAACTGGTATTATGAGCGCTAAAACATCAAAACTTCACTTTTTTTTTAATGTTTTTCACAATTTTAACCACTAGTGTATGAGTGTATGCAAGAAGTTCTCCGTAGTGTAAGTTTCAGGCAGGTCTCTGTTTTTTACTAGTTTGGTAAAAGATAATCAGAAACACACATTTTAGTAATATGCGCAGACTGAGAATGACAGGTTACTGTTGGTTAATGTTCCAGGGCTCCAAAATGCGTTTTATGGACACTATGAGCATGCATATGGCTGTTTCAGGCCTTACTGGATTTCAGCGGAGCTTATGGATGGCAAGTAAATACGGGAGGAAGAAAGGACTGCAGGAGGTTAAGCAGCACATCATGAAAACACGAAGCAAGGGTGATGGCCCTGCAGTAAGTACCGCATGCAAACATCTTCCCGGGAGATCTGATGGTGAGTTTACACGCCGCGATATCGGCGTCCAACTCCGACCCAACTCCGACAAAAAGTCACGTGGGTTGCGAGTTGGATCCGATATCGTGTGCGCGTTGTACGGCTTGAGCGTACAACGCGATGCTGGAACGATGCCAAAACGATATTGGAGTTGAATAGCAGAGCTATTCAACTCCCCGATATCGCAAAGCCGTTGTACCAGCATCGCTGCGTGTGACAGCCCAACTCCGATCTGTACTCGCACCTCACCCATTAACTCCCATGTTAAATGGTCGTTACTGGGTTGGTGGGCGTACACATCGGAGGGACGTTGTTTCCCGATATCGCAGCGTGTAAACCGGAGATGCGATATCGGGAAAAGGCCTGAAAAAATGCGCGCTCCCGCGGCGTTGCCTCCGATATCGCGGCGATATCGGAACGTGTAACCCCACCATAAGGGTACTTTCACATCAGCGGTTTTTGAAATTCACGGCAGTTGCGGTGAAAAAAACCGCATCTGCCGCTATTACCGCATAACGGCTGAACTTGCGGCACAGTTGCGGCAAGCCCCATGCAATGTCTATGGGGCTTGCAGTAAGGGTGCGGCAAGTGCGGTTTCGGCACTTGCGGCAGGTGCGGCCGCGAAAAAAAACTGTGGTCAGCTGCGGTTTTTTTGCGGCCGCAAGTGCCGATACCGCACTTGCCGTACCTGCCGCAAGCACCCATAGACTTTGTATGGGGCTTGCCGCACCTGTGCCGCAAGTTCAGCCGTTATGCGGTAATCGCGGCAGATGCGTTTTTTTTCATCGCATCTGCCGCGATTTAAAAAAAACGCTGATGTGAAAGTACCCTAACACTAAAACTTCTTTACCTTGCTATTCTTTATGTAGTGTACAGTAAATCTGCAATGGAGTGAACTTGAGCAAGTATCATCACCTTTACTGCCTGCCTGTGCCCACGGAGGGTTAACAGTGACAGGAATAGCTAAGCAAAAACAGAGTGTACAGCATCCGTAGTGCCATGTACTAGAATTCTGTCTTATTTCATCCTTTTAAAAATCATGTATCCTTACATACAAAGAAGACCTTTATCCACCATATATGATGCATAAGTCTATTAAGGGCCTGAAACGTATATGGAGGATGCACAGTTGTCTTTGTAAATATACATGACTTTTTTAGATTTAATTTCCTCTCCCCCTTTGAAAAACGTTATACTTATTACGTTACAATAATGTTACTTATCTATGCAAAAACATGTTTAATCTGATAAAATTTAACATCATAGTAAAAGTTACACATAGAATTACATTAATGTTTAAAACACATTTATAATCGTTAACACCTACCCACCGTACACCCCTCTCCTATCTGAATAGGAGGATAAAGTGAGAGGAGATTGGGAAGGAAAAGAAGGTCTATAAAATGTTCACAAGAAACTAGAAGGAAGCCACACTCGCCGGTGGCAGATTCTTTCAACGTTTATTTCAAGCAGGGATCTGGCTGGCATGTGGAAAGATGCGAACTATAGACTGGACTACAGCCGTTTCGAATGCAGGTGTGCTTTAATGGGTCCCCCGACACGGCCGTAGTCCAGCCTGTAGCCCGCATCCACCCACATGCCTGTCAGATCCCTGCTTGAAATACACATTGAAAGAATCTACCACCGGAGAGTGTGGCTTCCTTCTGTTCTTTTGTGAATATGTTGTGTGTGAAGTCTCTTCAGGAGTGGCGAGCACCAAAGCGATGGGCGGCTGCCTGGCACAGCACTCTTTCCTTCCAGTTCAATGAACTTGGAGTGGTAGTGCAGGTCAGATTTCCTTGTTTTTATAAAAAAAAAAAAAGGAATATGTTAACTTTCCTTTACCCAGAACCGTTTTATAGTTGAGAGTCTTTCTGCACTGATTATCCTTATGTTTTTATTATCTACTTAATCAGTATCAAACAAACAGATATTAGAGGAGGATATCTAAATTGTCACTTCAGTGAGGAAGTAGACAAACTCTAATGCCACCTAATAAAGGTAGCAATCCTAAGTCATAATTGACTCTTTAACAAGCCTTTTAATATGACTTAGGATTTTTGCCAGATCAGAACCCCAAACTGCAGACGTCTTAAGCCCCCGTCACTCATAGCGAGATCGCTGTTGCATCACAGGTTTTGTGAAACAACAGCGACCTCACCAGCGATCTCGCTATGTTTGACACGTAGCAGCGACCAGGCCCCCGCAGTGATATTGCCGATCGTGTCAGAATGGCCTAGACCATTTTTTGATCGTTGGGATTCCGCTGGGCAGCATGCATCGCTGTGTGTTTGACGCCTTAACAATGACCTCATTAGCGACTCAGAACTCAGCCACGTAGGTCTAAGTCATCTGACTAGCTGCTGTGTGACAGGGTCCCAACGACCACTGATGTCGTTATACGGGTTGCCGTATCGTTGCTGCGTCTTGAGAAAATCTGACTGTTTGACATCTCACCAGCGACCACATAGCGACATTCCAGCGTTCCTTACCAGGTCATATCGTTATCGGGATCGCTGGAATGTCGCCAAGTGTGACGGGACCCTTAGCCTCTCATACAGCCAGATCGGAATCCCCCACACTGCACTGATGAGAGGCAATCACCCCGAAACACAGCATCTGCAGTTTGGGGTTCTGATCTGGCACAAATTCTAAGTCATATTAAAAGGCTTGTTAAAGAGTCAATTATGACTTTTAGGATTGCTACCTTTATTGGGTGACATTAGAGTTCGTCCACTTCATATTTACCAGAGGAGCATTCCGGTTATAAGTCTCCTCATTGCTCTCCATATAGAGAATAGCTATTCCCACAGGAGGATATCTGACATTCATGTACATGTCATTATTAGTCTTACCAGGTATAAGTGTTTATAAACCTATTTTTTTCAGGTATGTAATTTCCTAAAGACTGGAAAGAATCCTAAAAGACCAAGTAATAATTCCTGGGAGAGTCTACTGTTTAGTCTAATCTTACTGATAGCTGCCGTTGTGTGACAGGTCACTCCATATACATGTCCGCAGGGAGAGGCCATTATAAAAATATTAACAAATCCTTTCAATTAGAAATGTAGTATAGTTCTCCGATTAGCTATGTCTCTTAAGTCATGTGCTGGACATTGCAGTAGCTTAGGTATCCATGGTTACGACCATGAGCAAGTAACTAACTGTCACTATATGAGTGGTCGTAACCATGGATGCCTACATGGTAATGCCCTACACATAAGGTAAGTAGCAGGAGCACTGTACTACATTTCTAATTGAAAGTATTTTCTAATATTATTATTAAATTAAATTAATCTTCCCACCGCTGCCTCCCTGATGCCAATCATTGTCTCCCCTGTCTGCAGCATAACACAGTTTTTTTTTTTTTTAGAAATGGCCGCTTAGCCCCGCCCCCTGCAGTGACGTCACTGCTTATACCCGCCCTCCTCCATGGTTAACATAGAGCAGGGCGGGGAAAGGTGGTGATGTCAGAGCAGGAGGCCGGCCGCCCGCCTCCTGCAGTGACATCACCGCTTATACCCGCCCTGCTCTATTCTAACCATAGAGCAGGGCGGGTATAAGCGGTGACGTCACCGCAGGGGGCGGGGCTAAGCGGCCATTTCTAAAAAAAACCTGTGTTATGCTGCAGAAGGGGAGACAATGATTGGCATCAGGGAGGCAACGGTGGGAAGATTAAACATGCAGGGGGTGTGAATCTGCCCTTTGGCTTCAGCCTCTAGCCACCTCCTTTCTGGCTGCAGGATGTAAGTTTTCTAAGTGTATTTACTCGGGGTACAGGGGGCTCAAGGGCTGGGGGACCACTTGCCTGGATGTAGCAAACATGCTGCATCCAGTGCTGTAATTAGATCACCATGTCTGGTTTGGTGACAGGTCCTATTTAAGAGTGTGACCCTTATGATGTTGATAGTCATAATTTTAGACTACAAGTTTATCATGAACACATTATCTTGATATTTTATGAATATGTATATTGCTGTGAATCATACAATAATTGGTACGGTATTACCAGGAAATCGTGTAATACAAGTCCAAAAAATGTTGAAAAGTATTATAGGTGTACCTTTATTGGCTAACCAGAAAAATTATATTTGTAAGCTTGTTAAGTACATGGCACATCATCATGGAATATTACAAATGAATTACTGAACTTTAAATACAAATACAGCAAGGAAATGAGGTGATGCTAAGTAGTTGGCTAAGGAGTAACACAATATTTGTGCATATTGTAACGTGCAGTGAAATGAACATTGTTCATTTGTGCTTTAACTACATGGATTCAATGTGTCCATGATTTTACATGCTACCGAGATCATTGAATACAATATCTGCAGAAATAGTGTGCTGTGTGAGTGGGCCTAAGGAAATTAAATTAAAGTCTTTGTTACTGATGCAGATGAGGTGGAAGTGTTCTTTTACACATCTGAAGATCTTCTTGTAGTGGTGTTAATGGTGTCCGTGTAATGACTCATGAATCCAGGTGTCAAATTGAGACCTTTTGTTCGAATTGGAACATTCATATGAATTTGAATTCCCAGATTTTTCTTTCTTTATTATTTTGAAAGTGACCTTTCAATATTAGAAATTTTAAGTCTGCCTATGCTGTGTCCAGGTTTGAGAAGTCTATTCCTTTCATGCGTGTAGGAATACACTTCTCACTTGTTATCGTATGTCTATGTAGATTCCTCCTTGTTTGTAGCTTTTGCATTGTTTCTCCAATATAGTTCTTTAGTGCACCTTGTACATTGTACCATATACACCACATTGGAGGATGTGCATGAAAAAAGTCAATGATCTTATAGTCCTGGTTTGTGTTGATTTTAGGGATGTATCTGTTGGTGATATGTGGGTACAAGTCTTGCATTTCTTGCTGTTACAGGAGAATGTGCCCATCTGTGACATGAGGACACTACTTACAAGGAGATTCCTTAGGTTGGAGGGCTGTTGTATAGGAGAGCAGTGACAGTTCTGGGAATATGGCTTTCAGTCTGTGGTACTTGTGGAATATCAGCGCCAATTTTCCTTAGGGTTTTCATGTGAGGATTTGTCAGGTGTTGTGTCCTCCTTCTGTTTGTAATCCAGGAGTTTGGGACTTGTGACTCTGTGGATCTGTTCATCTATTACTAGTAGATGATACCCTTGTTTTAGGAATGTTTTCCTTAGTGATAGTTGGTGTGTTTTCTGCCCTCATTGTCTGAACAGATTCCAATGTACCTCAGAGCTTGACGGTAGATTATTGATTTTTTTAGTGCGTCTTGGATGAAAGTTGTTCCATTTCATGTATGCTGGACGTTCTGTGGGTTTATGGTAAATAGACGTTTGTACAGTATTGTCTTTGATGTATATAGTTGTGTCCAGAAAATGTATTTGTGACTTTGAAAAGTTGAGGGTGAGCTTGATTGTTAGGTGGAACTTGTTGAAGTTGTTGTGGAAGGCAAGCAGAGCCTCCTTTGAGCCGACCTGATTATTAGTAGGTTATCAATATCAATATTGCGTCTCCCTCCCCTGCCTGTGCTCATGATGTAACAGCGTGTCTCTCCCTGACTGTGTTCAATCTTGGTGGGATATTCTGTCATTATTCCTTTCAGCATGGGACTCATCCAATATACAAATTGGTAGACAGAACAAAGCCAAATGTTTCTGGAATCTTCTCCTTGAAGCCACAAATGTGGGTATGAACCTTTCCCCCACCAGGGGCGGATCCACACGCCCTTGGAGAATAGACTCCTGCTAGATCAGAGTGTGTGTGTACTGAAGGGATAGGACCGAGCGGCTGCAGCCGGAGCATATCCAGGATGGTACACTTTCTCTAATTTAATGTGCCTCACATCCGTTCGTCCACCTCTCAGTGCTGAAACCGTGCTGTGAGGTGGACAGCAGCGGGTGCAGTGCATATTAAATGAGCATAATGAGTGGGCGCACATGACCTCCCGCTGGCTAAGCAACCTACGCCAGCCTCCTCCTAGCCCGCTCTAGAGCTGCAGCTCCCTCCAGCACAGCCCCACAGTCACATAGTCCGTATATTCGGATTATAAGATGCACCCCGCACTTTTCCCCAACATTTTGGGGATAAAAAATGTGTGTCTTATAGTTCAAAACTGAATTGGTCCAAATAGAATAGGTTATGTAAATTTACCATATTTTTGAAGTAACATTTGGGGACCTATATATTGGAAAACCACCAAAGAAGACCATTTTTAAACCAGCATCCATCACCATATTCAGAACTGCTGTCGGGGAGTTTATTAACCCCTCAGCTATTTTTCAGGAATTAAAGAAAAGTGGCAGGAATGAAAAATTTTATTTTTACCACCTAAATGTTGTTAACTTCTGAACAGGTCACTATAGTAGGAGACTCTAAGGCTATGTTCAGATGCTACACAAGTGATACACAATTTTCTGCATCAAATCTGCATCCACTATAAGGACGTATTACGCAGCTAAAGAATTGCGCTTTTGCTAGGTAATATGTGCTTTTTGATTTAAAAAAATCTGCATCCGTCTCTGCTCTCCCTGCCCAGCAGCACACCACTTACCTTGTGTAACAGCAAGCACTTCTGATTTCCACTGTGCCACACATCACATGGGTCACAGGCCCCCCTACCCACGTGACATGTGACATGGCCGAAACCCGGAAGTGCTGGGCAGTACGCAAGGTAAACTACACAAAAGAATTGACATACTAAAAATAAGCAGCTGCTACGTTGCACAAAAATGCTTAGACGTCACACAACAAAGTCACATTGACATTGCTGGCTGGCCGATATACGGTGCACATTTGTACAAATACGCTGTACAAGTGTGCAGCAAATGTGCTCTCGTCTGCACATTGAATAAGGCCATTATTTGAAAGTGAATTGCCATGGCAGCCATTAGGACCACACAATCATTATCTCAAAGTTAATGGGGTTAAAGAGGCGGATGAGCCCCCACACTCTGTTAACCATCTAGATGCCGTAGTCACTATTGACAGCAACATCTAAGGGGTTAATCTGCCAACGTGAGGTCAGTGCCAATTGTGACTGATACAACAGGGTGTCTACTATAATTGTACAGCCGACAGCTGCTGCTTTTTCACCTGTCGGAGGATGCTATTCACTTGCATCTCAGGTCAGTTTTAAGTCGTATTGGTGGTCAGTAGTGATGAGCGAGTGTAATGGTTACTATTCGCACACACAGTACGATATTCGCGATACTCGTTACTTGGTGAGTATCGCTGGTGCTCATATGTGATGTGTCTATCATTATCGATCTGACACATATTGCCGACTCCATTCAGTGCACCCAGTGAGCTGGCACCTCAGTGAGAGCCTCTTGAATGTTAAGATCTCTAGGGGCACAGCAAGGTGTTTTATTCAGTAGAAATGTTTGTGTAAAGCCCAGTCTATTCTCATATTTTTCTATAAATGGCAGAATTTTATTGCGTGCCTTTTTTGTTTGTTTTTGCAGATAAACTCATGGAGTGGGTGAATGTTAGCAGCATTAACAATCTGGCTGACGTCCATGCTCTCTATGTTGGAGGTCCTCCTTTAGAAAAGGAAGTACGAGACTGTTTATAAAAGGAAGTATGGCTGATATTCGAGCTCAGTTCCAGGTGAGAATACTAGAATTCATAATGCTTGATTAACAAAATTAGTGATTTGTTGGGTATAAAATTATATTAATTTGTGACACTACTTGAGTTGTCCTCCTGTCTTACTTTTTCAGATATTTCATACTTCAGTATTACTGGGAAAGTAAGGTGGAAGCCAATGTATGGAAGTGTAATCGTCGTTACAGTGTCCATAGACATTGGTCCACCATTATTCCCAAAGTCCTGACCAGCAAATCTGTTTGGAGGTAATCTGTCAGCAGGTTTTTTCTATCGCTTCAATGGGGACATAGGACATATCAGTGAGGCTGCTGCCACTAGGAGTCTGACACTATGCAAAAAATATAAAGCTTCTCCCCAGCAGTGTAGCCACACCAATGGCATGGAGATCATCTGTTGTAGCTTAGTGTTCATAGGAGCCAGACACAGGGCTGCACTCAGTCCTGTTTCTACCTTAGATATGTTTTTGTTTTTTAATGATGTCCCGTTTGTCTTTACGATACAGCTTGTCAATGGGCAGTGAGTGGAGTTGTCACTCTGTAATCACACACAGAGACCGAGAACACAGTGAGGAGTTGCCACTGCTGTATCCTCTCTCTTCTAGGAGGCAGGATCCTAACCCCTCTTACTACATGAACAGTATTTGGGGCTCCCTGGCGGACAGTCCTTGCCACTATACCCCTACCCACTCACTGTCCAGAGCCTAAAGTGCAGGAAGGGAAGACATACCCATTACCTTCCAGCCGGCTGACATACAATCTTCGAGACATCTGATGACAATCTTCCTCATCATGTTTCAATGATTGATTCCAGGGCCTTCAGGACAGTTATCCCTCTCCCCTCAGTCCTGGACAAAAAAGGGGGGCTCTTTGTTTAAAAAGAAATAAAAATAAAACAGTCCATCACTATTTCCCCTAGGTTTTTCTCTTCCCGACCCTCACTTCACTTTTATCTGTATTGTCTTTTCTTTATTCTAATTCCTTATTATTCCTCCTTTTTTCTCTTTCCTCCGCACTGCCCTGGTTTTTCCTGGAACCCTAGTCTTTAAATTTAGTCCCCGGCCGTGTCCTGCTCCCGTGGTTGGAACATGCCCTTAGCACCCCGGCTAATCAGACGAGCAGGCTCTCCTGCACTTCACACCAACGGTCTCAGCCAATCAGAGTGCGTCTTGCTTAGTAAATATGTGGGAACCCAGCATGCTCTTTCTGATAGCGCTCCTCCTAGGTGCCATCTTTTTTTCCCTAACACCAGCATTTGCCACGCCAGCCACCTTAACAGAACTCTCTACTTGTCATCCTGGGCTGCATGCTTTTCACCAGGACAAGGTGGATTTGCGTTTGAATCCATCCTTTTTTTTTTTTTATTAAAGGGGTTTTCTTATTTCACCTTAACGAGGAAATTGTTCTTTATTTGTTCTGCCTGTCTTCTTCTCATTCCCAGGAGCGGTCACTACATAAGCAGGACCTCACGAAAGCCTACCCCTATACTTCACTAGGACTTCAACCTTCAGAAGGACGGATTCTCTCTTTGTGATTCCGGAGGGTCATCAAAGAGCACTTCCTGTTTAGAGCCACCATAGCCCACTGAAATTGGTCTTCCATTCTAGAAGCCTACAAAATAGAGAACAGAGCACGCTCACTCAAGGGCATGGCTTACTCCACTCTTGCAGTGGGACCTCCTTGGCTGTATGCCACCAGGCCTTTGTCTCCCAGCTGTGTAAAGCTGCTATCTTTCTTGCATTCATACTATCACAAAATTCTACAGGATAGTACCCAGGATTCCCAGGATAGTACCCTCAAGTTAAAGGTGGTGTCACACTGCGACGTCGCTAGCGACATCGCCGAAAAAGTGACGTATCAGCGATGTCGCTAGCGACGTCGCGCTGTGTAAATGAGCGGCGCGACCGCGTTTTATCGCTGTCGCAGTTGACAGGTTTATGGGAAGAACCGTAAACCTGTCAACCGCGACCTGCGATAAGGCTGGATCGCGCCGTGTGACATCGCCAGAGCGATGTCGGCGGCGATCCTGCTATCCCGCAGAACGCTGCGGATCACTCCCTGGGCTGAGCCAGCAAGCGATGTCACCGCCCGCATCGCTGCGGTGTCGCCGGCCGCAGCGATGCTGTGTGACAGCTGGCACGATGTCGGAAGCGAGCGGGCACCCGCGCATCGCTTCCGACATCGCTGGCCAGGTCGTGCTGTGTGACAGCACCTTAAGCTCAGACCACTGTCACTTGCAGACCCTTCTACTGAGCTCGCATCTGAGACCTGCACCTCATCAAATGCAAGCCTGGGTAGAAGCGTCCTGCAAGCCACATGTCTGAGCTTAGACTTGAGGGTACTATCCTGGGGCCCACCCTTTGGACTACTTAGATACTACCATGGTCTCCTGTGTCCACTAATGAGGCAATAGAGAAAAGAAGCTTTTACGTACTCACCATAAAAATCTTTCTTGGGCTACCTTCACATTTGCGTTACCCTCCGCAGCGTTCTGCGGAGGGGATCCGCAATGTGACCGCAGCACCGCAAGCCCCTATCGTTATAATGGGTGCGCACGGTGCTGCGTATGACCGTGCACACCCATCCACTGCCATATGTGATCTGTGCACAGGCAGATGCCTGCGCACAAATCACCCAGTCTCGTCCGCACCACGAACGCGACATGTTGCATTTCTGCCTACAGATGATGTACACAGAAAGCTGCCAATCAGTAGTGTTGGTGGTGTTATACAGAGCACAGCAGTCAGAACTGGGATATATACAGCAGAGAAAACAGTGATTTTTATCAAAACTGCAAACTGCAGTAAGCAGTCAGTAAGTGTTACATCATTGAACGGGTATCTTTTCCTACATTGTGCTACTCTCAGATTTCATAGCAAAACATGTTGACAGATTCCCTTTAATGACTGTGTCAGTTCTGATTAAGGTAGTACTACATATTACAGTTTGGAGATTGTAAATGTTTGCCACTCAAGAGCGTTCTCATTCTCAAGTTATCTATCTAGGGTATTTTTATTTATGTGATTGTGCATTGTTCAGAGTAAATGTCCCATAATCTTGTATGCTTGCAACCACCCTACTAAATTAATGAGAAATTCCATTAATGGAAGTTCAGACACACATGGATGTATACATCCACTCATGAGTATTTACTGCATAAACTTGCCCTGTAGCCGGTAGCGCTCCTGCTGTGCAGCGTGCTGTGTGGTGGTGCACACGGGGTGCACACGGGGGTGGACACTTGCAATACTCCCCAAGTTCCAGTGCTGCTGAATCTGGTGAGGCATGTTATATACTCTACATGAATAGAATTTATTATGAAATACTTATTAATCTAGTGTACTCATCTCTAGTAATGACATGTAATCGATTACAGTAATGAGCTTTTATTCTTCCTCTTTTTCTAAAGGATCTTATTCTTTACTGCGCCCTTGATGTGAAAGCCACATATGAGGTGTTTGAGGAGACATTTCCACTCTTCATAGAAAGGTAACCAACCTAATTGTATGTCAGGCGGCACTATAATAATAAAGGCTCGACTTACATCATATTTGGGCTCTGTGTCCTACATATGTGCCAGGAAATGCCTAAAGAGGTCTTTTGGCCAGATGTATCATATATAAGCGTTCCTTTACCATGTGTTCATCTCTCATTTATTGCTATATATCATTTTCAACTGTATTGAAAAGTATACTGTGCTGCAATTTTATTTTATTTTTTAACAGGATGCTGCAAATTAATTATATTCCAGTGCAGTAAATGGCAGATGCATACAACTATATAGGCATGCAGTGTCTGGTGAGCATTTTTGTGTGTCATGATTTTAATTGAGTTTGATGACTATGGACCAGAGAGAGTCATCAAAGGTTTTGGCTTTAAAGCTATGAAAAGTTGCAAATCGTTTGCTCAATGTGGGGTCTTGCATTACCTGGCTTCTCTCAATAGAAGAGAATTGAGAGTAGCACTGGGGTCTAGTCAGCAGAACAAGTATGCAAATCACATACTAGACAGGCATGGCACTGTCACATTTCACCAGTCTGTAGTCACACAGGAAGACTGCAGAATATTCTTCGGAGACTGAGCAACCCAACTAAGATGCATTACCAGAGACTGCCACTACTAACATTTTGGAGCTGTGCCCCATAAACAATGACCATGAGGCTGCATTCAGTGGAGACTAGAGAGGAGAGAACCTTTCAAGGTTCGGTTCTCCGAAATTCCTGTTGTTGAGCAAACCTGTTAGGAGGTCAGGTGCTTTACACTTGCAAAGCACTGGAGTAAGCATTACTTTGGCTGGGTACAGTTGGTGCTTGGGTCAGTAGGAGCAGGAGTGTTTGATCAGTTCATATTGGGCTTAAAAGCACAGTTTTTGGGTGTAGTGTGTGTTCAAAATAAATTTTGAGAAGAAAAAAAAATGCTCTCCCAAACTGTTCAACTTATGGCTGGGCGGAGAGCTGAACTCCCAATCGGTGACTTCCATTCAAGTTTGGGTCTGGTTGTGGGTCATGAACAGTGCACCAAAACATTGGAGCAGAGGAGCTAACACAGCAGGTTGAGGCTCAGGAGCATTATTCGAGGTCAGTATTGAAACGAGTAGTAAATGTTATTCAGTTTATTACCGAGCATGGCTTAGCATATAGAGGACATAACAAATTGGTTGGATCACCTAGAAATGGAAACTTTCTGGGCATTCTTGAACTCATCGCTCAGTATGACAACTTTTTTGCACAGCATATCAACACTCAAGCCAATCGCGGCAAGGGTCATGCAAACTACCTGTCATCTACAATTATGCAAGAAATTATCAATGTAATGGGCGAACAAGTCCTCGGAGAAATTATTTCTCGAGTTAACAAATCAAAATACTACTCCATCTCTTTGGATTCCACACCCGATGCAGCTCACGTTGACCAATTAACCCTTGTATTGAGGCATATGGAGAAAGATGGCCCTGTGGAACGCTTTGTAACATTCATGGCAAACAAAGGCCATGGTGCTCAAGACATGTTCAATGCCTTGTTGGAATTTTTGCAGAGACATGACCTAGACCTGGGAAATTGCCGTGGTTAAAGTTATGACAATGCATCTGAAATGAGTGGCATATACAACAGCCTACAAGCCGACGTGAGAGAGAAGAACCATCTTGAATCCTGGATTTCTTGTACTGGACACGTCGCAGCCTTGTTGGGACATGGTGGCATCCACCAACCATCCACTACTCTATTCATCTGGACCATCCAGGGTTGCTCGGCACTCATCAGTAAACAAGACTGTTTGAAAATGAGTCTTCATGTATATCTGGACCCACTGCAACTGTTTCTGCTTGTGAGCACTGTTTAGGAGTGGCAGAATAGTAGGTTTATGCACCACAGCAAGCCTTTGAAGGATCCTACACCTTGAGGTTAGAGGGACTCCAGAGGCACCAGCAGCTTCAAATATCTGTTTGCTGGTTTGTAAGGCATTTTTAGCAGCTTCTCTCTTAATGTGATGAACTTGCCTGGCAGAAACCTTCCTCATTCTGCCTTTATCTGCACGAACACGTCTGTGCTCAGAATCAGCCACAAATCTCTTCACAGTACGATGATCACGCTTAAGTTTTCGTGCAATATCTAATGTTTTCATCCCTTGTCCAAGGCATTGCAGTATTTGTTGCTTTTCAGCAGCAGAGAGATCCTTTTTCTCCTTCGCCTCATTGGGGGACACAGACTGTGGGTGTTATGCTGCTGTCCACTAGGAGGCGACACTAGGCAGAATCTGAAAAAGATTAACAGTGGCTCCTCCTCTGCAGTATACACCCCTGGACAGGCACTGTCCTGACCAGTTTTTGCTTAGTGTCTAGGAGGCACACACAGATTTTTTTTTAGTGCTCCTAAAAAATTTTTCCTTTTTAAATTTTTTTCTTCAAGAAGAAGAAAAGTGGGTCTCTGACGAGACTCCCGGCATGGTCCCTCCTCGGCCCCCCACTGTGGGGGCGCCTGGTTGAGGTCGACTGTTTCCCTTAACATGCCGCTCCCTCCTCGGCCCCCCAATGTTGGGGGACGCCGGGTTGAGACGACGATCCTCCCTCCCCATTTCCCCAATGTTGGGGTTAATGGGTTGAGGTTGAGGCGAAGGACAAGGCACCTGACGGTGGAGCAGCATCCCTCCCTAAATACCCCTTTGCGGTTCATTTAGGTCGAGATGCCTCACGTAGAGCCTCCGGTGCAGCAGCTCAGACCTGCTACAGGCACCCAGGAGTCATCAGCTCTGCTGACAACTCCTTTTTCACCTTCTGCAGCAGCGTGCCTGCCGCAGCTCTTCCAGGATACACAGCTTGCTGTGTACTCCTGATGGGGTCGGGGGACCAGCACTGGGGGCAGCCAGCACTGGCAGGGACACAGCTTGCCTGTGTCCCTGCAGCAGCCAGCACTAAGGGCTGCATTTACTGGTGGTTTCAGAGGACCCAGCACTCTGGATCCTCTGCAGGGGCCCATACTAGCCCACCGCTGCCTGCCCAGGGGGTTCGGTGGGGTCCAGACCAGTTCCGGACTTCTCCCCCCCCCCCCCCCGGACCTCCGCGCCGCCCTGGAGCTTTTTTCAATCGCAGGGAGCAAATTTAGGCCGCAGCTTCGGCTTACACCAAAGCCGCCGCTTCTACACGCCCCCCCGGCCCGCCCCCTGATGACGAGGATGACGCTGCCAGCGTCATAGCAGGGGGTGGACCGCAACACTGAGAGCGCGCTCTCTGCCCATAGCGCGCTCTTTTCCCACCGCTCCGCCCCCCTTCTTCCTCCTCTCTCCACATCCCGCCGGCCATTACATGCCTCGTGGTGGAGGCAGCGCGCCAGCAGCAGGATAACAGCTGCACAGTCTCCGGGGGGCACAGACCAGGGACGCTGGACACTGGTCGCTGGTGGCACATAGGTGCTGCTAAGTTGCCAGCAGAGGTCTTCTATCTCCTCTGCTGGAACTATTCTTCTCCAGGGCACCCCTGCACAGGCACCTATATATATCACTATGCCGGGCTCAAAGACTAAGAGGACCAGGGCTCACACAGCCTACTATTCTTTATGCACAGCATGTCAGAAACCTCTACCGAGTAGCCATACGTCCCCGCACTGCCAGGACTGCGCCCATCCTACTGTGCATTTGACCCCAGCCGTTACGGATGCGTCCCCTGCCATGCCGGAATGGGCCACAATTATGTCCCAATCCATCTCACAATTGATGGCACAATCCATAGAAAGGCTGTCCTCTACATTGCTTCTAGCTCTGCAGAGTCACACTTCTTCCCGGATCGTTGCTCAGCAAAGCAGACGCTCGGACCGAGATCGTACTGAACTAACGTCCACCTCTAGGGCAGGACGGAAACGACCCCATAGGTCAGGTTCACCAGTGCCTTCTCATACTTCACGGTCACCTCCAAGGGAGAGTCGCCGTGCCTCCAGGTCGCCAGAACCGTCCCCTGACAGGGAGGGTCACATGCGATCCAGGTCACCCCCTTCTAGAGAAGACCGCAGCGGTACGCAGGAGTCCGAAGGACTCTGTGACTCCAGCTCAGATCTGGATCCAGATAGGTCCCTAGACCTAAACCAGCCAGACGCCGATGCATTAGTTGAGGACGTAATCACTTCCATCAACCAGGTGTTGAAGGTATCTGAACCTCCTCCGGATGCCCCAGAGCACGAGATCGCTTTCCAGAGGACTAAGAAGCCACCTAAATATTTTTCCGATCACCCCGAGTTCAGATCAATTCTCAAAAATCATCGGTCACACCCAGAGAAGAGTTTCGGCAACCGTAAGGCACTGGAGAGGCGTTACCCCTTCGTGCAAGAGGTCACACAGACCTGGGCAGATACGCCCATAGTGGACCCTCCGGTATCCAGACTCGCAGCACAGACGCTTCTCTCCCTGCCAGATAGCTCCTCCATAAAGGATGCGACGGACCGTCAGGTGGAACATATGGCACGATCGATTTTCGAGGCCACAGGGTCCTCCCTAGCATCGGCATTCGCTACAGTATGGGCAACAAAAGCCATCATGGACGACCAACTTACATGCCGGCCTCCGTTCAGTTTATCCTGAGCTAGCAGACCAGGCGGTTCAAGCGTCCGTCGTGGCTGACTATATTTTACACGCAGCTATCGATTCCGCAAATTGTGCGGCAGTGTCTGCGTTGAACGCCATCATTATCAGGCGTGCCCTCTGGCTGTGGGAATGGAAGGCGGATGCAGTCTCAAAGAAGTCGCTTACCCACCTTCCATATCTCAGCGGATGTCTCTTTGGTGAAGAGCTCGATAAATTAATATCTAATGCCACAGGAGGGAAGAGTACTTCCCTACCTCAACAAAAAACGAAACGCACCTATAACCGCCGTAACCAGGCACGATTCCGTTCCTTTCGGAATTCATCTGGCTGGTCCGTCTCCCGCCCAGCGCAGACCCGTAGTCGTTCGCCATGCAGGGAAGGTTCGAGGACTTCGCAAAGGGCGAACAAAACCTGGCAGTCTAGATCTGGCCAAAGCAAGTCCAAAGGACCCAAATACCACAAATTCTCATCTTCATGACTCCTTATTCCCGGACGACGCACCGCCAGTGGGCGGCTGACTTTTCCACTTTCATCAAGTTTGGCTGCCTATTATAAAGGACAGGTGGATCAGGGAACTGGTGTCGTCAGGTTACAAGATAGAGTTCATTTCCATCCCACCAAATCGATTGTTTCTTTCCGTACCTCCAAGGCTACCGTCCAAGGTTCGCGCCTTCTCCAAGGCGGTCAGGTCGCTTATCCAAGCCGGAGTAATTGTTCCGGTCCCCCGGGCCGAACACTTTCAGGGGTTCTATTCCAACCTATTCGTGGTTTCCAAAAAAGGGGGCAGTGTAAGACCTATTCTAGATCTCAAACAGCTAAACAAGTACGTGAGGGTACGACAATTTCGCATGGAGTCCGATCCATCATATCATCCATGGAAGAAGGAGAATTTCTCGCCTCTATAGATATTCGGGATGCTTACCTGCATATCCCGATTGCCCCTGCTCACCAAAGGTTCCTCCGATTCGCAATCGGTCAGACCCATTATCAGTTTGTGGCTCTCCCATTCGGACTCGCCACGGCTCCCAGAGTGTTTACCAAAGTCATGGCGGCTGCCATGACTATACTACGCTCCAGAGGCGTAGTAGTCATCCCATACTTGGACGATCTACTTATCAAGGCTCCCACCTTCAAGGATTGCGAACTCAGTGTCGCCATCACGGTAGACACACTAAGTCGCCTGGGCTGGTTGGTCAACCTAAAAAAGTCGTCCCCAATCCCAAGTCAGTCCCTGATTTTTCTGGGCATGCAATTCCACACTTCCAGGGGTCTAGTGCTCCTTCCCAAGGAGAAGGCACATGCTATCCAGATGGGAGTTCGCGCCCTTCTTCAGCCAGCACCTCGATCCCTTCGATTTTCCATGCGAGTTCTGGGCAGGATGGTCGCTGCGATAGAAGCAGTCCCCTTCGCCCAGCTTCACCTCTGGCCTCTCCAACTGGCCATACTCAAATCCTGGGACAAGAGTCCTTTTTCCCTGGACAGGATGTTCTGCATGTCTTCGACGGTCAAGCAATCCCTACATTGGTGGCTCCGTCCAATCTCTCTCTCCAAGGGGAGATCGTTTATCCCAGGTCACTGGAAGATTCTGACAACCGATGCCAGCCTAACGGGATGGGGCGCAGTGTACCGACACCACAGAGCGCAGGGGAAATGGTCTCCATCGGAAGCCACCATGCCCATCAACTTCCTGGAGGTTCGAGCCATCTTCCTGGCACTGCGGGCTTTCCAACGTTTCTTAGTGGCCTCTCATGTCAGGATACAGTCCGACAATGCCACGGCCGTGGCATATGTCAATCACCAGAGCGGAACCCGCAGTGCCCAAGCAATGCTAGAGGTAATGCACATCCTTCACTGGGCGGAATCCACGGGATCGACCCTGTCCACCGTACACATCCCAGGAGAGACAACTGGGAAGCAGACTTTCTCAGTCGCCAAGGCATAGACTCAGGAGAGTGGTCCCTGCATCCCGAAGTCTTTCAGCAAATTTGTCATCGCTGGGGGACTCCGGATGTGGATCTGATGGCATCACATCTCAATGCCAAGGTTCCCAACTTCATGGCCAGATCACGCGACCCCCGGTCCCTTGGAGCGGACGCCCTAGTTCAGGACTGGACTCCATTTCAACTCCTGTATATCTTCCCACCTCTGCCTCTAATCCCCAGAGTAGTGCGGAAAATCAAACAGGAAGGGATTCCGGTCATCCGTATCGCCCCAGACTGGCCCAGACGCGCGTGGTATGCCGACATCGTCCAACTCACGGCAGACGCCCCTTGGCGCCTCCCAGATCGGCCAGACCTTCTATCTCGGGGCCCGTTCTAACACCAGAATTCACAAGCCCTGAATTTGACAGCGTTGCCCTTGAAACTTGGATTCTGACTCAAGCAGGGCTCTCGCAGGACGTCATTCGCTCTATGATCAGTGCGAGGAAACCTGCCTCTGCGAGAATTTACTACCGCACCTGGAAGGCCTTTTTTTGCCTGGTGCGAATCTCGTGATCAGAATCCATTACCCTATTCGCTGCGTAGGATTCTTGGCTTCCTACAATCAGGTCTGGAGGCCAGACTGTCCCTGGGCTCTCTTAAGAGCCAAGTATCAGCCCTCTCTGTTCTTTTTCAGCGGAGACTTGCACTAAAACCACAAATCAAGACGTTT
This sequence comes from Allobates femoralis, assembly GCA_033576535.1. Classification (NCBI taxonomy): domain Eukaryota; kingdom Metazoa; phylum Chordata; class Amphibia; order Anura; family Aromobatidae; genus Allobates; species Allobates femoralis. The sequence goes on from JARQOC010000004.1 coordinate 149,865,418, forward strand.
CTTCAAGGGGTTTCCCGTTTGGTTCCCCCCTACAGACGACCGCTGGAGGCATGGGATCTAAACTTGGTGCTGATGGCATTACAAGAACCGCCCTTTGAGCCTCCCAAAGAGATCTCTCTCCGCCTTCTATCCAGAAGGTGGTTTTTCTAGTGGCTATCACCTCCCTTCGGAGAGTGTCCGAACTCACAGCGCTCTTCTGCAGGCCGCCATTCCTAGCCTTTCACCAGGACAAGGTCATTCTACGTACGGTTCCTTCTTTTCTTCCGAAGGTGGTTTCCTCCTTCCACATCAATGAGGAAATATCTTTACCGTCCCTTTGTCCGGCACCGGTTTATAGGTTTGAGAAGGCTCTGCATACGCTGGACCTTGTAAGGGCTTTGCGTATCTATGTCTCTAGAACAGCGCCCATTCGGAAGTCGGAATCTCTTTTCCTTCTTCCTGAAGGCAGCCGCAAGTGCTTCTCCGCTTCAAAGGCCACGCTTGCCAGATGGATCAGAGCCACAATTCAAGATGCCTACAGGCTCAAAAACTCGCCACTTCCGGCTGGTATTAGAGCGCATTCTACCCGTGCAGTAGGGGCGTCCTGGGCTATTCAGCATCAGGCATATGCCCAACAAGTGTGTAAAGCAGCCACCTGGACTAGCTTACACACGTTCACCAAACATTACATGGTCCATACCCAGTCTTCAGCGGACGCGAGCCTAGGTAGACACGTCCTGCAGGCGGCAGTTGCCCACCTGTAGGATACTGTCTTTATACAACACTCGTTCCATTGCTTTTCCCACCCAGGGACTGCTTTGGGACGTCCGATGGTCTGTGTCCCCCAATGAGGCGAAGGAGAAAAGGAGATTTTTGTGTACTCTCCGTAAAATCCTTTTCTCTTAGCCTCTAATTGGGGGACACAGCTCCCTCCCTGTTGGCTGTTGCGGGCCGTTTGAGTTCTCATTTTGTTGTTTGAACTCGTGCATAGTTGCCTTCTTACAGGCATGGTTTTGGATGTTATCACTGTCATTTTCCTCCTAATGCTTTAGCACAAAACTGGTCAGGACAGTGCCTGTCCAGGGGTGTATACTGCAGAGGAGGAGCCACTGTAAATTTTTTTCTGATTCTGCCTAGTGTCGCCTCCTAGTGGACAGCAGCATAACACCCACGGTCTGTGTACCCCAATTAGAGGCTAAGAGAAAAGGATTTTACGGTGAGTACACAAAAATCTCCTTTTCTTTCCCATGTTACTTGAAAACTGTGGCCTGCATAATATTGTGGAACACCCAGTTTTCCTTTTATTGGGCTCACCTGCCAAACTAATTATCACAGATATCTGAGATTGATTTCAATGATCCAAAGAACCCTGATACATAATACCATCAATGGGTTTCATTGAAAAAAAATAAAAATAAAACCCTATGACACTTAAAACTAATTTGCATAATAATTTGGAACACAAAGTATATCAAGATATATCAAGCAAATTTTAGCTTTTTTAGCCATCTGAACTGTCTTCAGACGAGCTTAAGGCCACAGCAGAGCAACTCGTCAGGTCTTATTCAGATGACTTGGACATTACATTTATCGATATACTGTGTCAGTTTGTAACATTTGCCAATTTATTCACAGACGAGGAGCCAAAAGATATCATCAGCTCTTAACTTTTCATGTACAAGCTTATCATGGAAAAGGGTGTTCAGGACACTTTCCCAAATATTGAGATAGCTCAAAAGGTACTGTCACACGCGGCAATATTGCTAGGTAATTTCACTGGCAATTTGCTGGTTGCAGTGAAATCATGGACACATTGTTCCATTTGTACACAACAAAATAGAACAATGTGTCCATGATTTCACTGCAACCAGCAAATTGCCAGTGAAATTACCTAGCAATATTGCCGCGTGTGACGGTACCTTAAGGATATATCTAATGTTGATGCTAACAAACTGCAGTGGTGAGCGTTCCTTCTCAAGACTCAAATTTATTTAAAACCGATTAAGGACATCCATGAAGCAGGAATGACTTGTAAATTTGGCTATCATGAGCATCGAGTCAGATACACTACGTGAATTGGACTTTAATGACCTCATTAGTGATTTTGCAGCACACAAATCAAGGAAAGTGCCTGGATTGTAAAAAAAAAAAAAAAAAAAAAAAAAAAAATGATTTTACCTGAATTAGGGTACCGTCACACTTGGCGACGCACCAGCGATCCTGACAGTGATACGACCTGTAGGGATCGCTGGTGCATCGCTGTTGGGAGCGCTGTTGAGATGTCAAACAGATCTCACCAACGATCCCAACAGCGACGCAACAATGATCCGGAATGATATGAAGGTCGTTGGAACCCTGTCACTCAGACCTGTAGTATTGAGGATCGTTGGTCACTGTCCCTGTCAAACACAGCGATGCAGCGTTCCCAGCGGGAGCACAATGACCTAAAAATGACCCAGAGCACTTTGTGACGATCAGTGATCTCAGAGCAGGGCCTGATCGCTGCTAAGTGTCACACATAACGAGATTGTTAGCGAGATCGCTGTTAAGTCACAAAACCTGTGATGTTACAACGATGTCGCTAACTATCTCGTTATGTGTGACGGTGCTTTACACTGCATAAATTATTTTTGTAAATAAACTTGCGTTCTTTTCATTTTGTGTGTTTGCATTACATATTGCAACACCTTGAAAAATGGGCCTCCAAAATGGGCCCCGGGCCACCCACCTCTTAAATCCAGCCCTGGCTGAGAGGTAAAGTCAAAGTTTCGAGATAAGAGGAACCGATTGTATTATTGTTCTATGATTAGTGGCCTGTAGAGACCTGAAAATTCCTCAGTGAGTGTAGAAAACTATAAATCGATGCGAGACGGTGTATGTATGTCCACTAAAGGAATCCGCACCGTCGCATCTAAATTCCCGAAATTTTGAAGATACACCTCATATGACTTGGGGGAACGTCAGACTATGTTTTGAGGGGAAGTTTTAACCCCACGATTTACAGTCAGTCGTCAAAAAAAACCCTATTTATCATGTGACCTTTAACTTGCCATGTTTGGAAGAGAACAAAACAGTGATGTCACAATAGAATGTCAGCCTATAAAATGTACAATAAAGGAGACACAAGAGGCACATATGGTGCCTTATCACAAGAGACACAATTTACAAGGGTCGTAAAGGGTCACACTCACCTTTTCAGGTTGTGTAACCCACAACCAGCTTGAGCGCTTTACATGGCAGCTGGTGCAGAACCTCCACTGCCTCGCAACCCCGGGAAAATCAGAAGTTCAAAATAGAAATGGTGTCAACGGTCCGCGCTGCTGCTTCAATAAATGTTTCAATAAATGTACTCAAAAAGCATTGCTTTCTCCATCTCCTTCTTTATTCCTCCATAAATCGACCCGTTTCTGTGCAACCCTCGCACCTTCCTCAGGGTTCCCTGAGGAAGGTGCGAGGGTTGCACCGAAACGTGTCGGTTTATGGAGGAATAAAGAAGGAGATTGAGAAAGCAATTCTTTTCGAGTACATTTACTGAAGCAGTAGCGCGGACCGTTGACACCATTTCTATTTTGAGCCTATAAAATGTGGCCATACATACACTCATCTTTATTAGATTAATAAAGATTTACATATTTTTTATAAATATGGATGTGTCATAGTTAATGTTTTTGTAAACAGGCTATATTTGATCCATATTAACTATCTAGTAATTATACTTGAGTGTGGTTACATTGAATAAAATAATAAATACACCCTTTAGTTGTCTTGCTAAAAAAAAAAAAGTACACAATATACACTGTTCCAAATTATTAGAAAAATTTTCTTTTTCTCTGATTTTCCTAAATGGTCGGTGCAAATGACAGTCAGTGTAATAAAAGTCATCACCCTTTAAGAGTATACATCAAATTTTATGGAAGAAACCTCCCAATGATAACAGTATAATCTTCAAAATTAAAAAGACTCTAAATGCCCTGTTCCAAATTATTAGGCACAGTAGAGTTTGTAAACATTTGATATGTTTGAAAGAACTGAAATGCTCATTTGTTGAATTTGCAGCATTAGGAGGTCACATTCACTGAAATAAAAAGCTATTTAACTCCAAAACATCCTAACAGGCCAAGTTACATGTTAACAAGGAACCCTTCTTTGATCTCACCTTCACAAGTCTTGCACCCATTGAACTTGAGAGTTTCGGGAGAGTTTCTGCTTGTATTTTTTTGTATGATGTCAGAATAGCCTCCCAGAGCTGCTGTTTTGATGTGAACTGCCTCCCACCCTCATAGATCTTTTGCTTGATTATACTCTAAAGGTTCTCTATAGGGTTGAGGTCAGGGGAAGATGGTGGCCACACCATGAGTTTATCTCCTTTTATGCCATAGCAGCCAATGACACAGAGGTATTCTTTGCAGCATGAAATGGTGCATTGTCATGCATGAAGATGATTTTGCTCCTGAAGGCACGTTTTTGCTTTTTGTACCATGGTAGAAAGTTCTCAGTCAGAAACTCTATATACCGTATTTTTCGCTTTATAAGACGCACCTGATTATAAGACGCACCCCCAAATTTGGTGAAGGAAAAGAGAAAAAAATAATTTATGTTAAATGGGGTCCATCTTATAATGTCAGTGTCAGTCTTACAAATCATATATATGTCAATACTGGTATATATATATCCCCCATGCTAGCACAGTAGCCCCCCATTGCAGGCACAGTAGCCCCCCATTACAGGCACAGTAGGCCCCCATTACAGGCACAGTAGCCCCCACTGTGCAGCCCCCACTGCTGGCACTGTAGCCCCCACTGCTGGCACTGTAGCCCCCACTGCTGGCACTGTAGCCCCCACTGCTGGCACTGTAGCCCCCACTGCAGGCACTGTAGCCCCCACTGTGCAGCCCCCACTGCAGGCACTGTAGCCCCCACTGTGCACTGTCCCCCACTGCTGGCACTGTAGCCCCCACTGCTGGCTCTGTAGCCCCCACTGTGCAGCCCCCACTGCTGGCACTGTAGCCCCCACTGCTGGCACTGTAGCCCCCACTGTGCAGCCCCCATTGCTGGCACTGTAGCCCCCACTGCTGGCACTATAGCCCCCACTGCTGACACTGTAGCCCCCACTGCTGGCACTGTAGCCCCCACTGTGCAGCCCCCACTGCTGGCACTGGAGCCCCCACTGCTGGCACTGTAGCCCCCACTGTGCAGCCCCCACTGCTGGCACTGTAGCCCCCACTGCTGGCACTGTAGCCCCCACTGTGCAGCCCCCCACTGCTGGCACTGTAGCCCCCACTGTGCAGCCCCCACTGCTGGCACTGTAGCCCCCACTGCAGCCCCCACTGCTGGCACTGTAGCCCCCACTGTAGCCCCCACTGCAGCCCCCACTGTAGCCCCCACTGCAGCCCCCACTGTAGCCCCCACTGTAGCCCCCACTGTAGCCCCCACTGTAGCCCCCACTGTAGCCCCCACTGTGCAGCCCCACTGTGCAGCCCCACTGTGCAGCCCCACGTGCAGCCCCCACATCTCTGCGCACATGACACTCACCTAGCTTCACCGCTGCCTGCTGACCGCGATATCCCCGCCATCTGTGCTCTGCCGGCATCCGGGTCCTGAGAGCGCCGCTCGGTGATGACGTCACTCGCAGCGACGCTCACAGCACCCGGATGCCGGCAGAACACCGACAGCGGGGATATCGCGGTCAGCAGGCAGCGGTGAAGCTAGGTGAGTATCAATCCATGGTATAGTCAGTGCTTTCCACGCAATGCAAGCGTGGAAAGCACTGACTATACATACAGGCTGCAGCTGCGGACCCGGCTCCTGTAACATGGGCTGCTCCCGCTGGTGATTGACAGCGGGATGCAGTGCATATTACAGGAGATAATGAGCGGCCCCACGTGACCATAGCCCGCAGCTGCAGCCTGCTCCTGGCCCCATTCAGCCCCCGGACACCGCTCCAGAGCCGCCATTCCCACCCCCCAAAGCACACTTTCGCTTTGTAAGACGCATCCCCCACTTTCCCCCAAAGTTGGGGGACTAAAAGTGCGTCTTACAAAGCGAAAAATACGGTACTTTGCAGAGGTCATTTCCACACCTTCAGGAACCTTAACCTTCGTCCAGCTGAGTAGGTACAATTGTAACTATTCCGTTTTAAAATTGCAATAACTTTTTTTTTCGAAAAGCCGTAGAGGGCTGAAATTTCGTGACATCTCTGCAGTTTTGGTCCAGAATATATTGGCCAAATTTCAATAAAATATCTCCACCCCCTTCCGAGATAAGGGGTCGAGATATTTTATATAAAATTATGCAGCCTGACAAAGGTTAAAGGGGCCACCCCAGCTGTGTCCCATAGATTCCGGCACAAAACATGACTCCTCCACCTCCTTGCTGACGTCGCAGCCTTGTTGGGACATGGTGGCCATCCACCATCCACTACTCCATCCATTTGGACCATCCAGGGTTGCTCAGCACTCGTCAGTAAACAAGACTGTTTGATAATTAGTCTTCATGTATGTCTGGGCCCACTGCAACTGTTTCTGCTTGTGAGCACTGTTTAGGGGTGGCTGAATAGTAGGTTTATGCACCACAGCAAGCCTTTGAAGGATCCTACACCTTAAGGTTCAGGGACTCCAGAGGCACCAGCTTCAAATATCTGTTTGCTGGTTTGTAAGGCCTTTTTAGCAGCTGCTCTCTTAATCTGATGAACTTGCCTGGCAGAAACCTTCCTCATTCTGCCTTTATCTGCACGAACACGCCTGTGCTCAGAATCGTCCATAAATGTCTTCACAGTACGATGATCATGCTTATGTTTTCGTGCAATATCTAATGTTTTCATCCCTTGTCCAAGGCAATGCATTATTTGTTGCTTTTCGGCAGCAGAGAGATCCTTTTTCTTTCCCATGTAAGGGGCCTTTCACACTTGCATTTTTTTCCTGATTTGGAAGATCAGGAGAAAACACGATTCTTACAGTATTTTGGCCATTCACTTTAATTTTGTCAGGTAGAATCTTTTTGCTTCATGTTTTTTCCTGAAATCATTAAAGAGAATGGGCAAAAACCGCAAGTGTGAAAGGCCCCTTACTTGAAAACTGTGGCCTGCTTAATATTTTGGAACACCCAGTTTTCCTTTTATTGAGCTCGCTGCCAAACTAATTATCACAGATATCTGAGATTGATTTCAGTGATCCAAAGAACCCTGAGACACAAAACCATCAATGGGTTTCATTGACATTAAAAAAAAAAAAAACCCTATGACACTTAAAACCAATTTGCATAATAATTTGGAACACAGTGTATTTACCTCCAAATGTAGAAGATTCCACAAAGATGTGGATTTGCGTTTTTCTGGATTTTTTTCAACAAGTAGAACTCTATGTAAGTGTGCTCTAAGGAGACACAAATACCAAGAATGATCAGGCAGTGACATGACACGGAATGTTATAGGCTAACATCCTATTGTGACATCACTATTTAGTTCTCTTCCATATATGGTAAGTTATAGTTTTAATTTTATTTTTATATATTTTTCTTATTTTTTTGAACAATTCTATTGTCTACCAGAAGATCACATATTGAATATTTGGTTAAATATATTTTTATTAAACCTTTTAAACAGTACAGTTCAAAACATTTTGCATAGTAAGCACAGTGTAATCATGCATACGACTCCTCTACATCGCATGTTATAGAAGGTTCTTAAATTACACTTATCGATTTCTACAATACGTATCCATTTACATGAAACAATATAATGCCACATGAAACAATATAACCATTACTCCTTTAACCATAGAAAAACTTGGTCAAAAGAGAAGTCTATCCTACCGTTATCCGGTAGGGTATATTAAACCACAGGTCGTCCAGGGGAAAGGGAAGCTAGGTGGGGGGCAGGGAAGATAAAGACAAAAAATATAAGTAAGCATAGAGGTCACTGTTATGTAACATAGTGTGTGATAATATAAGTGTCAAGAAAGGTCATTAAGTTAAATATTAGCCGATACCTAAATTCCATCTCGGGTAAAGAGATCCTCAAAGTTGGGAGCATCTTTAAAGAGGATCCAATCCGACCACGTAATAGTGAATTCGTCCAGCTTTTGCATAAGCCCTTCGAAATCTCTTCTTTTTTCCAACTTTGATTTTTATTAATTTTTTTTTTTTAAGTCATATCAACAATCAGAACAATACCAAATGTAATTGCATAATCATAAGTCCACATTACATTTTCCAATATCAAAATTCAAGAACATCAACATGTATATATATATTACAATTGTTGTGAGTCCATGAAGAGATCCCATATCTGCCATGGCTGGGTAAATTTGTCCATTGTGTTATGAAGCGTGGCGGTTAGTTGTTCCATTGATCGGAGGTCCTTTATCCGTATAAGCCAGTCGGCCAACGAAGGTGGAGCCCTCCTCCTCCAATTGAGAGATATCAGGCCGAAATCTCTTCTAATTTACATGTTGACTCCATTTCTGAGTACCATTCAAGTATTGAAGGTGGATTCTGATCTTTCCAGTGACAATGTATCACTGATCTTGCCGCAGAAAGGCAGAATTGAAGGATATCCTTCTTTTGGGCCTTCACAGTGCCAGGGAGCATAGAAAGCAAAGCAATTTCAGGGGTGCATTCAATGTGTCTGCCAGTTACCAGATTGTAATTTCTGAACACTCTCTCCCAGAAACGTCTGAGCAGGGAGCAGTCCCACCATATGTGAAGCATCATGCCCTCTTCGGGCCCACATCTCCAGCAGTTTTTTGAAGTGGCTGGAAAGTACCTATGCAGCCTGTCTGGAGTAAGATACCATCTGTATCTCAACTTATAGCATTTTTCCTTAGCGTCACATGAGCCAGACACCTTATGGACCATTTGGAAGCTTTTCTTCCATTCAACTACAGATATGGACCGTCCCAGATCTTTCTCTCAAGCCACTCGATACTTTTGCACATCAGTACTCACAGCCATGGAGAGGATACGATATAAAGTGGAAATCCCTCTAGGAGGCGAGGCTTCATGTGTGAACGTTTTTTCTATGGGACACAGACATATGTTAGGGCCCCTTGGGAATGCAGCTGACCGAAAGAAGGACCTCAACTGTAAGTATTCCCACCATTTTAGTTTAATACCCTGCGATATATTTTGTAATTTGTTGAATGTGGGGAGTTCCCAGTCTCTTAAGATGTGGCCAATACGGGTGTCATCACTAAGTTTCCATACCAGAAGGGATTGGCTCAACATTCCAGGGGGGAAAAGCTGGGTTACGAAATATAGGGGCCAACAAGCTCACCAACCTCGCCCCAGCCGTCCCACCCGATGAGACTCGCCAGGCCCTAAGCCTTTCTGAAGTGAGGAAAGATATGGCCCTTGAAGGTCCGTGGTGTGCACAGAGATCCATTGCAGGTATTGTAATAGTGTAGTCAGATCCACCTGTTCTATTTGTACCCATTGCTAGGATTTGGCCTTATATTTCCAGTCTAGGAGTCTCACTAACACCGCCGCCAAACAGTATTTTTGAAAGTCAGGAAGTCCCGCCCCCCCCGGTACATCGAGGTGCAGATGAGGTCTTAAATCCCACTCTCGGCTTCATACCCTTCCAAATAAATGTAGAAATCAGGGAGCAGATTTTTTTTGAAAAAACGAACTATGTGGCCAGATAGGAATGGCTAGGAAAATATACAAAAATCTCGGTAAAATGTCCATCGTAACAACGTGAATCCTGCTGAGCCATGACAATTTTAAAGGTCTGTATAAATCCAACAGGGACCCCACCTTGTCTAGAATGACCTGGTGATTCAGGTGAAAGGCTTTAGGCAGGTCGTCGGGGAGGTTCACCCTCAAATAGGAGATATGACCCTGTTTCCAACGAAATGGGAAATCTCTTGCTAAGGCAGCCACATCTGTTGGGGGTAAAGAAACGCCTGTGCACAGATCACTAATGGCGGGCAATGAGAGCGCACGGCGGTCTGCAAGCATCTGCAGACCGCCGTGCGCTCCATTATAAACATAGGGGCCGCGGTCTGCATGCAGATACTTGCAGATGCCTCTGCAAAACGCTGCGGAGGCATCTGCAAGTCTGAAGGCAGCCTTATAGCTTTCAAAGCGAGAGGACATATTGAATATTTGAATCATATATTGAATTCTCATGAATTTATATATATTTGTTATTGTGAAAAAATCTTGTTTTTTTTATAAATTATATATCCTCCCACTGTGAAACGTCATTCTGACGTATTTGTCCACGTCAGAATGATAAAGCATATTGTGTATGAAGTGCCGGGTGCTATAATCACTCCTGTAAATCCCTGAAGAAGGAGCGAGGTATTGGCTCTGAAATGCGTCTGAATAAAAGGCACCCTTAGACCAGACTGCATTATTCCTGGTCTTCATTCCAGCAGAGCGGATCGTTGGGTACTGCGTCCATTTCATACATACATGCATACACTCAGCTTTGTACCGTATATACTCGCGTATAAGCCGACTTTTTCAGCCCAAAATTTGGGCTGAAAAGTCCCCCCTCGGCTTATACGCGAGTATATGTATACAGCCGCAGCCCCGGAGGTATACAGGCCCCCCCCATCAAGCTCCAGGGCCCCCCCCCTTGAGCGGCGTCCTGTAAAGGAATATCATACTTGCCAGTCTCCTGTCGCGCCGTCCGCAGCTGCCGACACGCGATCCCGGGCTTCATTCAGTGAGATGTGTACTGACAAGACCTGTGGTGACGTCAGAGGGGGGGCGTTCCCGGGGCGTTCCCAGCGCTGATTGGCTGTTCGCGGTCATGTGATATGTATCACATGACCGCGAGTGCCCGGGAACGCCCCTCTGACATCACCACAGGTCCTGTCAGAAGAAATCTCACTTGGAACTGGGGATCGCACAGCGGCAGAAGGCGTCGGACAGGTGAAGTATTGATTCTTTTTTATTTTTCAGACCTCAAGGGGGGGGCCCTGGAGCTTGATGGGGGGGGCCTGTATACCTCCGGTGCTGCGGCTGTATACAGCCCTGGGGCTGCGGCTGTATACAGCCCTGGGGCTGCGTCTGTATACAGCCCTGGGGCTGCGTCTGTATACAGCCCTGGGGCTGCGTCTGTATACAGCCCTGGGGCTGCGGCTGTATACAGCCCTGGGGCTGCGGCTGTATACAGCCCTGGGGCTGCGGCTGTATACAGCCCTGGGGCTTCGGCTGTATACAGCCCTGGGGCTTCTGCTGTATACAGCCCTGGGGCTTCTGCTGTATACAGCCCTGGGGCTTCTGCTGTATACAGCCCTGGGGCTGCTGCTGTATACAGCACTGGGGCTGCTGTATACTACCTAAGGGCTGCTGTATACTACCACTGGGGCTGCTGTATACACCACTAGGGCTGCTGTATATACCTCTGGGGCTGCATATACCTCTGGGGCTGCATATACCTCTGGGGCTGCATATACCTCTGGGGCTGCATATACCTCTGGGGCTGCATATACCCCTGGGGCTGCATATGGGGCTGCATATACATATGGGGCTGCATATACCTCTGGGGCTGCATATGGGGCTGCATATACCTCTGGGGCTGCATATGGGGCTGCATATACCTCTGGGGCTGCATATGGGGCTGCATATACCTCTGGGGCTGCATATACCTCTGGGGCTGTATATACCTCTGGGGCTGCTGTATACTACCACTGGGGCTGCTGCTGTATACTACCACTGGGGAGGCTGCTGTATACCTCACTGCTGGGGGTTGTATACCTGTGCTGGAGTCCACCCTCGGCTTATACGCGAGTCAATAAGTTTTCCCAGTTTTTGGGGGCAAAAGTAGGGGGGTCGGCTTATACACGGGTCGGCTTATACACGAGTATATACGGTATATTATAATAAATAAATAAATATATCATATATCATAGCAACAGGAGATGGAAGAATGACCCAAAAGAAATATATATATATATATATATATATATATATATATATATATATATATATACACACACGCACACACATTAGTATAAAAAAAGAAAAGGTTCAAGAGCATCACTGAGCTAACAGATATTAATTAGGTGCAAAGTCCTATGCAGTGTTCAGCTGCTGTTAGACACAAAAAACATCATAAATGAACAGCACTGAGTCCAATTTTTATGTATTTTTGTGTATATATATTATATACTATATATATATATATATATATATATATATATAATATAATATGCAGTATATACTGTATATAGATAGGTATATTATACTGGCTGTTTTTTCTATCTGTTTACTTTGTGATTTTTATGAAAAATTAGTCATTCTATTTTGTTATAACTAAGAACAGTTAGGGTATGTGCACATCTGACGTTTGTGCATCTCTGCAGAACGTCCAAAAACCGGTGTAGATTAGCAGAACCTGAGTTTTCTGTGCTCAGCAGTGTCCCTCGTTTTTTGCTCGTTTTTTGCTCGTTTTTTATAGCGTTTATACAGCGTTTTGTCGGCTGTTTTTCTGAGCGTTTTTAAAACTGAGTTTTTTGCTGCACTTGTAAGCTGGAACCGCTGGAAAAACGACCAAAAGAAGTCACTTGCTCTATCTTTGAAAACCGGTGGAAAAATGCTGAAGAAACTGAAAACGACCAGAATAAAATTGTTCTAATGAAGACAGCGTTTTCTAAACTCCATTGACTAGCATGTTAATCCAACCGGAGGCTAGGATTAACATAAATTAACATAAAACTCAGCGGAAACCGCCGACGGAAAACGCTGAAAAACAGCCCAGAAAACTACTGATGTGCACATACCCTTACTATCCTGGGCAACTCCGGGCTCTACAGCTAGTACCATCATAGAGTGTAAAAACACAACCATAATTGAAGCCTCTTACTGAGCCATCGATATGCAGCAGCATGTCCACATTGATGTCCACAGCAATACTGACTACTGTCCCTTACTACATGTACAATCTGGCTTGTCTAAGGACCATATGAAATGAATATAGAGAATGGAACAAAGAACAACTTTAAGGAAATCTAATATATATTCGCCTTATCGTGTCTGACTCTCTGTAACAGAAATCCCGCGTCGCTGAATGATCACCGCGCTCAGCGGCGACCAATCAGCGACAGGCACAGTCCGACCGCGAATTGGCGCAGGATTTGAATCACGCCTACCGTCGGGAGATCAGCGGTAGCCGCGGGTCATCTCCTGCCGCACGGAGGTCAGCGGTGACACAGCCAGGAGATGACCAGTCATCTCTCACGTGCTCGCAGTAGAAGTACCCTGATTGATCTAGCGATCTTGCTCAGTGTGACACGCAGCAGCGACCAGGGCCCTGCTGTGAGATCGCTGATCCTGTCACAAAGGTTTGGGGCAACGCAACCGGGTGATGACCGGCATAAGGCTGCTTTCACATTGCGATTTTGTTAAATCCGATGCTGTCTGATGAAAATCGGACAGCATCGGATGCACTAAATCGGATGCCATCGGTTTCATTTTCTAACGGATCTTGTTAATCGGATCCGATAGAAAATCGGACCGATGGCATCCGATTTTGTTCGATTTTCTATCAGATCTGATTTAAACGGAGAGGTTTTGGGAGCGGTCTGGGATTTGCAGCATGCTCAATACAAATTTTTGGATCCGATATCTGATCCGATTTTCCATCTGATCCGATCCCCATAGACTACCATTTTATTTTAATCGGAACGAATCGGATCTGATTTGATCTGATTTTTCACTTGAAAACCAAAATCGCAGCAGTCTAACGATTTTGGCTACTGAAAAAAATTGGACAGAATTGGATCGGAGGCAAATCAGATGCCATTAAAGGGAACCTAACCCCACAAACTGACCCCCCCACATCTTTAGACCTGTCCCTGCACCCCCTCTTATCATTTTTAGCCATCCCTTTTGCAGAAAAAATCGATTTTTGTAAAGTAGAGAAAAGGTTATAATCACCTCCAACCTGTGTGAGTTCTCTGTTTCTGAATTAGTCTCAAAGGCAGGCCTGTCTGCTGCAGCCTTGTAATTATGCACGCCCCTCTCAGCTGCTGCCTTGCTAAGAGCCTGGCCGCGTCATGAAAGGGGTGGGGCTAAATCGCGTCATACATGTAGCCCCGCCCCCTTTCATGACGCGGCCAGGCTCTTACTAAGCATAGAGGGGCGTGCATAATTACAAGGCTGCAGCAGACAGGCCTGCCTTTGAGACTAATTCAGAAACAGAGAACTCACACAGGACGGAGGTGATTATAACCTTTTCTCTACTTTACAAAAATCGATTTTTTCTGCAAAACGGATGGCTAGAAATGATAAGAGGGGGTGCAGGGACAGGTCTAAAGATGCGGGGGAGTCAGTTTGTGGGGTTAGGTTCCCTTTAAGTGCAAATCCGATTCGATCTGATCCCCATTGGAGAACATGGGGGCTAATTCGGATCCGATGCTGTCCGATTTTCATCGGACAACATCAGATTTAACAAAATCGCAATGTGAAACCAGCCTAAGCCGGGCATTTCCTGGCTGCTCGCAGCGGAAGTACCCCGACCGGCGCTAGCGATCTCCCTCAATGTGACAATTTCACCAGTGACCACATACTGACGCTTCAGCAATTGCTACAGGTCGCATCGTTGTCAGAATCACTGGAGCGTCGCCAAATGTGACAGTACCTTACTGATCGCTGGTGAAGTGTCACACGTGCAGATATATTGAACGAAGCCCCGTTGCTGATTGGGGAAAATCCTATATATTCATTGCATTATTTTTAAATCTTTATAAATAAACTACATATATATTCTAGACTACCCGATGTGTTCGAATCGGGCCACCATCTAGTCTAATATATATAGCTGAGTGTATTAATTTATGTGTGTGTGTTATAGTTGCAACCACTCCACATAGCGACAACCACTCCACATAGCCACGTCCACAGACCACTCCACATGGCCACGTCCACTTCACAGCAGCATCTCCACATATCACCACTTCCCCCACTCAGCCGTGCCCCCAGTACTATCTGGAATGGTAGAGCTATGAGGGGGCGTGGCTATAAATGGGCACGCTATGAAAGGGGTGGGGCTATTGTCTGGGTGGGCTATGAGGGGGTAGGGCTACTGGGAGCGGTGGGGCTATGATACATATACATACATACATTACTATATATGGTTGATATTGCCATATATGATCATTATGGCCATATACAGACATTATGCCCAGGCAACACTGGGCTCTACAACTAATGTCTTATAAATCTGTCATTATGTATAATTCGCGTTCATTATCATCATTTTCTTAACATTCTTCTAGATTGTTCTGTTTATATAATTTTTTTTAAAGCAAAGTTCTTCTATTTTCTAGATGTCCTCATCCTGTAACTCTGGCTGGGATGCTAGAAATGGGTGCTTCCTACCTACCAGTGAACCAAAACTGGGAGAAGTATCTAGATGAAGCTCAAATCACTTATGAGGAGCTGCAGAAAGAGATGAAGAAATCCCTCATGAACCTGGCGAACGATGCCTGTCAGCTGCTGTTTGACGATAGGTGTGTGACCAAAAGAAGACGTGAGTGTGATGGAACCCGTCATCCGATTCAGGCTGCCCGAAGCACAGGTACATTAGATACTGTGAAAAGTATGCTTTGGGCAGTATGAAGCCAATGACAGGTTCTCTTTTAAGTATAGTCATGGTCTTCAATGCAATTTAACCTCTTCTCTCCTGACACATTTTCCCTTTTGCACTTTAATAGTCTTCCAATGTTTATTCAAGAGCCATAACCTTGTGTATGTGTGTCAGTATAACCACATGAGCGCTGTTTTCTTTTTTTTGTTTTATTTTTGTAGAACTAGATGTAGTTGTAAATAACACCATTTATTTTACCATGTAGTGTACTGACAAACAGGAAACAAAATGGTGTGAAATGGTGAAAAACCCCATTGTTTTTTGGAGTTTAATTCTTACAGTATCAAGCTTACAGTAAAAACTACCCGGCAATTGGTCCGTATGGTCAATGCCAAACCAAAATTAAATGGTTTGTAGTGGTTTTAACACTCCTAACCTATCTCTCTCTCTCTCTCTCTCTCTCTTATATATATATATATATATATATATATATATATATATAATATATATATATATAAAATGTATATATCTAAAAAAAAAAAAAAAAATTATATATATATATATATATATATATACACATACATACAGTCATATGAAAAAGTTTGGGCACCCCTCTTAATCTTACTCATTTTTTTTTGTTTAAAATTGGGTTTTTGCAACAGCTATTTCAGTGTGGTATATGTATTAACTGATGGACACAGTAATATTTCAAGATTGAAATGAGGTTTATTGTACTAACCGAAAATGTGAAATATGCATTATTTCAAAATTTGACAGGTGCAAAAGTATGGGCACCTCAACAGAAAAGTGACATTAATATTTAGTAGATCCACCTTTTGCAAAAATAACAGCCTCTAGTCGCTTCCTGTAGCTGTTAATGAGTTCCTGGATCCTGGATGAAGATATTTTTGACCATTCCTCTTTACAAAACAATTCTAGTTCAGTTAAGTTTGATGGTCGTTGAGCATGGACAGCCCGCTTCAAAACATCCCACAGATGTTCAATGATATTCAGGTCTGGGGACTGGGATGGCCATTCCAGAACATTTTAATTGTTCCTCTGCATGAATGCCTGAGTAGATTTGGAGTGGTGTTTTGGATCATTGTCTTGGTGAAAGATCCATCCCCAGCGTAACTTCAACTTTGACACTGATTCTTGAACATTATTCTCAAGAATCTGCTGATACTGTGTGGAATCCTTGCGACCCTCAACTTTAACAAGATTCCCGGTGCCGTCATTGGCCACACAGCCCCAAAGCATGATGGACCCTCCCCCAAATTTGACAGTGGGTAGCAAGTGTTTTTCTTGTAATGCTGTGCTTTTGTGGCGCCATGCATAACGCCTTGTTGTATGACCAAACAACTCAATCTTTGTTTCATCAGTCCACAGGACCTTCTTCCAAAATAAAACTGGCTTGTCCAAATGTGCTTTTGCATACCTCAGGCGACTCTGTTTGAGGTGTGCATGCAGAAACGGCTTCTTTCGCATCACTCTCCCATACAGCTTCTCCTTGTGCAGTGTGCGCTGTATTGTTGACCGATGCACAGTGACACCATCTGCAGAAAGATGATGCTGCAGGTCTTTGGAGGTGGTCGTGGATTGTTCTTGACTGTTCTCACCATTCTTCTTCTCTGCCTTTCTGATATTTTTGTTGGCCTGCCACTTCTGGCCTTTACAAGAACTGTCCCTGTGGTCTTCCATTTCCTTACTATGTTCCTCACAGTGGAAACTTACGGGTTAAATCTCTGAGACAACTTTTTGTATCCTTCCCCTGAACAACTATGTTGAACAATCTTTTTTTTAAGATCATTTGAAAGCTGTTTTGAGGAGCCCATTATGCCACTCCTCAGAGAAGATGCAAATAGAACAACTTGCAAGTGGACACCTGAAATAGCTTTTCTCATGATTGGATACACCGGGCTATGAAGTACAAAGCTCAATGAGGTTACCAAACCAATTTAGTGCTTCAGTAAGTCAGTAAGAAGTAGTTAGGCGTATTCAAATCATGAGAATCAGAAGGGTGCCCATACTTTTGCACCTGTCAAATTTGAAATAATGCATATTTCACATTTTTGGTTAGTGCAATAAACCTCATTTCAATCCTGAAATATTACTGTGTCCATCAGTTATTACATATATCACACTGAAATAGATGTTGCAAAAACCCAATTTTAAACCAAAAATAATGAGTAAGATTAAGAGGGGTGGCCACACTTTTTCATATGACCGTATATATATATTTATATCTATCCATCTCTCTCTATATATATATATATCTACTTATATAATTGGCAGTTGAGAATTCGGGCACTGTAGCCGAATCCCAAGATGCTTTGCGGTACTGCGAGCGATGACGCGCAGCGTCATCGCGAGCCGCAGCCGCACTACTGTAAAAAAAAAAAAATTTCCTCACCTCTCCCCGAGCCCCCGCCGTCTCCCGCTGTCTTCCTCCAGCCTCCCGGTGGCTCCCGCAGGCTCCCGGTTCCTGCAGAGCTCTTCTACACCAGTACAGGACCTGCGGTGATGTCACAGTCACGTGACACCAGCTTACTCCATGGTAACCGCGGGTCACGTGACTCTGACATCACCGCAGGTCCTGAACTGCAGTAGAAGAGCTCTGCAGGCACCGGGAGCCACCGGGAGCTCGGGGTGAGGTGAGCATAAACTTTATTTACATTTTTTTAACCCCTGCCTTACTCTGGCTGTCTCATGTCTCTGCACACTCTGCCTGTCTCATGTCTCTGCACACTCTGGCTGTCTCATGTCTCTGCACACTCTGGCTATCTCATGTCTCTGCACACTCTGCCTGTCTCATGTCTCTGCACTCTCTGCCTGTCTCATGTCTCTGCAGACTCTGCCTGTCTCATGTCTCTGCACACTCTGCCAGTCTCATGTCTCTGCACACTCTGCCTGTCTCATGTCTCTGCATACTCTGCCTGTCTCATGTCTCTGCACACTCTGCCTGTCTCATGTCTCTGCACGCTCTGCCTTTCTCATGTCTCTGCACACTCTGCCTGTCTCATGTCTCTGCACGCTCTGCCTGTCTCATGTCTCTGCACACTCTGCCTGTCTCATGTCTCTGCACGCTCTGCCTGTCTCATGTCTCTGCACACTCTGCCTGTCTCATGTCTCTGCACACTCTGCCTGTCTCATGTCTCTGCACGCTCTGCCTGTCTCATGTCTCTGCACGCTCTGCCTGTCTCATGTCTCTGCACGCTCTCCTGCTCGTGTCTTCACGTGTCTCATTGCACGCTCTGCCTGTCTCATGTCTCTGCACGCTCTGCCTGTCTCATGTCTCTGCACGCTCTGCCGTCTCATGTCTCTGCACGCTCTGCCTGTCTCATGTCTCTGCACGCTCTGCCAGTCTCATGTCTCTGCACGCTCTGCCTGTCTCATGTCTCTGCACGCTCTGCCTGTCTCATGTCTCTGCACGCTCTGCCTGTCTCATGTCTCTGCACGCTCTGCCTGTCTCATGTCTCTGCACGCTCTGCCTGTCTCATGTCTCTGCACGCTCTGCCGTGTCATGTCTCTGCACGCTCTGCCTGTGTCATGTCTCTGCACGCTCTGCCTGTCTCATGTCTCTGCACGCTCTGCCTGTCTCATGTCTCTGCACGCTCTGCCTGTGTCATGTCTCTGCACGCTCTGCCTGTGTCATGTCTCTGCACGCTCTGCCTGTGTCATGTCTCTGCACGCTCTGCCTGTGTCATGTCTCTGCACGCTCTGCCTGTGTCATGTCTCTGCACGCTCTGCCTGTGTCATGTCTCTGCACGCTCTGCCTGTGTCATGTCTCTGCACGCTCTGCCTGTGTCATGTCTCTGCACGCTCTGCCTGTGTCATGTCTCTGCACGCTCTGCTGTGTCATGTCTCTGCACACTCTGTGTCATGTCTCTGCACACTCTGTGTCATGTCTCTGCACACTCTGTGTCATGTCTCTGCACATCTGTCATGTCTCTACACTCTCTGTAATGTCTCTATACTGTGTGTAATCTCTGTATACTGTCTGTAATGTGTCTATACTGTGTGTAATGTGTGTATACTGTCTGTAATGTGTGTATACTGTGTGTATAATCTCTGTAATCTCTGCATACTGTCTGTCTATACAATGTCTCATGTATGTATATACTGTGTGCTTCTCTCCTTACCCCTCCACCACTAAGCCGCTTCTCTCCTCACCCCTCCACCACTGAGCCCCATCTCTCCTCACCCCTCCACCACTGAGCCGCATCTCTCCTCACCCCTCCACCACTGAGCCGCGTCTCTCCTCACCCCTCCACCACTGAGCCGCATCTCTCCTCACCCCCTCCACCACTGAGCCGCATCTCTCCTCACCCCCCACCACTGAGCCGCATCTCTCCTCACCCCTCCACCACTGAGCCGCATCTCTCCTCACCCCTCCACCACTGAGCCGCATCTCTCCTCACCCCTCCACCACTGAGCTGCATCTCTCCTCACCCCTCCACCACTGAGCCGCATCTCTCCTCACCCCTCCACCACAGAGCCGCTTCTCTCCTCACCCCTCCACCACACAGCCGCATCTCTCCTCACCCCTCCACCACACAGTCGCTTCTCTCCTCACCCCTCCACCACAGACACCCATCTCTCCTCACCCTCCACAACACAGCCGCATCTCTCCTCACCCCTCCACCACAGAGCCGCATCTCTCCTCACCCCTCCACCACAGAGCCGCATCTCTCCTCACCCCTCCACCACAGCCGCATCTCTCCTCAGCCCTCCACCACAGCTGCTTCTCTCCTCACCCCTCCACCTCAGAGCCGCATCTCTCCTCACCCCTCCACCACACAGCTGCATCTCTCCTCACCCCTCCACCACACAGCCGCATCTCTCCTCACCCCTCCACCACAGAGCCGCCTCTATTCTCTGCTACCCACAGAGCCGCCTCGATACTCTGCTAGCCACAGAGCCGCCTCCATACTCTGCTACCCACAGAGCCGCCTCGATACTCTGCTAGCCACAGAGCCGCCTCCATACTCTGCTACCCACAGAGCCGCCTCGATGCTCTACTACCCACTGACCCGCCTCTATACTCTGATACCCACTGACCCACCTGTATACACACAATTCATTTCACCGTGCTCCCGATGCAATTGCATCGGGCCTTTTTACTAGTATATATATAATATACAGTATATAAAATATATATATATATATATATATATATATATATATATATATATATATATATATATATATATATAAATTTCTCTATCTATCTATCTATCTATCTGACTATACATACATATAGTTGTGGGCAAAAGTATTGACACCCCTGCAATTCTGTCAGATAATACTCAGTTTCTTCCTGATTGCAATCACAAATTCTTTGGTATTATTATCTTCATTTAATTTGTCTTCAATGAAAAAACACTAAACGAATTGCCCTAAAGCCAAATTGGATATAATTCCACACCACACCAAACATAAAAAAGGGGTGGACAAAAGTATTGGCACTGTTAGAAAAATCATGTGATGCTTCTCTAATTTGTGTAATTAACAGCACCCGTCACTTACCTGTGGCACCTAACAGGTGTTGGCAATAACTAAATCACACTTGCAGCCAGTTGACATGGATTAAAGTTGACTCAACCTCTGTCCTGTGTCCTTGTGTGTACCACATTGAGCATGGAGAAAAGAAAGAAGACCAAAGAACTGTCTGAGGACTTGAGAAACCAAATTGTGAGGAAGCATGAGCAATCTCAAGGCTACAAGTCCATCTCCAAAGACCTGAATGTTCCCGGTGCGCAGTGTCATCAAGAGGTTTAAAGCCCATGGCACTGTGGCTAACCTCCCTAGATGTGGACGGAAAAGAAAAATTGACGAGAGATTTCAACGCAAGATTGTGCGGATGGTGGATAATGAACCTCGACTAACATCCAAACAAGTTCAAGCTGCCCTGCAGTCCGAGGGTACAACAGTGTCAACCTGTACTATCCACCGACGTCTGAATGAAAAGGGACTGTATTGTAGGATACCCAGGAAGACCCCACATCTTACCCCGAGACATAAAAAAGCCAGGCTGGAGTTTGCCAAAACTTACCTGAGAAAGCCTACAACGTTTTGGAAGAATGTTCTCTGGTCAGATGAGACAAAAGTAGAACTTTATGGGCAAAGGCATCAACATAGAGTTTACAGGAGAAAAAAAGAGGCGTTCAAAGAAAACAATACGGTCCCTACAGTCAAACATGGCGGAGGTTCCCTGATGTTTTGGGGTTGCTTTGCTGCTTCTGGCACTGGACTGCTTGACCGTGTGCATGGCTTTATTAAGTCTGAAGACTACCAACAAATTTTGCAGCATAATGTAGGGCCCAATGTGAGAAAGCTGGGTCTCCCTCAGAGGTCATGGGTCTTCCAGCAGGACAATAACCCAAAACACACTTCAAAAAGCACTAGAAAATGGTTTGAGAGAAAGCACTGGAGACTTCTAAGGGTATGTGCGCACTGGTCGGGTTAGGGCCGGATTAGGTGTGTAAACCGCCGGTCGGTTTACATAAATTTCATGTAAATTTATGTTAATCCAAACCGGCGTTTGGATTAACATAGAAACCTTACAGTTTTACACATGCTCATCCGTTGCTAACCCACTGGGTTCCCAGCGGGTTAGCAAAGAATGAGCTTGTTCTATAATCCGGCCGGTTCTGCAGCGGCTGCAAGCAGAATCATGTACTGCTTCCAGCCGCTGCAGAACGGCCGGCGCTAACCCGCCCGTCTCCCGCCGCACATACCCGACAGGAAGCCGGTGGACGGCTCCGGAGCTTCCTGTCGGGTCCCGCCCAGCCGCCGCCCACAAACCCGCCCACCGTGCGCACATACCCTAAGGTGGCCAGCAATGAGTCCAGACCTGAATCCTATAGAACACCTGTGGAGAGATCTAAAAATGGCAGTTTGGAGAAGGCACCCTTCAAATATCAGGGACCTGGAGCAGTTTGCCAAAGAAGAATGGTCTAAAATTCTAGCAGAGCATTGTAAGAAACTCATTGATGGTTACCGGAAGCGGTTGATCGCAGTTATTTTGCCTAAAGGTAAAACCAAGTATTAGGCTGAGGGTGCCAATACTTTTGTCTGGCCCATTTTTGGAGTTTTGTGTGAAATGATCAATGTTTTGCTTTTTGCTTCATTCTCTTTTGTGTTTTTTCATTGAAGTCAAATTAAATGAAGATTATAATACCAAAGAATTTGTGATTGCAATCATTTTCAGGACAAACTGAGTATTATCTGACAGAATTGCAGGGGTGTCAATACTTTTGGCCAACACTGTATTTATATACAGTACAGACCAAAAGTTTGTTAAAACTATGAATTAACACATGTGGAACAATATACTTAACTAAAAAGTGTGAATCAACTGATGTCTTATATTCTAAGTTCTTCACAGTAGCCACCTTTTGCTTTGATTACTGCTTTGCACACTCTTGGCATTCTCTTGATGAGCTTCAAGAGGTAGTCACCGGAAATGGTATTCACTTCACAGGTGTGCCCTGTCAGGTTTAATAAGTGGGATTTCTTGCCTTATAAATGGGGTTGGACCATCAGTTGTGTTGTGCAGACGACTGGTGGAGACACAGCTGATAGTCCTACTGATCGGACCTTACCGTGGTGTGAAGCCACCCTAAGTCCCTCCAGACTTCTTATCTCTAAAATTTCTATAGTGCTTTTTACAGGTTACAGTGGGAGTATAAACATGGGAGACCCCTTCCCTGAATGCAGAAGACACGCTCCATTCAGTGGTGCTTTCAGTTTAGAAAGCACCAGTGGGGTGACAGGTCCTCTTTAAATAACTTGAGGAGCTTTGTGTGGCCTGTATGTCTCCATATTGCCACAGTTGGCACTCTCTACAAGGAAAAGTATTCCCCCTGAGTCTCATTGAAATTGTGGAAATTGCGGAGTACTGCAGAGTATCACCATGTCAAGAAACACATTGGGAACAAATCCCATCCTGGTTTCTGTCACTATTTGCCTAAAATTCCTGGAAAATGCTGATTTGGGACCTATTTCCAAGTTTGGCCTCTTTTTAATCTTGAAATCCAAGTAAACCTATTTTAACACTGTAATATTTTGCAGTGATTGGGACAGTATGATGCTATATGTATCTCTTTACAAATCAGATATAAAACTGATCCGTGGCTTTGGGATTTGGAATGGGATGTTCAAGAATTCAAGCAAAAGAAGGTGAAGCCTAGCAAAAAGAAAGATGTCAAATCTGCACCCGAATATAATGCAATGAGCGAGGATGCCAGTGACACTCATGAAGGTGAATACCCATACAATCCTAGGTACTAGTTTAGTGCAAACCACATGTTTTGTACATGGTTTTTCCACAATTTGTTTTGTAACTTTGTTGTGGATCTCTTATCATTTTACCCCAATATCAATCAATGTTTCTAGATTCTGGACCTCCCAGTGAAGAAGAAGAATCACAGCCTTGTCCTGGTAAAGTTTACCTGGATGATATAATCGAGAAAACTCTGCCATACTTGCCCAAAAGAAGCCAACATTTGCCAGGGCATCCTGGGTAAGTGATGGATAGAAAAGATACATAAATGAGCTTAAACGTAACCTGTAACTAGACTTGGGCTGGACGATCTACAGGCAGCATGGATCGGAGTCTGGCTGTGCAATTATCCCAGGTATATCTTTACTAGAAATGGTGTCCTGTTAGAAAACCTGTCCGGGCCCAGAGGGAGAAACCTGTCTAGTCCAGCGCGGCCTCCCAACCATATGTAGTTTGTGCAGAATGCATCTTGTGACAAATTACCTTTAATTTTTTCTGTGTCTTATAAGTCAGTGTATTTTTTCACCTTGGTTGACATCCTATTACTTTATACTGCAATTAGGTTTTTAATAGGGGCTTACAAAAGTTCAGCCAATTACTCATTAGCATAACAGATTTCTTAGCATTTTTATTTCAGCATTGTTTGCACAAAAGCTTATTTTCCTTTGAAATACCCACATGGCTATGGTCAGATTAAGCTGTGTTCATTTTTGTAGATGGTATCGTAAGCTTTGCCCGAAACTGAGTGATCCTGATTGGGTTCCTGGTCCAAGCCTCATCAGCCTTCAGATGAGATTAACACCTAAACTGATGCGTCTGACTTGGGATGGCTTTCCTCTGCACTTCTCTGACAAACATGGCTGGGGATACCTTGTTCCAGGACGGAAAGACAACCTTTTGGCCATTCAGGGTGAAGATGATGATTGTGATGTTAATTATGACTGTCCTTACACAGCAATTGAAAATGTCTACATTGAATATTGCAAAAATAAAGCAAGTGGCATCTCAGGGGAAAGTGACATAAGTGTACAGGACGACTTCATGCTTACTGAAGACAGTAGTATCTGGCAAAAGGTAGAATCCCGCATGGATGTGTCCTGGGGAAATATTAGGAGGATTTGGTGATCCCTGAAGTGGTTGTGCTGAGGAAGTCTTGTTCTTATATCTAGGTAGAAGAACTCAGTCGACTGGAGAATGAAATGAGCTTTGAAGGATCGACCAAAGCAACTTCACAGAAGAAAAATAAACGTAAACTGGTATGTTTGCTTTTTATTCTGATGCAGTGGGAAAGTTTAAATATTCTCTAAGGCTCATTGGACAATAGATTAAAGTCCGGAATTACAGTTGTGCAAATCATTTCTCCTTGAGCCGTCAATTTTCAGTTTCAACTGTGTTTGGGAAATAATTAATTTACTGGCACCACTGCATCTGTAGTCCACAGGCCCCACCTTGTACTGTGCCTCAGGCCTCGCTCCATCCTGCTTCCATTGGTGCTTTCCTTGCAGGAAGCATGTGATGTGCTCCATGTTCTCGCCCTGCTGAATCCTAGTAGACTCTGCAATCCAGTGTAGGGAAGGAGGGAAGGGGCTGGGGGGGTCACTACACTCTTTCCTCTGTTAGGCTGGCTTCACACTAAGTTTTTGTCCTGTTCGTTTGGATCCGGTTTGTTGCAGGATCCACATGAACAGGAACGGACAGCACCAGATCAGCACCTTCAGATGCTTTTTCTGTGTCCGGTCCGGTATCCGGACACAGAAGGAGCAGCGGGGAGCCGAGCCGCTGACCGCGCTGTCTAATATCATTTTAGCAGTGTATATCTATATACACTGCTAAAATTATATTAACAAAAGGGATGATTAAAAATAAAAAATCATAAATACCTTCGGCGACTTCTGAGTGTCCCACGCTGAATCTCCCGGCATTTGAGGACCTGGCATGATGTCACTGGGAGGGGTGTGGCAAACCGGTCACATAACCGCATCAGCACCAATTAAAAACCGCGCTGATGTGGTCATGTGATCTGGTTGCCCCGCCCTCCCAGTTACATCATGCCAGATCCTTGAATGGTCGGGAGATTCAGCGTGGGACACTCGTAGTCGCCGGAAGGTGAGCATTTATGATTTTTTATTTTTAATTATCCTCATATTTAATATCACTTTAGCAGTGTATGTAGATAGGCTGCTAAAGTGATATTAGACAGATTTACTATGGGTACAGAGCAGCGCACCTGTTCTGCGCATGCTCTGTACCCTGGCACCGGATCTGGGAAACGATTCTGTTGTTTCCCGGATCCCATGCCATAGGCCCCCATGTTGTGTGTGCCGGACCACACCGGAATCGTTTCTGTCCTGTTTTGTCACCGCAGCCCAAAAATGCTGCAGGCCTCGTTTTTGGGACCGGTGAAAAACAGGACAGACACGAATCCTGCACCGGATTCACAAAACCGGATGGCCAAATAGGGTCAATCCGGTGCCATAGGGATACATGGGGCCAAAAATGATCCTGTTCTGTTTGTTTCAAAAACTAACAGAACTGGATAGTAAAAAACGTAGTGTGAAGCCAGCCTTAGTCTTTTTTCCATTTGGGAAGATAAAATAGTTTTCACCGCATGATCTTCTCTGTGTAAATTTTCCACCTGCCAAGCTGAATACATATTGCTTCTCCTTTTCCCAACCTATGCTCCACCAATATGCTTTTTAGGAACCACATGTTAATAATTGTACTAGTGCTTCCTTTTCCATATTGGGCTCTCTGTGCTGTGTTTTTTTATTTTTTTTATTTTTTACTCATAGGGTTGATAATTAGCAGTTGTCATAGAAGCCTGAATATTATCAATGTAGGGCTTAATGATAAGCTGTTAATTCTCAGCTGTCATTAACCCCTTCTGTCATCTCGATGCCACTGCACTATGGTATTAGGAAGAGCTGGGTAAAGCACCAGGAATTGGTGCTTCTAAAGAATGGCCCAATTTCTGGGGCAGCTTCGGGCTGCTATACTGTAGTCTGGGGGGCCCCAATAACTATGGGCCTCACCACGCTGAGAATACATTCCCCAGCTGCCTGGTTTTCCCTTGGCTGGCAATCAAAAAGAGGGCAAAGCACACACATTTTTTTTTTTTAATATTTACTTACCTAATAATAAAAAATGGGCTCCCCTGTATTTTTGATTGCCAGCTCAGGTGAAGCCAGGTAGCTGGAGGTGGCAGCCCATAGCTGTCTACTTTATCTGTGCTGAGAAGCAAACATACGGCGAAGCCTTACTTAAAACATTTTTTTATTGTCTATTTATTTTTACACCCCTATGACAGCAGGTTCATTCCAACCAATCACAGACGTCGACACAATGGGTGGGGGCTCAACAGCCAATCTTAGACGCTGTCACAGAGAGTAGGCATCTGTTGGAGTTTCAGTGCAGTGAATAATCAGGACGTTAATGAGCGGCACAGATGGAAGTGGTGTGCCTGCAACCGCCAGAGACTCGATATGTAAAATGCTGCAGTTTAAATCCAATTTTTGCTTATTTTTACAGCACCACCACAGCCGAACCTGAACAGTAGCATAAACGTATCAGGGTAGTCCATGTTTGAGATCCATGCCCGGACACTAGGTGTTTGGTACGGACCCCGAACTTTACAGTTCGGGTTTGCCTATCACTAGGTAGCACCTCTCTTCAAGAACATATTCGGTCATTGAAATAGAAAATGGAATTGTGTGAAGAAAAAAATTTATTTAGAAAGCAGGCTGACTTAATATTCAAATATGAACAATATACAAATTATTAGCCTGCCCAAAAGAAGAGCACAAGGAGCTAATCCCAGTGAACTGTTGCCTTATGCCACCTTCTGTACTGCATATGCACTTGAGAGAACCCTCCTCCATGTGACCCTGTGGCATTTAATAGCCAGGTTTTTCAACTAGAATGACAGGGATCTCGTACTGCAACTACAATAGTGAGCTCAGTCCATTCAACATCAAAATATCTCTGTAGTGCTGTTTCCAGATTTCTCGGCTGATATATAAAAACGAAGGGCTTTCTTTATATCGATCAAGAGATGATTGAGCACTGAATGTGATCTACACTATGGTATACCCAGCCAACAGATGAGCAAGAGTAGTAGATGGTGAGATCTTCCTGATCCTATTGGAAGCTGAGGAATAACTAGGAAGGAGAGATACCCGAAACAGTAATGGGGGCAATTGATAACACTAAATTTTTGTGTTGATAATATTGATTTGATTTGTGACCCAATTTAATTTTTAAATGGACTAACAGGAGAAAACGTAGTACAATTTGTTATACAATTTCTCCTGTGTTCGCCAATCCATATGTGGTCAAAAACTACTTTTCAGGCACGGTACAAAGCTCAGACGTTAAGGAGAGCCACATTGGAGTTCAGATTCTGTTGGAATGGTTTAAGAGTCATATCTCATTGCCAGAGCCCCTAACATTTTAGAGAAGCAGAACACCCCCTAAGTCATGCCATTTTACAAACTACACCCCTCAATCAATTAATCTAGGGGAGCAGTGACCAAATTATTCCAACATTTTTACAGCATTTTATACCATTAGGGGTGAAGAAAAAATAATTACATTTTTATCACTAAAATGTTGTTTTGGTGCCAAGTTTTTAACTTTTAAAAGGGCTTATTGGCAAAAATGGACCACAGTTTGTTGTGCAATTTTTCTTGTGTACAACAGTACCTCATATGTGGTTAGAAACTACTTTACAGGCACAGTGTAAAGCAGAGAAGGAAACGGCGCCATATTATATTCCCGAAAATAAGACATCCTTCGAAAATAAGATCTAGCAGGGGTTTTTGCAGAACTGCTAAATATAAGGCCTCCCCCGAAAATAAGACCTAGCAAAGTTGTTTTTTTTTAAGCATGCCCATCTCACACAAGATCAGGGCATGCAGCTGTGTCTATGTATTACCGAAGCCCGTCCACTGCCCTTGTCCCGGTGACCGCCGCTGCATGTATTACGGCGCCACTCTGAACACTCTGCCTCAGCTGCGTAGATGTGCAGGAAGCCACCGGCCAATCAGAGGCCAGCAGCTAATGTTGGCGCATGACATTACGTGCGGGCCTCTGTTTGGCCAGCGGCTTGCTGTACATCTACGCAGGTGAGGCAGGGAACTCAGAGTTATGAAGCATGTTATGGAATGCTGTATGTGTAGAAGATTAGAACCACTGTCAGTACATTTATACACCACTAAACATAGTGCAGCGATCAATTGCAATGGGAGGACAACTTCTTTTACAACTGTATTGCTTGAATCTATAATTCCCAGCATGTCTTTATCAATGGTGAGGAGATGCTGGGAGTTGTTGTTACCAGCCATCCTCAGTCAGCATACCATAAGGAACCCAAGTATTGATGAGACATAGTCCGTACCACGAATAAACATTTAGATCTCATGCTTCACCCTTGAATAAATAATTGCCCTCACTCTGCTTCCTGCACAAAATATCCCTCCCCCCACACTGCCCCTCTGTATAATATGCCTCCCACACTGCCCCTCTCCATAATGTTCCCCCTCACTGCCTCTCAGTATAATATCCCTAAAACATACTGCCCCTCTGTATAATATCCCCCACCACACACACTGCTACTTTGTATAATATCTCTCACACACACTGCCCTCTCCATAATACCTTCCCACACACGAACACAATGCCCCTCTTCATAATATCCCCACACACTGCCCCTCTCCATATAACCCCACCCCACTGCCTCTTTCTATAATATTGCCACCCAACACACACTCCTGCTCTCCAAAATATTCCCTCAAACTTCCCCTTTCCATAATACCTCCGCCCCGTTACCCCTAACTACACTGTGCCCCCTTTGACAATACCACAAATTAAACATTTAATCTTCAGCTCCTCCATAGAGCATTTACTGGGGCCAATGTCTCCGATGCCTCTGAGACTCTGGCAGCAGCATGATAATGTCAGCATCGTGCTAACCTCATCACACTGCTGCATGTCAGAGCAGGGGTGACAAGCTGCATAAGGTAGCCCCTATAGTTCTCCATATATTATAATGCAACCCCATAGTCCTCAAATTATTATAATTCAGCCTCATATCCCTCCATATAATAATAATAATAATAATAAATCTTTATATAGCACCAACATATTCTGCAGCACTTTGCAATACAGTGGTTCATATACGAAAAATATGCAATACAGTAAGTAATTACAGTAGAGAATACAGTACAATGATTGGATACAATACAATAAGCATATAATCAATGTAAAAAATACAATAAATAAAGCCAAAAATAAAGGTGACCCTGCTCAAAAGAGCTTACAAACTACAATGGGATAGGGGTTACACAAAGTACAGGGGCTTATTACACTGGCGGTCCAGGCAACTTGAGGAAATGGGGGATGGAAATAATGTTACATGAATGGTCATCATACAATCTGTGTAGACCTTTTTGGGTTTGGTGGAGTTTGAAGAAGAGTTATGTCAAGAGAGATAGTGAATGGGCTATATACAGTACAAAAGACTTCTATTAGGGAGGATGATAGGCCGCCTTAAAAAGATGTGTTTTAGGGAGCATCTGAAGCCATGCAAGTTGTGAATAGTCCTGATTTCTTGGGGTAGAGCATTCCAAAGACTTGGTGCAGCTCGGGAGAAGTCTTGGAGCCAGGAGTGGGAGGATCGGATTAGTGCAGATGTTAGTCGAAAGTCATTTGTAGAACATAGAGAAAGGGTGCGATGATAGACAGAAATGAGGGAGGAGATGTAGGGAGGTGCTGCACTGTGAAGAGCTTTGTGGGTGAGAACAGGCTATTTGAATTTGATCCTTTAGTGTATGGGCAGCCAGTGCAGTGACTGGCACAGAGCAGAGGCATCTGAATAACGATTGGCTAGATGGGTGATCCTGGCTGCTGCATTAAGAATGGACTGGAGAGGGGAAAGTTTAGAGAGGGGGAGACCAATTCATAGAGAATTGCAGTAGTCAAGGCGGGAATGGATTAGGGCCACGGTGAGGGTTTTTGTTGTTTCCATGGTGAGAAAGGGGCGGACTCGAGAGATGTTCTTCAGGTGTAAGTGACAAGCGCGGACAAAAGATTGTGTATGGGAGTTGAAGGAGAGATCGGGGTCAAACATAACACCCAGACAGCAAGACAGCTACCTAGGCATTATCGTGGGGTCACACACATAGAGAGATCTCAGATTTACGGAGGTCAGTGGAGGGCGGGAGCAGAAGTAGTTCCGTTTTGAAAAGGTTGAGTTTCAAATAGAGAGCAGACATGATGTTGTAAACTGCAGCTAGACAGTCATTGATGTTCTTTAAAACTGCAGGGGTAAGGTCAGCAGGGGTTGAAGTGTATAATTGTGTGTCATCAGCATAGAGATGGTACTGGAAGCCAAATCTGCTGATAGTGTGTCCAATCGGGGCTGTGTAGCAAGAGCAGAGGAGAGGGCCAAGGACTGAACACTGAGGGACCCCAATAGTGAGAGGAAGAGTAGAGGAAGTGGAGCCAGGGAATGATACACTGAAAGAACGGTCAGAGAGATAGGAAGAGAACCAGGAGAGAGCGGTGTCCTTTATGTCAATGGAGTGCAGCATAGAGAGTAGGAGATGGTGGTCAACAGTGTCAAAAGCTGCAGAGAGGTCAAGAAGAATAAGCAGAGAGTGGTCACCATTACGTCTTGCTGTGAGAAGGTCATTGGTCACTTTGATTAGGGCAGTTTCTGTAGAGTGAAGGGGGCAGAAACCAGACTGTAATGGATCTAGAAGAGAGTGAGTGGAGAGGTAATGGGTGAGGCGGGTGTAGATCAGGCGCTCCAAGAGTTTAGAGATGAAGAAGAGATTGGAGACTGGTCTGTAGTTATTTGTGCAGAATGGGTCAAGAGAAGTTTTCTTTAATAATGGAGTAATGATAGAATGTTTGAAGGAGGATGGGAAGATGCCAGAAGAGAGGGAGAGGTTGAAGATTTTGGTTAAGTGAGTGGTGACGACCAGAGAGAGGGACTGGAGTAGGTGTGAGGGAATGGGGTCTGTGGTGCATGTAGTGGGACGAGAGAAAGAGAGGAGCCTGGCGACTTCTTCTTCTGTGACTAGGTCAAATCTGTAGAGTGAGGCGGAGGAGAGGTGGGGAAGAATGAGATTGGCAGCACTTGGAGGCTGGGAGCTGATTTCCTGGTTTCGTATAGTGTATATATAGTGTAGTGTTCCTTGTTCATAGAAAATAAGACGTCTAGAATTGGAGTCTGGGCTGACCCTTCCTGTCCAATGTATGGTCTCTCCGAGGCTACATTTATGCATATTATGTGGATGAGTGCCATTCTGGAAGGATTTCAGATATTATTTCACATATTGGTAAAGTATATGGCGCATGATTTCAGACAGAATTGTAGTTTTTTCTGCAAGGTCTTATAAGGGATATACCAGTAGAGGACCCAAGAAATAGCAATATATTACATATCATTTATATGGGCAGAAAACTGATGGATGTCCTCTGGCTCCATCCGATCCTCCTACTGTAAAGGAGTACAGTTGTTCTCAAAAGTTTACAGACCCCGGCAGATTTTTTGCTTTTTTTCCTTTTTTCAGAGAATATGAATGATAACACAAAAACATTTCTTTCACTCATGGTTAGTGGTTGGGTGAAGCCATTAATTGTCAAACTACTGTGTTTTCTCTTTTTAAGTCATAATGACAACTAAAAACATCCAAATTACCTTGATCAAAAGTTCACATACCCCAGTTCTTCATACTTTGTAATGCCCCCTCTAACATCTATGACAGCTTGAAGTCTTTTGTGGTAGTTGTCGATGAGGCTCTTTATTAAGTCAGATAGTAAGGCTGCCCATTCTTCTTAGAAAAAGACTTCAGTTCCTGTAAATGCCTGGTTTTTTTTTTTGCATAAACTGCGTGCTTGAGTTCTGGCTCAATTATATTGAGGTCAGGGGGCTGAGATGGCCACTCCAGAACCTTTACTTTGTTCTGCTGTAGCCTATGACAGGTCGACTTGGCTCTGTGTTTTGGATCGCTGTCATGTTGGAACGTCCAAGTACGTCCCATGTGCAGCTTCCGGGCTGATGAGTTCAAATTTTCCTCCAGTGTTTGCTGATAACGTGCTGCATTCATCTTTCTTTCATCTTTGACCACGTTTCCTGTGCCGTTTTAGCTCACACATCCCTATGTCACCAGCAATCCAACTCTGCTTTACAGTAGGAATGGTGTTGCTTTCATTATAGGCCTTGTTGACACGTTTCCAAATGTAACGTTTAAGTTACTGTCACACGCGGCAATATTGCTTGCAATTTCACTGGCAATTTGCTGGTTGCAGTGAAATCATGGAGACATTGTTACATTTGTACACGGCAACAAAATAGAACAATGTGTCCATGATTTCACTGCAACCAGCAAATTGCCAGTGAAATTGCAAGCAATATTGCCGCGTGTGATGGTACCTTTATGGTTGTGGCCTGGACACTTCGTGTTCTCCCGGTACGCTGTTACGCTCCTCTCCATCCCTCTCTGGGGGGCTCTGGAGAGTGGGAGATGGGAGCCTTGCACAGCTCCGCTCCGTCCGAGGCCTCCCTAAATGGTGCTTACAGACCGGACTGGAGCCAGCCCAGTCCGAGGCCTCCCTATATGGTGCTTACACTCCGGACTGGTGCTGAGCGGCCCAGTCTGAGGCCTCCCTAAATGGTGCTTACAGACCAGACTGGTGCTGCACCCCCGTCCGAGGCCTCCCTAAATGGTGCTTACAGACCGGACCGGCACTGAGGCACTCTGTGTCTCCTGCGTGCCTGGGGGTAGTGTCTGGCACTTTATGTGTTTCAGGACACTCAGACCGCGCGTTACCCTCGGGTCCGCGGTTCTGCGGGTGTACCCTGTGCTGGGGTCACCCTGGCTGACCGCCCTGTGTGTCACAGGGGCTGAGGCCGTAGGCTGCGGATGTTTGTCCCCTCATGCTGTGGACGGTGTACATGCAGTCTGTGTATAATATTTTTACACTCTTTCCCGCGCTGCGGGCTCCGGCTCCCTCATGCTGTGGATGCTTGGAGGATGGGAAGCAGCCCGTGCGGTGACGTCATCGCTGGGCGTGTGTGTGTGTTTCCCGCGTCTCTTCGGCGCCGCCCACAGTTTCACTGTCGGCGGACATCTTTACCCTCACTTCCCGGTTGGGATTCTTATGCAGCGTGCGTCTGCACTCCAGAGGGGAGACCGGAAACCGTCGCGGAGGTCACACACACACCGCTTCCTCATACCGCTTTACTGCGGTCGGTAAGCCACCGGGATTCCCGGTTTTGTTGTCAATTTGGCTTATTTTCCCCTACTGTGGCGATGTCCTCAGCTGGGAAGTGTGCTGCTAAGGCGGCAGTAACCACCATTACCTGTGCTACATGCAATGGTACACTGGTGGAGGGGTCCTGCAATAACTGCGGACGCCCAGAGGCCCGGGCTGGCACTGTTGAGTCAGCAGCTCCGGTGCTATACCCTGAGGTTCAGGTGATCTCAGGGCCATGGGAGACTCAGAATAAGATCAATGAATCTCTGCTGTCTCAGCTGTCCTCCATGTCGCAATCCCTGGAGGCACTTAATAGGAGACTGGATAGCCCAGCTACTCCATCCAGTTACCCCCGGGTGTCCCCCTCTTCTGCTGCGAGACCCCTTAAGCGGACTCGTCGTGAGGATTCACCCGAGCTCCATACTCTCTCTGAGGAGGAGCGTTCCTCTGATGGTGAGGAAGATGATGGGGGTTCAAATTTCGGGTCTGTGTCTGTATCTGAACCACCAGACGGGGTGGAGGATCTGGTGTCCTCTATCAACGAGACTTTACGTCTCGTGACACCCCCTGAGGAGGTGACGGTGCACCCGAAGGAGGTCTATCAATGGCTGCGGCCGGAGGCTAGACCAAGTGGCTCCTTCATGGACCACACTAATTTTGGAAGGGTGGTTAGAGCTCCCAGGTTGCATCCTGGGCGGCGTTATGTCCGTAAAACCAAGGACAATCGCTTCCCCTTCCCCCAGGAGGTGCTTCAGGAGTGGTCGCAGTCCCCGAAGGTGGACGCTTCCATGACCAGGATTGCTGCACGCTCCCTTTTCTCTGCCTCTGATAGCTCCTCACTGAAGGATGCTACTGATAGACAGGTCGAGCAGCTCGCCAAGTCTTCCTATGAGGCTGTGGGGTCTTCATTTGCCCTAATTTTGCCACGGTCTGGACCTTACAAGCGATTACTACCTGCTTGGATGGTATCTCTGACATGGCAAGATCCAGTCCAGAGGTCCTAGCACTTACCGAAAGGGCAAGGGCCTATGCGGACTACGCCAGGACGGCGACTCTGGAAACTGCCACTCGCTCAGCTGTGGCTTCGGCCAATGCTATAGCGATCCGCAGGTTGTTGTGGCTGCGTCTTTGGGACTCCGATGCCACATCCAAGAAGATTTTGCAGAATCTTCCGTTTGCTGGTGACAGGCTTTTTGGCACCGAACTGGACAAGCTAATTAAGGATTCTGCTGAGTCTAAGATACCGCAGAATAAGCCTAAGCCACGGTATACCGTTAAAAGGAACCCAAAACAGTGGTCCTTTCGTTCCAGCTCGCAGTCATCAGCACCGTCCGCTCGCACGGACCGAGGGGGAAAGCCCGCTTCCCAGTGGCGCTCTAAGAGTCGTCCAAAGAAGCCGGCGGGGGCGGCAGCTGCCAACCCCAAACCCGCCTCTACATGACTCGCTCTTTCATCCTGCCTCCCCACAGGTGGGGGGTCGCTTGTCTCGCTTTCAGGACAAGTGGCTGCTTCACGTTCAAGATCAGTGGGTTCGAGACGTGATCTCGCGAGGGTACAGGATAGAGCTGACGTCAAAACCGATATCCCGATTCCATCGGTCGGTCCCGTCACCAGAAAAAGCTCAGGCTTTTTACCAGGTGTTGGAGGGTCTCCGCAGAGACGGAGTGGTGGTCCCGGTACCTTCCGAGAGAGGTTCAGGGGTTTTTACTCCAACCTCTTTATCGTCCCGAAGAAGGACGGATCCTTCCACCCAGTACTGGACCTGAAGTTGTTCAACCATCACGTGTTGGTTCGGAAGTTCCGTATGGAATCACTGCGCTCCGTGATCGCAGCTGTGTCACAGGGGGACTTCCTAGCGTCCATAGATATCAGAGACGCTTACCTTCACGTACCCATTGCACCGGCTCATCAGCGCTGGTTGCGATTCGCAGTGGGGGAAGAACACTTCCAATTTGTGGCACTGCCATTCGGGCTAGCCTCGGCACCGCGGGTGTTCACAAAAGTGATGGCTTCCATGATGGCTCTCCTGCACAAGCAGGGACATGCCGTCATTCCCTATTTAGACGACCTGCTGGTCAGGGCGCCATCAGAACACCTCTGTCAAGAGAGCCTGGATGTGACCATGCGGTCTCTGGAACAGTTCGGTTGGCTCCTCAATATTCAGAAGTCAACGCTAGTTCCGACCCAGTCTTTGACATATCTGGGCATGGTCTTCAACACAGCCTCAGCCCTGGTGTCTCTGCCACGAGTCAAACAGATGGCGATCCAATCAGGAGTACAAGCAGTCCTCCTGTCACCACACTCATCCCTACGGGTATTGATGAGACTGGTGGGACGCATGGTAGCGGCGATAGAGGCGGTGCCGTTCGCACAGTTTCGCCTCCGTCCTCTCCAGCTGGAGATTCTTCACAGATGGGACAAGAGGACGATCTCGCTGAATCGGCTGGTGACACTGTCACAACCGACCAGGGACTCCCTACAGTGGTGGCTCCAGCCACGTCACCTGTCACGAGGCCGGTCCTTCCTAAAACCGTCATGGTTAGTGGTGACCACAGACGCCAGTCTGAAGGGCTGGGGTGCGGTGTTCTTGCACCACAGGGCTCAAGGCCTCTGGACTCAGTCGGAGTCGGCATTGCAGATCAACGTGCTGGAGATCAAGGCGGTCTATCTGGCGCTCCTGGCGTTTCAGAAATTCCTGTCAGGACACCCCATTCGGGTGCAGTCCGACAATGCGACGGCCGTCGCCTACATAAATCATCAGGGAGGGACCAGAAGTGCTCAGGCCCTCGCCGAAGTCCACCGCATTCTAGCCTGGGTGGAGGAAAACGGCTGCCTGATCTCCGCAGTTCACATCCCAGGGGTCGAGAACTGGGAGGCCGACTACCTGAGCCGACAGGGCATGGACGCCGGAGAGTGGTCTCTTCATCCAGACGTCTTCCGGGACATCTGCGGCAGATGGGGCACTCCGGACGTGGATCTGATGGCCTCACGGCTGAATCATCAGGTGCCCCAATACATGGCAAGATCGTGGGATCCTCAGTCTCTGGGGGCGGATGCCCTGATCCTGAGTTGGTCCAGCTTCCAGCTGCCATATGTGTTCCCGCCTCTGGCTCTGATTCCCAGGGTCCTGTGGAAAATCAGGATGGAATGCAGAGTAGCCATTCTAGTGGCTCCAGATTGGCCCAGGAGGTCCTGGTACCCGGACCTGTGGCAACTGTCAGGCGGACACCGGTGGGCTCTTCCAGAACGCGCAGATCTACTCGCGCAAGGCCCATTCTTCCACCTCAATTCCAGGGCCCTCAGATTGACTGCATGGCTCTTGAGGCCTGGCTGCTGACGTCCAGAGGATTCTCTCCTACAGTGGTTGCCACTATGAATAGGGCTAGGAAACCTGTCTCCAGGAAGATATACCACAGAACGTGGAAAATCTTTTTCTCCTGGTGTGCCTCTGGTGGACGCTCACCGTGGCCATTGTCCATCCCGACATTGTTGGCTTTCCTACAGTCGGGGTTGGAGTTGGGATTATCCCTTGGCTCTCTGAAAGGTCAAGTATCAGCACTTTCAGTGCTGTTTGACAAGCGCTTGGCGCTCCTGCCGAAGGTCCGCCAATTTCTGCAGGGGGTAGCTCGGGTGGTTCCGCCTTACAGGCGACCTCTGGACCCTTGGGACCTCAACATGGTCCTGGCGGCTCTGCAGAAACCGCCGTTTGAGCCACTGAGAGACATCTCTCTCTCTCGTCTGTCCCAGAAAGTGGTCTTTCTGGTGGCAATTACGTCCCTGAGAAGGGTCTCAGAATTGGCTGCACCCTTTCTGGTGGTTCACCAAGACAAGGTGGTGTTGCGCCCACGGCCAGAATTCTTGCCGAAGGTGGTTTCAACGTTTCACCTAAACCAGGAGATTGTTCTCCCATCATTTGCCCCGCTCCCGTTCATCAGGTTGAGCGCGACCTCCATACTCTGGATCTCGTGAGGGCTGTACGCATTTATGTGTCCAGGACCGCCTCCTTTAGGAGTTCGGATTCCTTATTTGTCCTCACGATGGGTCGCTGTAAGGGGTCCGCGGCTTCGAAGTCGACCGTGGCCAGATGGATCAAGGCTCCCATTCAGGAGGCTTACCGGTCTTCTGGTTTGCCTCTCCCGGTGGGTTTGAAGGCACACTCTACTAGAGCTGTAGGTGCCTCCTGGGCCTTGCGACATAGAGCGTCTGCTCTACAGGTGTGTCAGGCGGCCACTTGGTCCAGCCTGCACACTTTTTCTAAGCACTATATGGTGCATGCCCATGCCTCTGCGGATGCGAGTTTGGGCAGGCGGGTTCTCCAGGCGGCGGTTGCCCACCTTTAAAGGGAACCCTGTGTTTTCCGTCTTGTTGAGGAACTTTTCCCGCCCTGGGGTATTGCTTTAGGACATCCCCATTGTCTGGGTCTCCCATTATGATGACCAGAAAAAAGAGAATTTTGTTTACGTACCGTAAATTCTTTTTTCTTTAATCATCAATGGGAGACCCAGCACCCACCCAGTTGTTCCTTTGCATGTTTTGCATTTGCTCTGTTCTCTGTTGAGACAGTGTTTGCCGGGTTGTTGAACCGTTTTGTGTACGGCATTCTTCCCGATGTTTCGGGTGTGGTTTATTTCCTCCTCGCAGCTTGTAGACCAAACTGAGGATGTTCCCTGCGGTAGGGGTTTATAAGCGGAGGAGGCGGTGTCTACAAACTTGTAGTACCTAGTGTGACCTCCGGAGGGCAGTGCCCTAAACCCCATTGTCTGGGTCTCCCATTGATGATTAAAGAAAAAAGAATTTACGGTACGTAAACAAAATTCTCTTTTTTGGTCTCATCACCCCAAATTACCTTGTTCCAGAAGTTTGGAGGCTTGTCTCTGTGCTGTTTGGCATATTGTAGGTGAGATACTTTGTGGCATTTGCTCAGTAATGGCTTTCTTCTGGTGACTCAACGATGCAGCCCATTTTTCTTCCAGTGTCTCTTCACTGTGCATCTTGAAACAACCACAACATTAGTTTTCAGTGAGTCTTGTATTTCAGCTGATATTATTTGTGGGTTTTTCTTTGCATGCCAAACAATTTTCCTGGCACTTGTGCCTGAAATGTTTGTTGGTCTACCTGACCGTGGTTTGGCTTTTACAGAGCCCATGATTTTCCGTTTGTTAATCACAGTTTGAACACTGCTGACTGGCATTATCCATTCCTTGGATATCGTTTGTATCCCTTTCCTGTCTTATACAGTTAAACCATCTTTTCCCGTAGATACGTTAACTATTCTTTTGCTCTCCCCATGACTCACAATCCAGAAATGTCAGAGGCTGGGTGAAAGATGTATGAATCTATCTGGATCCCAGTAACTCACTCTGCTTGTAATCAATGTGTGTGCATAAAAGCTAACAGATCACAGGTGAGGATGTTACCTTTATTAGCCATTCAAACCAATATGTGTCAACTTCTGTGCATGTTATCAGGCCAAAATCACCAGGGTATGTAAACTTTTGATCACTCATATGGATGTTTTTGGGTGTCATTATGATTTAAAAAGAGAATACACTGTAGTTTGACAATAAATGGCTTCACCCAAATACTAACCATGAGGGGAAAAAAAGTTTTTGTGTTATCATTCATATTCTCTGGGAAAAAACAACAAAGCACAAAATCTGCCGTGGTATGTAAACATTTGAGCACAGCTGTATATGCAGCCTCATGTATCCCTCAATATAGTATAATTCGGCCTCATATTCATCCATGCAGTATACTGTCCCTCCATAGTCCTTGGGTCACTGTGTACTCACTGATTAAAAAATTAGATACGGTAAGTCCTCGGTTCCCCAGCTGCTCCGGTCTCCCTGGGAGCGTCCTGCACTCTACACATATCAGCACAGTGTGTCATGCAGTAGTTACGTTGCCATGCCATGCTGTGTTGAAACATCATAGTGCAGGGGCTGGGGTAGGCCCTTGTAACCCTAAGACTGATTGCGGTCGTGACCCATGCAAACACGATCATTATACCCCTAGCTTGAACATACTTTCTATTAAGCAGTGAAGTCTTGAGTGGTGAACGTGTGTGCTTACCGGCAATTGAGGTGGAGTGCATTACTTATTTATTTATTTTATTTTTTAAACAATTGTACATGCTGATTCCCGGTCATTCTGTAGTGTTCCACAGGTGGTCCCTGGATCTTGTACTCTTCTGATAACTATTTTCACTCCTCTGTCTGAAATCTAGTAGGAGCACCTGGTCAGGACTAGTTTATAGTGACATTATGTTCTTTCTAGGGATGAGCGAGTATGCTCGGCGCTACTCGTTACTTCCACGAGTATCCCTGTACTCGGGATGCTCGGCAAGCACCGAGTACCGCCGAGGTGTTCGGACTCCTCGCAAATAATTATCGATCTGACACAAATACACTGCTCCCTTCAGTGCACACAGTGAGCTGGCACCTCACAGAGAGCAGATTGATTGTTAGGATCCCTCTGGGGGGCACTGCAAGGAAACAGTTGTTTTATAGCCGGAAGTCTGTGGGTGGAGCCTGTCACTAATTGACTTACATTGGGCTCGGTGCTCTGGCCGAGTACACGAGTATCTGGGGATGCTCGGCCAGAGCATCGAGCACTCGAGCATTTTAGCACTCGCTCATCTCTAGTTCTTTCCACTTCTGGATTTTGGCCCCAACCATGCTCAGTAGAACTCTCAGTATTTTAGAAATTCTGTAGCCAATTCCATTAGTATGTTTTGCAACAATAAGGTTGTGAAGGTCTTGAGACAGTTCACTAGTTTTACCCATCATGAGATGTGGCACCTTTTATGGACTATCAGTTGAACCTGATGATCTTATTTTTCAATAAATGGCAGGATTGCTTTTTAAATATGGATAGATTTTAGCTGGTTTCATGACGTTCCATGGCTAATTTCACCTCTCTTTAGATCTTTCTGCATGTGTTCAATACTTTTTTGTGTGTAATTTCTCATTATTACACATACGGTAGAGTTCAAAATAATAGCAGTTCAATATGCCTAACCAGATTATTTACTCTTTTTGGTAGAAATTATATTACCACATGTCAAACAATTTACCAATTGGTGCAGTAGATGATTCTTTAGAAAACCAACCGACTCCGCATTCATGCTGAAGAGGGAATGCCCTTAAAATGGATGTTTCAATAAGACAACAATCCAAAACACACCAGTAAATTAGCAAAATCTTGGTTATAGTTCAACAAAATTGAGGTGTTGCCAGCTCATTTCCAATAGAACACTTGTGGGGTTACATGAAAAATGCAGTTTCTGAGCCAAAACTAACAAATGTAAATAAATTGAGGGATGTAGTCAAAGCATCCTGAGCTGGAATAACAGTTGACAGGTTCCAGTAGTTGGTTGCCTCTGCAATAAATATGTGAAGCGAGGCAGTTCTAAAAAACTGTGGTTATACAACTAAGTATTAGGTTAGTGATTCACAGGAATGCTAAATCCTATACAAAAGTACATATAGTATTTTGAGTTTGTAAAGACAAATGCAGACACTGCTATTTTTTTGAACAGCCAAATGTTCATTTTTTATTTTCTGTAAAATGGTTAAAAATGATATACATTTGAGGGCAATGCTTCTACAGAATTATTTGAGCAGTGGCTTATGGACAAAATTGGCGCAGATAAGTT
Organism: Allobates femoralis; assembly: GCA_033576535.1. NCBI lineage: Eukaryota > Metazoa > Chordata > Amphibia > Anura > Aromobatidae > Allobates > Allobates femoralis. The sequence continues at coordinate 149,907,144 of JARQOC010000004.1, forward strand.
GTCACGCATGTATGCTATAGAGGGGGCACACAGGGTCCCTACGTTCCCTCTCGTTTCTGGCCGCCCACTGAGAACAGTCCTGGCCAAAATCCTGCACTATCGTGACAGATATACTATCCTGTGGCTTACCAGGGACCATCCTGATTTGATAATAAATGGATCCAGGATCTCTCATCTACCCGGATTACTCTATAGAAGTGCAGAAACAACGCACCCAATTTATTGGCATCATAAAGTGGCTGAAGGAGATTGGTGCCAAGTATTCTATGCTATACCCAGCTAAACTGCGCGTTGTGGCAGAGGACAAGGTCCACTTTTTTACCGAAGGTAAAGAGGCGCTCCGCTGCCTAGATTGCAATTAGAAGCAGCTGCGACTGGAGACTGCAAGATGGTAAGAAAGGATTGTGGTCAGATTTATGGGAGCGCTCAGAAATGGGAATAAGGGACTAAAAAGCTTTGTTGAAAAACAAACCTTTTATAAATATCACCAATACGCGTTTCTACAGCGGTCCGCTGTCTTCCTCAGTTGGATTTACCAGACTGACGTGGGACCACGTGACCTGGACCAGAAAGAGGCCATCGGTGCGGTACTCGCTGCCAACACTGCTCACAGACAACACACCGAGGTTGTGCAGGGAGTGCACAACCTTGTCAGGTGAATGGCACATTGATATATTCCCTGTGAAAGCCCCCACTAGACCACCGGGTACCTCTCATGTGCGCTGTCCCCCCTCTCTTTCTATTTTCATGGAGAAAGCAAGAGGCTCCAAAGACTGATGGCTGCAGGTGTATGAAGGTGGATTGGTTCCGCGAACTCTCCGGTGTCTCTCTATACGATTGAATTATCATTAAGAACAGTTTTTTTTTTCTCTTCCTTTTTAGATTTTCTCTCTTTCTTTCTCAGGAGGGGAGCTTGTTCCTCTTTATCTTTTTGTTTTTCTTCTGCAACTGTGATATGGTTTGTTTAAGACATGTTCGGTCCCTGATACGGGACTAGTGCGCGAGTGGACTCTATCAGAAAGGGGCTAGTAGCGGATAAATTCTGCACGCCTTTTCGTGTAGGACGCGCTGTCCCGGATTGACCTAGCCTTGGAGGATGCACAAATGTTGGGGTGGTTGAAAGAAGTTGGTTGTCCGGTTAGAACGGTATCTGACCACTCCCCTATGTATGTGATACCTTATATGGAGGAAACTATGCCTACTGTCAGACCCCTATGGAAGTTGAACCCTTTCTGGCTGAAGGTTATAGATACGGGGAAAGATATGGAGCGGAAAATAAAGGAATTCTTTCAAATTAACAAAGGGACAGCGGCTATTGGGACTGTTTGGGAGGCCATGAAGGCTTTTTTCTGGGCCTATGTATCAAGGAGATCTCCTTGGCATCCAGGGAGAAAGATATGCTCTTCCGAGAACTTGAGGAGGTAGAAGCGGCTCTGGTACTGTGTCCCCTTCCACACAGGCTCAGGAGAGGCTCAAACGTGCTCAAGCTAATGTAACTAAAATGTCCTTGAGGACGGCGGAATGCAGAAGAATATTCCAAGCTATTAAGTTTTATGAGGAGGGGGAAAGAGACTGTCATCTCCTGGCCTTGGTGGCTGCTGCACAGAGGTACGCTTCTTTTATATTAAGGCTGCAGACGGAGGATGGGAGAGAGGTGACTTCCATAGTGGACTTATTAAAGCTCCTGGTTGACTTCTATGCACAATTATGCAGATCACACGTGGGCCCAGGGGAAGGGGAGATTGCTGGCTTCCTAGTTAGAGCCAAGCTTCCACGACTATCCCATGATTCTCGGGGATGGTTGGATGAGTCGTGACATGAGCCTATGTCGTTTGATATAGAGGAGCTGGAGATTGCCTTGGTAGCAATGGCTAATGAAAAAGCCCCAGGAGTCGATGGACTACCAGGGAAAATGTATAAATAAGTTTAAGGGGTCTCTGCTGTCGACCTTGTTGATGTATATAATACGGGATTGGAGACAGGGTAGTTGCCACGGTCTATGTGGGAGGCGATTATTGTAGTGTTGCCCAAAAAGGGTAAGGATCCCACTTTACCGGCCTCATGCCGCCCGATCTCCCTATTGACAGTAGATATTAAGCTTCTGGCCAAAATGATGGCGAACAGGCTTTGTAGAATTATTACATCAATTATTTTGTTATTTTGAACACAACTGTAACTTAATTTATAGGCATCTATGGTTTGCTTTCTTTGCTTGTGTGGATTGGACAGGTTGTTGGTGAGAAGTTCATGTCAATAGCACCTTTAAAAATGTATTTACTCAGAAAGTTGGTGATGTTTTTTTTATTTCAATTCACCCACTGTATGTATGTATATATACTAGATGTGGGCCTGATGCTATCGCATCAGGACGACTGTGACATCATAATGGGGGTGAGGTCTGTGGTGCTCGGGGCGGTGGTCATTTCTTCCCCCATGCAGTCTCTCTGCCCCCTCATGGTCTCCTCCAATCTATGTAAATGTATTTTTCCTTAAAAACTTTTTTTTTTTTGCAATAAAGTGTTTAATTTTCTGGTAAAAAATGTGTAGGACTTTGCTGTATTTTCTGTTGCCAGCATAGGTAAACCAAGCAGTTATTGGCTGCCAACCCCCACTTACTTTACCTTCGCTGTCAATAAAAAATACAGGGCAGCTCTTATTTTTTTAATTATTTAACTTAATAATTAAAAAAATTTGGTGTGGCCTTCACTGTATTTTTGTTTGCAAACCAAGGTAACTCAGGCAGCTGGAGGGAATTCTCTGCGGGGTAAGGCCCGAGCATTCTGGATCTTCCACGCTGAAAATTGCAGCCAGCAGCTGCCCCAGAATGACGCTTCCATAAGAGACACCAAAACTGGCGGTTACCCCTCTTGTGCAGCTGCCGTTTAGCGGTGGCAGAGTGGGTGATAAAGTGATTAATGTAAGTTTTTTTGGCAGCAGACATTGAGACCTATTGATAATGTCAGCCATTAGGATGACAGCCGGCTATTAGCAATACTTTAAAGAGCAAAAAAAACATACAGAGAAATCCTTTATTGCTTACAAAATAGAAAGAGACACCTCATTATCCACTTTATTAGCTCCCACCAAGTTCTCCTTGGATGTAATCCTGTAATTACTGTAATCTTGCGGTGTAAGCGCTGGGGCAGTGTGATGCGTCATGTCGCCGCCATCTTTGTATACCTAAGTGTACAAAGATGGCAGCCATGTGAGTAATTGCGCATGCACTAACTCTGCTCCCCATACGCTGTTTCTACACTCCCTGTTCGCTCTCTCTGCCCCTCTGCTGTGCACTCTCTGCCCCTCGGTTCCTGCTGTGTGTTTTCTGGCCTCTCTGTGTCTGTCTGTGTGGCCACCCCTCGCCTCCCTGTGCCGTATGTGGCCCCCCTGCCTCCCTGTGCGGTATGTGGTCGCCTCCCTGTGTATGGACCCCCAGCCTCACTGTGCAATATGTGCCCCCCCCAGTCTCGCTGTGCTGTATATGGTCCCCCCAGCCTCCCTGTTCTGTATGTGGCCCCCCGCCTCCCTGTGCGGTATGTCGTCCCACTACCTCCCTGTGCTGTATGTGGCCCCCGGTGACGTCACCAAAGGTCCTGTAGTGGCGTCTGAGTTCCGTCGATGTGTGTGGCTGGCGGCATCGGAGTTTGCATCGCTGCATTTGGGGCGCGTCGGTGGTGGGTATCGGCAGGCCCGCTGGTGGTACTGTGGAATGCAGTGGTACCGCCAGCAGGGGCCATATTAACACACCCATTACCTGGGTGTGTTAATATAGCTTCCAACTTGCTTCCGGGGCTGTGCAATGGACTCTGGGATTCGTGGACATTGCGGTGCAAGTCATTGACACACGCCACTAGGTAAGTATATAATAGACTAGATGGGAGCCCGATGCTATCGCTTCATGTGGGCGGTGTCATCATGATGGAGGTAGGCTCTGGGGTGGCAGCCGTCTCTGCCCCCTGTGCTGTCTCTCCCTTGTCCGCTGTTTTTTTTCCCCTCACTTTCCGCCCCCCTGTGGTCTCTGTCTGTCCACCTTGTGATCCCTCTCTGCCCCCCCTTCCCCCGTGGTTGCTCTCTTCCCCCCCCCCCCCCCTGTGGTTGCTCTTTGCCACCCCTGTTCTCCCTCTCATGTGGTGGCAGCATGAGGAAGATGATGGCTGCATGAGTAACTGGTGCAGTTTCTCAGTCGGTGGGCTGTGGGATGAATGGGCTGCGGGCTGAGCAAGCTGGCCAAGTGGAGAGCTGGGTGACCGGGACAAGTGGTGGGTGATTGAGCTGGGTGGTGAGCGGTGATTGGGTGAGTGGGGGCTGAAGAGTGTGAGTGGGGGATAAGGAAGGTGAGTGCGGGCTGAGAAAGGTGAGTGAAGATTGAGGAGGGTGAGTGGGGACTGTGGGGGCTAAAGAGTGTGAGTGCGGGCTGAGTGTGGGCCGATGAGTGTGAGTGTGGGCCAAGTGAGGCGAGGAGTGCGAGTGTGGGCCGAGTGAGGCGAGGAGTGTGCGGGCCGAATGGGGGCTGAAGAGTTTGTGTGCAGACTGAGTGGTGGCCGAGGAGTGTCAATGTGAAGTGAGCAGGGGCGAGTGGGGGCTGTGGAGTGTGAGTGCGGACTAAAGAGTGTGTTTGGACTGAGACTTGTGAGTGTGGGCTGAGTGGGGATTGTGAGGGGGTGAGCGGGGGCAGAGGAGTGTTAGTGTGGACTGAGCAGGGGTGAGTGGGGACTGAGAAGTGCGAGTGCAGGCTGATGGGCTGAGAAGTATGAGTGGTGTCTGAGGAGTGTAAGTGTGAGCTGAGGCAGGTGAGCGTGGGCTGAGGGGGGAGAGTACCTGGCTGCTGTCAATGTTACTATACCTTTGGTGATGTCATATGACTGTGACATCACTACAGGCCCTGTCAGTTTGGCATGTGCGACGGGGAGTGTTCACGGAAGGTGCAGGTGAGTAGTATGTGGCGGTGGCGGCTTCCTGGTGTCATTTGCAGGTAGGCGCCATATTAGCACCCCATCACTTGCGGTGCAATTTGGCGTGGCTCCTGGGGCGGCGCAGTGGATTGTGTGATTTGTGGACATCACGATGGAAGTGGATGATACACGCCCCTAGGTAAGTATATAATAGATATACAGCATATAGTGAATGACACAAGTAATTTGTCTTGATACTGTAAGGCTATGTGCAGACACAAAAGAAGTGGATAGTTTGTAGTCCTGAAAATTCTGCATCAAAACCTAAAACGTATTGCGTTTTTTAACCAGGGTTTGGTCAGTTTTGGCTGAGTTTTTTTCTCTGATTTGGACACTTGCATTTTTATTAGAATGGGGTCTATGGAGAAAACTCATCATTTAATTGACATGCTCCTTCGTTTTCCTGATCAGGTTTCTGCACCAAAACTGAACAGTAAAAACGCTGACATTGACCCAGCATTTCTCAAATGTCATAGACTTTGCTGCATCTCAAAAATTGATCAGATTTTTGTGCATAAACACACCACAAAAAAAGGATCAAAAACGCTGTGTGTAGACATAGCCTTACAGGATCTACAAGAGATGTAATCAGCAGACTGATCTTTATGTGCTTGTCATCTATCATTACATAATTTGTATCTGTAATCCCCTATAGCCTACACCCTGTTTGCCCTCACAGGCGCCCCCTGCTGAATTGCTTGGAGAGTTTGAAAACTCTGCACCCCTTCACCATGGAAATGGCCCGTGCAGTGATGTGAACGTTTCAGGCTGCTGGTTCTATCGTCTGCCGCACAAAGTGAGTCTGGAAAATGCAGTTAATGCACTTTTCTCCTAAAAGTCAGAATTGTGATTGCAGACTTGGACATTTTTATGTGCTGATTCATTGAAGACTAACTAGTGTATATGTAATTTATTTGTATTTTGCATTAAGGAAGGTAATTAGAATGGGGGAATATGTGCAAAGCAATTCTTCACAGCCTCTGTACATCAGACCTCGAACCTATGCTACACTTCTTAAGGTACCTTTACGCTCGGCAACTTTTCTAGGAATTTCACTGGCAATTTGCTGGTTGCAGTGAAATCATGGACACATTGTTCCATTTGTACACAGCAACAAGATAGAACAATGTGTCCATGATTTCAATGCAACCAGTAAGTTGCCAGTGAAATTCCTAGAAAAGTTGCCGCGTGTAAAGGTACCCTTAGGGTCATTGAGATATATGATCTTATGTTCTTGTAGTGCACTAGCAAGTAGCATTCAATCTGACACTCTGACAATTAGGTATCTTTACACACTTCCAATACTGAGTGATTGGGGCATGTTTTATGGTTTTATGTTTAGATTATTCTGTTTAAACTTCTCATTAGTTTTCTGTTATATGCTTTATTAATGCTTTACGTGTTCATCTGTATCCTTATGCAGAGGCAGAGTGAATACTGATAACATAGGACCCCATAGGACAAACTCCGAATGGAAACCTCAGGATTCTTAGTTAGGCTGCATGCACCACTAGGCAAATTGCATAATGAATTGTATAGAGATCTGTACACAGTCAGCATCAATAGTGGTCACAGGTAGCTGCTTCCAGCAAGCAGAGGAGGCTGTTCAGTGCGGACACTCTTAAAGCCCTGTCACACATAACGAGATCGCTAACAAGATCGCTGTAACATCACAGATTTTGTGACACGACGATCCGCTAACGATGTCGTTATGCGTGTCACGTACCAACGATCTGGCCCCTGTTGTGAGATCGTTGATCGTTACATACTGCTCTGGGTCATTTCTACGTCGTTGGTCTCCCGCTGGGAGCGCTACATCGCTGTGTTTGACAGGCACAATGACCAACGATCTCAATGCTAGGCTATGGAGTGACAATTCCCAACGACCTCAGTATAATTCTGGATCGTTGCTGAAGTCGTTGGTGACATCACTGGTGAGATACCTGTTTGACATCTTACCAGCGATGTGAAAAACGACACACCAGCGATCTCTGCACATCGTTATCGGGATTGCTGGTGTGTCGTTATGTGTGACTGCAAATAGAGTCTATGGAGCCTCGGTTAGGAGTCTCAAACACAGGACTAGCCATATATCCCTCCAGGGAAGGACCCAGCCAAGGGATGGCTCCTTGCGGAGAACACCATTACCACCATATTAAGTGGCCCTTTTAGTCAATATCCAACTCATTTACAAGTTTAGAGATATGACAAGGGAATACCAAGGCCCGGTATCCATCCACAGACAGCTGTTTCGGGGTGTTACCCCTCATCAGTGTGGAGTAGGATTCTGGCTAGGTGGGAGCAAGGCCTAGTAGACCAATGCTTTGTGATGTTATGTGTGACTGGGCCTTTAGCCATCAGATGCTCTGCCTCTATGGTAGGTAACCACTGTTAGAAACCAAGACAATAAGATTAAACAGATTAAATGTATAAAAAGTCTGAAAAATACATAATGAATCACACATCCAAATATAACATATTGATTTATATCCTTTAAGCAACATTTTCAAGATTGTACATGAGGTTATAAGAGGTTGTCTGGGCTAAAACGAGATGTGTGCATTCAAACTGTGACTGCAGACTTGTAACTCCTCACATCATGTGCTATATACGCTGTTAACCACAAGTGTGCGATATGTATACTCCCAGGCAGAATCCTACTACCGTAGATGTTTTTATGGCGTAGAAGAAAGGACATTCAGACAGCATCCAATTTCTGTAAAAAAAAGATCACCAAAGCCCTGGTTAATTCTACCTTATACAACGACATTTCAACTCTGAATGGGTCTTTATCGTGGTTGTCTTGATGTTCTTTCTTCTAAGTGTTTATGCTCTGGTTGGACCCCTTGGTAAAATGATGTACACCCCTCTGGATATGTTTACCCGATTTCATCCTAAAAATTGCTGAGAATCATCTGTTTTCTTTTTTCTTTTTCTGAATAGACTGTTTTTGGCGTGCTCAATGAAAGTGTATTGCGCGAAGCCAGAAACAGTCAAATCGGATTCAGTCTGGGAGTATGCATATCGCATGCTTGCAGTCATGTGACCGCCGTTCTCAGCGCTGACACCAGAGAATCCTCACAGTGAGCGTGGTTAGAATTCACAAGGCTGCAGGCACATAGGAGTAACTGTAGACTTGGCATTTTAGACCAGACAATCCCTTCAGCATTTCTGATCAAAATGTTTAGGCCCCTTGCCACATCACTCAGCACCAATGGCTGCCATACAGCACCTCTTATAGGTCTGGTCGCCACTGTCCATCTATACAGGACACCATCATGTGACAGTGGGTTTATGCACTTTAAACATTAGTGGCTTAGTTGACATTTTGATGAGTTATGAAAATGCTGTTTAACCACAGTAGATCAATATGTAATATCTGGATATGCGGCCCAGGAGAAATTTAGAAGAAAACAGCAATAAATGGTCACCAATGCTTCTTATAAAATAATTACTGAATTTGAATCGTCTTCTTGACTAGTATTTTGTTTGTCTGCAGTAAATAACATAAGAATAACCTTTCTATGGTTTAATTGTTTTACCTTTTAGGACGGAATTGCTAATAATGTGGGTAGCCCATTTGCAAAGGATTTTCTTCCAAAGATGGAAGATGGAACATTGCAGGCCAGTACTGAGGAACAGATGGCATTAGAAATTAACAAGATGATCTCATTCTGGAGGAACGCACACAAGCGCATCAGGTATTTCATTATGCTTTTCAGAGTTAATATTCTGCAGTATGAACTAAGCATCTCAGTTTAAACCTCGTAGTGACCGGAGATGTACATTTTCGTTCAAAATTATATGTGCAAGTGTGTGGAGTCGGGTTAGGACCTGCGCCCGTTCCATACCAAGCAGATGCATGCTATATTACAGTACCCCACATCCACATGCCTGCCAGTTTGCACAGGCACCTTCTCACACCAAGTGACAATTGCTTTTTATACCTGGAGAAAGGCGTGGAAACGAGTTGGTATTAATAAAAATCGTTCTGGCATCCCAAAGCTCTTCATTCCCACAGTGCAGCCTGCCTTAACATAAGTTTCCTTTTTTACCATTATACATCTGGAAACCATTTTCCCCAGCCAAAGGGCTGCAGCAGTGGCTTTAATCATGTTGTTAGGTGTTGTGTCATCACACAACACCCCAGGGGAGCGCTATCATCATTTATTCTTTACCAGGCAGTATTGCCCTTTTTTGTGTGCACTTTTGTCCCTCTCCAGAGCTTCTCAATGTTTCACCTGATAACTGAATAAAAGGCAGCACAAATATCTTTTGTTCTCGGTGGTGTATCATCCTGTGTGAACATAGAACCCTGACCATCTGTGCACACTGAACACTCTGCTACAGATTGCTGTATGCACATCATTTACTGCCTTCTGTCTGTGTAAGCAGTTTTATAAACGACTGCTGAACAGTAAAGGGTTACTGATCTGCAGTCATTTAGTGCAAGCAAATGGACCCTTTAGTCTTATGTCCAAGGACATATATGCCATGCACACAGATCATACAACTGCTGTGGCCTTTAGATAAGAGGGGATCATATTCCAACTGCTTCACCGATGCCTCTATCCTGTGCCAGTCATTGCACTGGTTGGCAATCCGCTATAGAGTACAATATAAAATTATCAATCTCGCCCACAAAGCTCTCCACAGTTCTTCTCCCCTCCGCCCTACATCTCCTCCCTCATCTCTGTCTATTGCCCTACACCTGCCCTCCATTCGCAAGTGACCTAAGACCAACATTATCTACAATCCGAACCTCCCACTCCCGTCTCCAAGACTTCTCACGAGTTGCACCAATTCTCTGGAATGGGTTACAATTCAATTAATTTCCAATACCAATAGTGTAAAGTGAGCCTTTCAAAACGCATCTCTTTAGACTGGCCTATCACCTCACCTCACTTGTTTAACTATCTTCCCTTTTCCAAATCTGGCCTCTTCGGCCATTTGTCTTCACCCCCCATGCACTATATAGTACTTTATCTGTACTTGTACACATCCCGACCGGTGACTGGCTCATGCATCATTACGTGAATCCCCTAATTATTATATTGATGGCTGGACTATATATGACGGCACTTTTTACCATTTACCTTTTGTGCCTTCCCTATTTCCTCATAGATTGTAAGCTTGTGATCAGGATCCTCACTCCTCATGGTTTTTGAATTTTTGTTACTCTGTATTGTCTCATTTGTCTGTACATGTCCCTTCACCATTGTAAAGTGCTGCGTAATATGTTGGCGCCATATAAATAAAATTATTATTATTATTATTATTATTAAGAGGGGGCCTAACTTGCTTCCGCTCTCTTTGCAATGTCAGCAGGCCATGAAGGGCCCATTTACACTGGCCTGATATTGGCAGGGGGTGTACCTAGGAGCACTTACTCCCCATTATTCGGCCTCTCTAGACAGATTGGTAAACTCTTAATTTGTAGGGTAAAATTGATTTTCAAGCTTACTTAAGAATCGTCATTCTCTGGTTCATGGTCTGCTGTGACATGAATAGGTGCCCTGAGGAGACGTCCTGCATAAATTTAATATAAAATCCTGGTTCCAGCTTACACCACTACCTCAGATCGGATCCTCATACATGGAACCTATTAAGCATTCGGCAAAGTCCAGGAAGCTCATCCATAAACTCCATAACAAGGTGAAGAGATGGAGCAGATCTGTATTTCTTATCCTTTGCAAAGACATAAGCCTAATGAATGAGTTTTTCAACAGATTCAACAATAAATGTGCGATGTCAACAGGGAGAGGGCCGGGGAGCGACAAGCAATATCAACTGGGGGGAGGAAGATAGACACTTTCTTGATCTCCGAAAATGATGTGAGGGAACAGTTTAGTAAGCTGGTCATTGGTAAAGCAGCAGGGCCTGATGGTATCTGTCCACTGTCCTCAGAGTGTGTGCAAATCAGTTGTGCACTGTCTTCCAGCACCTGTTTAACTGGAGCTTACAATCACAGAGAGTACCAGTTCTATGGAAGACTTCTTGCCTGGTGCCGGTTCCCAAGACTACCTTCCGAGCTCCCATAAGACTATAGACCGGTGGCCTTAACATCGCATGCGATGAAGTCCTTGGAGAGAATTGTACTTGCCTACTTGTGTCCGAGGGTGTCTGCTTTTACGGACCCCCTTCAGTTTGCGTATCGCAGAGTCTGGGGGTCGGCGATGCTGTAGCGTATCTGTTACAAACAGTACATTCCTTTTTGGACAATGATGGAACCACTGTGCATGCCATGTTCTTCGATTTCTCCAGTGCATTCAATACCTTACAGCCACTATTATTACGTAAAAAGCTGGGTGAAATGGCGGTTGATGAGGGACTAGTGAATTGGATCATTGATTACCTGTTGACAGGCCACAGTTCGTAAGGTTGGGGGCGGCCGTATCGGATAGTGTTCGGAGCAGTGTTGGAGCCCCTCAGGGAACGGTGCTGTCGCCATTCCTTTTTACGTTATACACAGCTGATTTTCAGTATAAATCAGACCTTTGTCACCTTCAGAAGTACTCTGATGACTCAGTGATAGTCGGAGGTATTGAGAGAGGCGGGTGGAGGAGGAATACAGAAGGGTGGTTTTGGACTTTGTTGACTGGTGCCAGGCTAACCATTTAGAACTCAACGTAAAGAAAACCAGGGAGTTGGTGTTGAGTTATGGAAGGTCATGAAGGATTGCTTACCTATCACTATTGATGGTCAGGATGTGAAGATGGTGGAGAATTTTAAATATTTGGGGGTTCACCTGGACAGCAAGCTTGATTGGAGGTGCCATATGGAGAAGGTTTGCAAGAAAGGGATGAGTAGACTTTACTTCTAAGGAAGATTAAGGTCGTTTAATGTGTGTAGCAAAATGCTTGAAATGTTCTACCAATCTATTGTGGCGAGTGCAATCTTTGCTGCAATAATATGCTGGGGTAGTAGTGTGCGCACAGCTGACGCTAATAAGCTGAATAAACTTATCAAGAAGGCTAGTGCGGCGGTGGGTCTACAACTTAGGACTTTCGAGGAGGTATTAGAGGATAGAATTAATAAGAAATTTCAAGGCTATAATGAGCAACAATACACACCCGCTCTCTGAACTGTTTGCGAAGCAAAAGAGCACATTCAGCAAGCGTCTAATCCAACTAATGTGTAAAAAGGAAAGTTACAGAAAATCGTTTGTTCCGACAGCTGTGGGGATGTTTAACAAATGTATAAGTGTAAAGCTCCCAAGACTAAGTGAAGTTCTAAGGGTATGGGGGAATAGGTGAGGTTACATGTACCATCTGCTGTCCATATAGACTTATTTTGTAAAGTGTGTAATTTTCTTGATCTTTGTTCTGCTGCTGTAATACTGTAATTTCCTCCGGGATCAATAAAGTTTATCTAATCTAATCTAATCTAATCTAAGGCTGGAGTCACACTTGAGGCTGTGGGACCTGCTAAAATGTTGACAAAGTAGCTGCAGCGCATAGCGGTAACGCTATAGCGCTGCCTGTGGAACGCAGCCCCATAGCAACCCGCTGTTTATCTTGCAGCAGTCACACACCAAGCTGCATGACGTGTGCTTTATCACAAAACACAAGAAAACGCTGCAGACAGCCTTAGGCTGGGGTCACACTTGGCATGCAATAATTTTTTTTACCAGATTCCATTTTTTAAGATTGCCATTTATTCATCATTTTAACGCTACCATTATCGCATGGTACCTATATGTGCCATGCTTTAACAGATGCGTTTCCCATTAGGTCCCATATTAAAAATAGCATGCGTTTTTGCTACAGCACCTGAAAACACTGCTAGCAGCGGTTTTTGTTACTGATGCAAAAACTCATAGCGTTTTTAGCAGTGCACTTTGACACTGCGTTTTTTGCATTGGAGCCTATGGATTCGTTTTTCAACATTTTCAACTTGGAAAAACTGATGGTTTTAGTGGATCCAAGGCTCAAGTTGTGACCCAAGCCTAACTGTGAGTCAGCCTAAAAGATGTATAATGAACTCCTTTGTACAGGGCTGAAGATATGTTTTTCTTTATCATGCAGAGTTTCTTTAAAGGGGGATTCTTTGGTCACATTCTCTCAACATTATTAAAGTGCAACGGGGTCCTATACACACTTCATGCATTCACTAACAATAGCAGGGTAATGAGTCTTGACTAGCACAGATATCCTATGTGTCCTACATGATAACTCTGCTGACTTATATTCATCCAAATCCCCTAATCTAGAGAGAGGTGAAGGAATTCCTATCAAAAATACAGTTTCTTGGCTGTGAGAAGAGGACAGGGCCTTCTTGACTGACCCATATCTGTAGAGGAGTTAGAGATTTCCCACCAGGCAATGCTTAAAAAGGCACCTGGATCTGACAGAATTGTTGGTGAATTCTTTTAGAAATACATCGACATTCTTTTGCCACAACTTCTTAAAGTCTTCCATGAGGCCACAGAGATTATTGAGCTTTAAAATTCTCTGAAGAAGGTAGGGGTAGGGGTTCTGCTAAAGCCAGGCAAAGACCCTGACCAATAAGATTCAGTCATACCCATCTCTTTGCTCCTGGAAGACGCTAAGCCCTTAGTAAATGTTTTTAATAGGCTTTTTAAGGTCATTACAGAAATTATCCATGTGGACCAATCAATTTAACATATAACCACAGTTTAAGTTTTTAGTTAATAATAATGTAGAGCAAGTGATTATAATAAACTTTCAAATATACTTAATGAAATATGGAAGGAAATCTTTGAAAATCCTTACACAAGATGATCCCACTGGCTGTGTCTGAAGCTTATTATCAGTGAGATCCATCTTCAGCCTCTCACACAGACTGAATACGGCCATATAACCATATAAGGGTGAGGGGTGTGGCCTACACAGAGTCCCTGTCGATCGTTGCTACAGCTGATCTGTATTGTCTGTTTCCCTCATGCAAGCACAGTGCTGATCTCAGGCTGTTAAGGCCCTGTCTCACATAACGACGCATCAGCGATCCCGATAACGATGTGTAGAGATTGCTGGTGTGTGTCGTTTGACATCTTACCAGCGATGTGAAAAACGACTATCAACGATCCAGAGTATACTGAACTCGTTGTGAATTTTCTCTCCATAGCGTTGCATTGAGATCGTTGCTCATTATCTCTGTCAAACACAACGATGTAGCGCTCCCAGCGGGAGTGCAACGACGCAGGAATGACCCAGATCGGTGTGTAACGATCAACGAACTCACAGCAGGGGCCAGATCGTTGGTGCGTGTCACACAGAACAACGTTAGCGGGATCGCGGTTGCGTCACGAAATCTGTGACGTTACAACGATCTCGTTAGCGATCTCGTTGTGTGAAACAGGGTCTTTAGCACGAAGCTGCTGTGAGATCTTATCTGACTCTTCCATTCACATAGGCTCTCTTCCTCCTTGCAATCAGTTGATAACATGGAGCAGTGTGATGTGAATGGAGGAGTCAGATAAGATCTCACCGGACCTGTGTGCCGACAGCCTGAGATCAGCACTGTGCCTGCATGAGGTAAACTGATACACTGATAAGCTGTGAACACTGTTTAGGCCTTGCCCCCCTTCTTGCATATGTCAGGTTTAGAAATAGCCTAGGGGGGACATCTTCTGGAAGGTTTTTGAAAGGTTTTCTTCCAGATTTCATATATAAAGTATATTTGAAAGTTTATTGTAATCACTTGCTTTACATATTAGTAGAAATTTAAACAGCGGTTAAGCTTTAAGCCCAGTATGTCCACAGCAATTCATCTCGGGCACCCATTTCTAAATCTCCCACTCAGCTTTCCTGAGACAGCTTGAGAGCGATTTTATCCCTCGAGACTCAATTTAATATTGTAGAGTAACATTATTTTGTTGTACATCAGAAAAATGGGGATTAGGCCTTAATTTATAGCATTTGTTTAACAACTGTACAATGGAACTAGGCAACAATTCGGGCTAACAATGATTTGTCTGGCTTATTGGTGTTTGGGAGGGGCACTGTGTATGAATGCCTTCTGTCTTCTCTCCTCCTTGCCATAGCAATAGAAGATGGTAGTAGGAATAGGAGGAGGAAGTTTCATTATACACAGATGACATGCTGCTATTTCTTAGGGATGTCACCTTTTATATTGAACCTGTAATGCGAATCATAAGAGAGTATGTAGATGTGGTCGTCTTACCAACTGGTATTAACCGGTGCTGATGCCAGTAGACCTTTTTCCAAAATCTCTGTCCACAAGGCACACTCAGATCCAGATAGTGTGTGAATTTAAGCACCTGAGGGTAAAGGCACAGGCAGATGCCAAGATCTAATCCCATCACGTCTAGACAAGTTTACTGCTAAGTAAAGTGTCACCTCCTATCTTGGTGGTGGACAGAGCAAATTTAATTTAAAATGGTCCTTATTCCTCAGCTAGTGAATGTTTTATGTAATGCCTTTTCTGAGCATTTCTCTCGAAGAAACTATAAGTTAGAATCAAATTAGAGTAGTTACAGAAAGGGAATGATGATAGAGGACTAGCGCTGCCAAATGCCTGGATATATTATCTAGCATCATTTGAAGGCTGTAAGTAAGCAGGTATTGTAGGTGATGGTAGCACTGATCTCCCTAGAGCAGGGTCTCAAACTCCAGGCTCGAGGGCCGCACACAGTCAGGTTTCAGGTCTTCATAGCATTTGACAGTTGGTAATCAAATGACCAACTGTCAAATTCTATGAAATCCTGAAAACCTGGCTGTGTGCAACCTCGAGCCCTGAGTTTGAGACCCCTGCTAGACATACTATTCATTTTGTGGAGGCCAGTAGCCCACTTGGTTGGGTTGTACCCCTCAGGCCCACCTAGATGCACAATACACCCCATTATGGCGCAACTTCAGTTTACCAGAGTTGGGTAAATTTGACATTTGGGAAGAGGGGGGCATACATAGTTTGATACAGATGCAGGATGAAAACTGATTGAAGTGCTTTAAGCAGCTCCAAGGTGAATAAGTATACCCCATAGGCACTTTTACCAGTATCCATAATTCTGACGTACCCAGTGTCGTAACCTGAAGTTTATGGTCCCTAATGCGAAAGTTTCAACGAGGCCCCCAATTATTGAAATCATTAAAAGTATTAGTCTTTTTCTATAGGCAAGAGGAACTTTTGGGGCTCCCTAGGCTCCAGGGCCCAGGTGGGATGGCAACCCCTGTACCTATTGTAGTTCTACCCCTGGACATACCCCTACAGACAATCTCATACATCTCCATTGGATCAAGGAATAACAAGCTCAGGGAACTGGCCGGGGAATGGTGGAGCGATGATGGGACTCACCTCGAGTTTATGTTGATGCGTACTATCGTAATACATATCTAACTTTCATATAACAATTTCAAACAATTAAAACAAATTATGGACTACATTGTAGATGATCAGTGGAAAGATATGAGACTCATACTTTGACTGTCCTTGTCTGAAGCCCTGAGATTAACGCAACTCTACCTTGTGCATGGAAAATAAGACGTCTAGAATTGGAGTCCGGGCCAACCTTATTGTCCAAGGTGTGTCTCTCCGAGGCTACATTTATGCATATTATGTGGATGCGTGCCATTCTGAAAGGATTTCAGATATTATTTCAGATATTATTGGTAAAGTATATGGCGCATGATTTCAGACAGAATTGTATTTTTTTCTGCAAGGTCTTATAAGCAATATACCAGAAGAGGACCCAAGAAATAGAGATATATTACATATCATTTATATGGGCAGAAAACTGATGGATTTCCACTGGCTCCAAACCGATCCTCCTACTATAAAGGAATACAGTTGTGCTCAAAAGTCTACATACTCCGGCAGATTTTTTGCTTTCTTGGCGTTTTTTTCAGAGAATATGAAGGATAACACAAAAACATTTTTCTCTTTCACCTCATTGGGGGACACAGGACCATGGGTGTTATGCTGCTGTCCACGAGAAGGCGACACCATGCATAATCTGAAAAAGATTAACAGTGGCTCCTCCTCTGCAGTATACACCCCTGGCTGGCCATAGCCTTAACCAGTTTTTGCTTAGTGTCGCATAGGAGGCACACCCAAATTTTACTATTCAATCACAGAAGAAGCAAAGTGGGTCTCTTCGAGACTCCCGGCATGGCTCCTTCCTCGACCCCCAATTACGGGGGTGCCGGGTTGAGGTAGAGATCATCTCCCCCCATGGCGCTCCCTCCTCAGCATCTCGGGGTGCTCGGTTGAGGTCGAGATGACCCCCTCCCTCCCCAATTCCTCTGGTCTCTGGGTTGAGGTCGAGGCGATCGAAAAGCCCTCTGATGGTGACACCTGCACCCTCCATAATCACCCCTTCTGGGGGAAAGCATTAAGTTGAGACACCTCAGGTAGGGCTGACAGTGGCAGCAGATATGGCATCCACCTCAAGGGCTCAAGGATCGCACAACAGCTGCACTATTCAGGAGCCACAGCTGTGCTGCGGGCTCCTGATGGGACCAGGGGCAGTGCAGGGCAGGCATGGCACATTCAGAGGCACATGATCCCTGTGCCTCTGTACCAGCACAGCACCTACAGGTGCCAGGGACACCCTCCAAGGGCCCTCCCTTTTGAACTACAGCCCCTCCACCACCCTGCCTAAGGATCTGGAGAGGTCTGGATCAATTCCAGCCCTTCCAGGTCCTCTGCGCTGGCCTGGAGCCGTTTTCAGCATCAGCTTTCTAATTTAGGCCGCGGCTTTCGGCCTGCACCAAAGCTAACGCCTTTTCTCCGCCTCCCGGCCTGCCCCCCAGATGACTAATATGACACTGCACAGTGTCATAGAAAGGGTGGATCGCAGCTGAAAGGGCGCGATTCTGTTCAGCCTGCCGCCCTTTTCAGCTCTCCGCCCCCCTCCCTCATCTTCCCGGCGGCCATTACTGCTGCAGCACACTCTGCAGCTCACAGGGTCCACTCTGCAGCTCACAGGGTCCTCTCTGCAGAAAGCAGCCTCAGGATCAGGCCAGCCAGTCTCCGGGGGCACAGGACAATGGCTTCAGCGCTGAACACTAGAGGGCACACCGGTGTGGTAAGATCACAGCTGAGGCCCCATCCTGGCTGTGACTCTATTTACTATATAAGACTCCTCTGCATAGACCTCCCTGTTCAGTCCCAGGCACTATGCCAGGCTCAAAGTCCAAGAGAACCAGGGCTCAGGACCCCAAGGTTCAGGACTCTTATTATGCTTTATGCACAGCCTGCAGGAATTTCCTGCCCAGCGGCAGTACGTACCCGCACTGCCAGGACTGCATTCAACCTAATGTGCCAGAACCCCAAATAGCCCTTACTAATACCACTGACCCTAACATCACGCCGGTATGGGCCACGCACATGTCCCGATCCATGTTGCAGTCCATAGATAGGCTGACCTCCACATTGCTTCAGGTCTTGCAGAGTCACCCCTCATCCGCAGCCATTGCTCAACAAAGGTATAGCTCAGACCAGGGAGGCGATGACCAGGGCTCATCCACTTCTAGAACAGGACGCAAGCGGACCCACGGGTCACGCTCGTCAGCGTCATCACATAGCTTCAGGTCACCCCCTTCCAGGGAGAGACACCGTAGCTCTGAAACTTTAAGAAGGTCACCTAACAGGGACAAACATCATAGTTCTAGATCCCCACGGCCGTCCCCGGCCAGAGAGAGCCACCGTCCCAGCTTCCCTAACAGGGGACATCACAGCAATACAGATTCTGAGGGCCTCTGTGATTCTGACTCGGATCAGGATGCAGAAACAGCTCTCGACCCAAATCCCTCTAGCACTGTCGCGCTAGTTGAGGATGTAATTTCTACCATCAATTGGGTGTTGGACATCTCTGATCCACCCCCGGATACTCCAAAACACAAAATCTCTTTTCAAGAGGTTCGGAGGCCGCCTAAATTCTTCTCCAATCACCCAGAGTTTAAGGCGATCCTCAAAAAGCATCGCTCACAACCTGAGAAAAATTCGCCAATCGCAAATATCTGGAGACACGTTATCCCTTCCTACAGGACGTGACCCAAGAGTGAACAGATCCACCGGAAGTGGATCCCCCAGTCTCTAGGCTAGCAGCACAGTCACTACTTTGTCTGCTGGATAGCTCATCTCTCAGGGACACAGCGGACCGTCAGGCGGAACGCATGGCCCGATCAATTTTCGAAGCCACAGGATCCTCCCTGGCACCCACATTCTCTTCAGTCTGGGCTGCCAAGGCCCTCATGGTTTGGGCCAAAAGCTTACAGGCAGGCCTCTGCTCATCTAACCCTGAGCTGGCGGACCATTGTAGCAGATTATATGCTCCACGCAGCTTTAGACTCTGCAAATTTGTGGCGGGGATAGCATGAAACGCCATCATAATCCGGCGTGCCCTCTGGCTACGGGATTGGAAGGCGGACGCAGTTTCCAAAAAGTCACTCACACACCTGCCGTACCTTAGTGGTCGACTTTTCAGTGAAAAGTTAGACAGGGGGCAAAAGCACTTCTTCCCAACTGAAACCCAAACGCACGTACAAAAGGCATAGTCAAACGCGATTCCGATCCTTTCGGAACTCGTCAGGCTGGTCAGTCTCTCGACCGGCACAAACTCATAGCAGTTCCCCACGTAGGGTCAGCGCAAAAGTCAGACAAGACCTGGCAGTCGAAGGCAAGCCAGTCAAAACCTAAGGGAGCCAAATCCCAGAGGTTCTCCTCGTCATGACTCGCTGTCTCCGGAAGACACCCCACCCGTAGGCGGCCGACTTTTACGCTTTTGTCAAGTCTGGCTGCCTATTACAGAAGACAGGTGGGTCAAGGAAATAGTGTCTTCCGGATACAAGATAGTTTATTTCCAACCCACCAAGCCGATTTTTTTTCTCTCCCCAAAATCGCCAGCCAAGGTTTGCGCCTTCTTTCAAGCGGTTACTTTACTTCTTCAGGCAGGAGTCATTGAGTCGGTCCCCGCGGCCGAACGCTTCCACGGGTTCTACTCCAATCTATTCGTAGTCCCCAAAAAAGGAGGCAGTGTAAGGCCCATATTGGACCTCAAACAACTAAACCAATATGTACGGGTGCGTTACTTCCGAATGGAGTCCCTCTGATCCATCATGGCGTCCATGGAGGAGGGGGAGTTTCTTGCCTCTATAGACATACAAGATGCATACCTGCATATCCCAATTGCACCTGCCCACCAGCGATTCCTCAGATTTGCAGTCGACCAGGAACACTACTAGTTCGTGGCTCTTCCATTCGGACTCGCCACGGCTCCGAGTGTTTGCCAAGGTCATGGCGGCCAACATGAACGTCCCACACTCCAGAGGCATAGTTGTCGTTCCATACCTGGACGATCTCCTCATCAAAGCTCCCACCTTCAGGGATTGCGAACTCCGCGCCTCAATCACGGTGGACACACTGAGTCGCATGGGATGGTTAGTCATCACCGATTCCAAGTCGGTCCCTGACTTTCTTGGAAATGCACTTCAACACCTCCAGGGGTCTAGTGCTCCTTCCCAAGGACAAGGAGCTTGCTCTCCATGTAGGAGTTCGCACCCTGTCCAGCTTGCCATGAGGGTCCTCGGCAGGATGGTGGCAGCAATGGAAGCGGTTCCATTTGCCCAGCTTTATCTCAGGCCTCTTCAACTGACCATCCTCACGTTCCTTTTTCCCTCGACAGAACATTTCGGTTGACACCGACAACCAGGAGGTCCCTACATTGGTGTCTCAGACAGACCTCACTCGCAAAAGGAAAATCCTTTCTCACGGGTCATTGGAAGATTCTAACCACCGACGCGAGTCTGACAGGTTGGGGAGCAGTGCACCTACACCACAGACCACAGGGCAAATGGTCCCCAAAAGAAGCGACCATACCCATAAATATATTGAAGATTCGTGCCATCCTACTGGCGTTGAGAGCCTTCCAGCACTTACTGGCGGCCTCTCAAATAAGAATATAGTCGGATAATGCCACAGCGGTGGCATACGTGAATCACCAAGGAGGGACTCGCAGTGCCCAGGCGATGCGAGAAGTAACACGCATTCTCAAATGGGCGGAAAACACAGACTCGGTCCTGTCTGCGGTCCATATTCTAGGAGTAGACAACTGGGAAGCAGACTTCTTCAGTTGACAAGGAATGGACTCAGGAGAGTGGTCCCTACATCCCGAAGTTTTTCAACAAATCTGCCATCGCTGGGGGACTCCGGATGTGGACCTAATTGCATCACACCTCAATGCCAAGGTAGCCAGCTTCATGGCCAGAACACACTATCCGCGGTCACTGGGAGCGGATGCCCTGGTCCAGGATTGGACCCAATTCCAGCTCCTGTACGTCTTTCCACCCTTCCCTCTGATTCCCAGAGTACTTAGAAAAATCAAGCAAGAGGGAGTTCCAACCATCCTAATTGCCCCAGACTGGCCAAGACGTACTTGGTACGCCGTCATTGTACAGCTCTCCTCAGACGCCCCCTGGCGTCTCCCAAACCGTCCAGATCTTCTATCTCAGGGCCCATTCTACCACCAGAATTCAGGGACCCTCAATTTGATGGCGTGGCCCTTGAGACCTTGGTTTTAACCCAGGCAGAGTTCTCGCCGGATGTCATTGGAACCTGATCAGGGCTAGAAAACCAGCCTCTGCCAAGATTTACTATCGTACCTGGAAGGCCTTCTTTACCTGGTGTGAAGATCGTGGCCACACACCATTGCCCTGTTCCCTGCCCAGGGTACTAGGTTTTCTCCAATCGGGTCTGGAAGCCAGACTGTCCCGGGGCTCTCTTAAGAGCCAAGTGTCAGCTCTCTCTCTCGGTTCTTTTTCAGAGACGCATTGCTAACAAATCGCAAGTCAGGACATTTCTTTAAGGGGTCTCCATCTTGGTTCCGCCCTACAAACGACCACTAGAGACGTGGGATCTCAACCTGGTACTGAAAGCACTACAGGAACCACCTTTTGAGCCCCTTAGAGAAATCCCACTCCGCCTTCTATCCCAGAAGGTGGCCTTCCTGGTGGCAATCACCTCGCTACGCAGAGTGTCAGAACTGACAGCTCTCTCCTGCAGACATCCTTTCTTGGTTTTTCATCAGGACAAGGTAGTTCTCCGTACAGTCCCATCCTTCCTCCCAAAGTTGTATCTACCTTCCATCTCAACTAATAAATCTCCTTGTCGTCCCTTTGTCCGGCACCGGTTCATAGGATTGAGAAGGCTCTGCATACACTTGACCTTGTCAGGGCATTGCGTATCTATGTCGGATTCCCTCTTCCTTCTTCTGGAAGGCAGCCGCAAAGGTATGCCAGCTTCCAAAGCTACCCTCGCTATGTGGATAAAATCAACCATACAGGAGGCCTACAGGCTTAAAAATTCACCTCTCCCGGCTGGTATTACAGCACATTCTACCCGTGAGGTAGGGGCCTCGGCACAACAAGTGTAGGGGACTGTCTGCACAATAATCGTTCCATTGCTTCCCACCCAGGTACTGCTTTGGGACGTCCCATGGTCCTGTGTCCCCCAATGAGGCGAAAGAGAAAAGGAGATTTTTTTGTACTCATCGTAAAATCTCTTTCTCTTAGCCTCTAATTGGGGGACACAACTCCCGCCCTGTTGCCTGTTCCGGGCCGTTTTTATACTGAGTTCTCATATTGTCCTTGAGATCGTACATAGTTGTCTTTTTTCTATAGGCATGGTTATATTATCTATGTTACGTTCCTCCTACTGCTTTAGCACAAAACTGGTTAAGGCTATGGCCGGCCAGGGTTGTATACTGCAGAGGAGGAGCCACTGTTAATCTTTTTCAGATTATGCATAGTGTCGCCTCCTAGTGGACAGCAGCATAACACCCATGGTCCTGTGTCCCCCAATTAGAGGCTAAGAGAAAGAGATTTTACGGTGAGTACACAAAAATCTCCTTATTCCAGTCATGATTCGTGGTCGAGTGAAGCCTTTATTGTCAAACTAGTGTGTATTCTCTTTTTAAATTATAATGACAATCAAAAACATCCAAATGACAGTATGAAAGTATTACACATCTATACATGGCAAACAGCTGGACTGTAAGGTTGTGTTCCCACGATTAGTATTAGCATCATTTTGGACACAGAGTATTGCTTTCCGTGATGCCGCTTGTCTGTAGCATGTCAACCTAGCATGTGAATGAAGGGAAAAGCCGCCATGCCCCAAACGCTGACCGTGGTCGCAGGCAGCTGCCGTTCGTTCACCCACGGAGACCCCCAATGTCCCCAAGGAGAAGCGACACTTGTCTCCGGATTGTGAGAATACACCCTAACAGGCTTGAACTTTCTTCATTTATGCGATTATCTATTGAACTGGCTCCTGTGTGTGTGTGTGGTGGGGGGGTTAGTGGGTCATGCTGCCTATCAGGTGTTACTGCTTTGGAGTTTTTTCTTTTCTTTCCATTTAATGTTATAATTAAATTGTAATATATTCAAAAATTCCAATTTCCTCCATTCAGTATTGTCCGACTATTGGATACGATGTGAACCGGTTTCTGTTTTATGACTTTTCATACCAGGGTTGTCTGTAGATTGACACGTTCCAATGGAACCCCAGGAAGATTAAACTGTCTACTATTTCTATATCTTCATTGTCGATCTTCAAATTCACGTTTTCGCTGCCCGGTAGTCATTATCTTGGTCTTCTTCACATTCTGATACAAACCAAACTTCTTGCATTCTTCACTGAGCTTTAATCCCTTCAGCCCCGGGCCTATTTTGACCCTAAAGACCGAGGCATTTTTGTCAGTTCTGACCAGTGTCCCTTTATGAAGTAATAACTCTGGAACGCTTCAACGGATCCTAGCGATTCTGAGATTTTGAAAATTTAGCCTCAATTCTTTCATTTTCACATGGGCAACAGGATAAAATGGAACCTAAAATTTGTTGAGCAATTTCTCCTGAGTACACCAACACCTCATATGTGGTCATAAACCACTGTTTGGGCGCACGGCAGGGCTCAGAAGGGAAGGAGCGCAATTTGACTTTTGGAGCTAATTTTCCATTCAAAAAGTGAAATGGCGCTCCTTCACTTCTGAGCCCTGCCGTGCGCCCAAACAGTGGTTTATGACCACGTATGAGGTATCGGTGTACTCAGGAGAACTTGCCCAACAAACTTTAGGTTCCATTTTATCCCTTTGCTCATGTGAAAATGAAAAAAATTAGGCTAAAAGAAAATGTTTGTGAAAACAAAAGTACTTTTTCATTTTTATGGATCAATTTGTGAAACATCTGGGGGTTCAAAGTGCTCACCACCCATCTAGATGTGTTCCCTGGAGGGTCTAGTTTCCAAAATGGGGTCACTTGTGGGGGAGCTCCAATGTTTAGGGACACAGGGGCTCTCCAAACGCAACATGGTGTCCGCTAACAATTTGAGCTAATTTTCCATTCAAATTGTTAGCGGTCACCATGTCACGTTTGGAGAGTCCCTGTGTGCCTAAACATTGGAGCTCCCCCACAAGTGACCCCATTTTGGAAACTAGACCCCCCAAGGAACTTATCTAGATGCATAGTGAGCACTTTGAACCCCCAGGTGCTTCACAAATTGATCCGTAATAATTAAAAACTACTTTTTTTTCAACAATTTTTTTTTTTTTTTTTTTTTTTTTTTTTAATTAATTTGTGAAGCACCTGGGGGTTCAAAATGCTCACCACCCATCTAGATATGTTCCCTGGGTGGTCTAGTTTCCAAAATGGGGTCACTTGTGGGGGAACTCCAATGTTCAGGCACACAGGGAGGGCCTCTCCATATGCGACATGGTTTCCGCTAACAATTGGAGCTAATTTTCCATTGAAATTGTTAGCGGACACCATGTCTCATATGGAGAACCTGTGTGCCACCAGCACAAGGGCAACTGGAAGAGTTTGGGTACAGAACCAGAAAATGCTGCCTCTAATGAATGCGCTATTTTCTTGGGTTGCTGTGGGTTGTAATTTGCAGCATGGGGGCCCCCAACATTTGGGTCTCTCCACGCTGAGGATTCCAATCCGCCAGCTGCCAAGTTGTACCTGGCTGGCCATCAAAAATACAGCGAAGGCCTTTTTTTTTTATTTCTAGAACTAATTCTAGAATAAAAAAAATGCCGTGGGGCTGCGCCATATTTTTGGTCCAGCCAGATACAAGTTGGCAGCTACAGACTGCCAGCAAAACCCAGCTGCCTCGTTGTACCTGGCTGCAACCAAAAATACAGCAAATCCCATTTTTTTTTTTTTTTTAAAGTAAAAAATAGGGGGGGAACAAGAGGCGCAATAGTGCCCTATCACTAGTGACACTAATGTATGTGGTGGGTATGAAGTCACTCACCTAGCACAGTTGTGAGACCCACAACTGGTGTAAAAACATTTAGCATTAAATGCAGCTGCTGCAGGACTTTCAACTTCCACATGCACGTGGGAACCATCCAGAAGTTACTTCAGGGGAAATGGTGTATCAGTGTCCGCGCTGCTGAAATCCCAAGAAAACGATCCGGAAAGCATATGTAGGTTGCATCAATCATCCATTTATTCCTTTTCCTACGCGTTTCGGCACTGTCCTAGTGCCTTCCTCACGGATATTACATGTCAGCTCTTAACAAGGTTTATATAGCTCCTGTACATGGCATTTAGGGGTGTGTTAACACATGCTGATGATGTCAAAATCGTCACCAAAGTGGGCGGAGCCCAATTTGATGATGTCAAAATCGTCATCAAAGTGGGAGGAGCCTACTTTTTGGCTCCAAAACAGTAAAAACAAGTTTGTGGAGCATTTTACATCGTACAATGATATACAAGTTGATAAAAATCTGACTTAACAAATGGCATAAAAAACGTTCTGAAATTCGCTGCGGAAAAGTAAATAAAACCTTCAGTAGTAAAAACAGGAAAAAAAATATACACTCCGATATGCCTCTGGGTGTATTAGAACTCTTGGTCACTTGGATGAAAAACATCCTCACTATTGGGTTGTGCCACCAGGGCAATTCATTAGCAATTAAAAGTGCTAAAGTTTGATATTATCCTGTGAAGGTGGAATAGGGAAAAATATATGGATAATATTATCTATATCTATGTAATTAAAAAACAAGTTTATTATAAAATTATTCAAAATTTTATAAAAATATATATAAAAAATATAAATATATGAAAATGTATAAAATGATGGGGGATAAGAATATTTAAAAACTTAATATTCATCATACATATATATATATATATATATATATCTGAGAGGGATTTTGCATAAAAGGTTTCAAATTATAGGAACTACTTATTATTTATGTGAGGGGATCTTATAAAGATAAAATCAAGTGTTAAAATTGAGTATAAGCTAGTTTAAAATACTCATATTCATGATTCAAGTGTTGCGCACCACTTAAGGAGCAGCTCACATATCTAAAACTTTGCCAGTTCTAATCCTCCAAGAGGCATTTACATATAAAGCAAAACTCTTTCATCATAAAGTATAATTATGTTGTAAAATTTTGTTAGCAGGTGTATTACCAATTTGTGTCACAGGATGGCGCTCACGTTACACCATAGAATAATTCTGGATGCAGTTTCCATAGCAATAGGCTATCAAAGTAGTTCAATTGTTCGCCTCCGGGGGTGACCAAAATACACGTTCCTATGTGATTGAATTTCTGTGCAGTTCAATTGTTCGCCTCTAGGGGCGATCAAAATACACGTTCCTATGTAATCATACTCTATTAGCTCATAGTAGTGATAGATTGGAGCTAATTTTCCATTGAAATTGTTAGCGGACACCATGTCTCATATGGAGAACCCGTGTGCCACCAGCACAAGGGCAACTGGAAGAGTTTGGGTACAGAACCAGAAAATGCTGCCTCTAATGAATGCACTATTTTCTTGGCTTGCTGTGGGTTGTAATTTGCAGCGTGGGGGGCCCACAACATTTGGGTCTCTCCACGCTGAGGATTCCAATCCGCCAGCTGCCAAGTTGTACCTGGCTGGCCATCAAAAATACAGCGAAGGCCTTTTTTTTTTTTTCTAGAACTAATTCTAGAATAAAAAAAATGCCGTGGGGCTGCGCCATATTTTTGGTCCAGCCAGATACAAGTTGGCAGCTACAGACTGCCAGCAAAACCCAGCTGCCTCGTTGTACCTGGCTGCAACCAAAAATACAGCAAATCCCATTTTTTTTTTTAAATTTCTAGAACTAATTCTAGAAGAAGAAAAAAATGACGTGGGTCTCCCCCATATTTTTGTCCCACCCAGGTACAACTAGGCAGCTGGGGGCTGGAATCCTCAGCATGGAAAGGCCCAAGCGTTCTGGGCCTCCCATGCTGCGAATTGCAGCCCGCAGCTGCCCCAGAAAATGGCGCATTCATTGAAGCGCCATTTTCTGGCGCTGTACCCAGGCTCTTCCAGTTGCCCTGGTGCCAGTGGCAAACTAGGTAATAAAAGGTTTAATACCAGGTTGTTTATTGGCAGCTGGCACTAAGCCCAAGATTCATAATGTCGGGCCAATGTTAGACCCGGCCATTAGAAATCTCTAGTAAATAGTCAAAAAATACACCACATAGAAAAAAAATCTTTTTATTTGAAAAAAAAAAAACCACACATAAAATTCGGACTCCCATCTTTATTGTAAAAAGATCCGACTTAGTCCACAGCGAAGGTCCCTCGACGCTCGATCACCTCCGACGTAGTCCACAACGAAGGTCCCACGATGCACAATCACAGGCGGATCGGGCTGCAAAGTAGCGATCTGACAGCCCGGGTGCAGTGATCCACTATGTGGATCACTGCGCCGCTGCTGTCAGATCGCTTTCTGCAGCTCGATCCGCATGCAGGCGGATCGGACTGCAGAGCAGCGATCTGGCAGCCCAGATGCAGCGCTAGGGCGGCGAGATCGCTTTCTGCAGCTCGATAAGCATACAGGCGGATCGGACTGCAGAGCAGCGATCTGGCAGCCCGGGTGCAGCGCTAAGGCTGCGAGATCGCTTTCTGGAGCTCGATCCCCATGCAGGCGGATCGGACTGTAGAGCAGCCATCTCGCAGCCTCGGCGCAGTGATCCACTATGTGGATCACTGTCAGATCCCTTGACTGTAGTTGATCTTCCCCTGCAGGTGGATCAGGCTGCAGTAAAGGCATCCCACAGACAGGGGGACTCACCAGACGATATCAGGACCCGGGACCGAAAGAAGACCAGAGGGGGGCCGGTGGTGGCAGGAGGCGTTGGCAGGCGGCAGCAGGCAGTAGCAGGTGATCCCCGGAGCGGTGGTCACCGGGAGGAGGTGATCACCGCTCCGGCGGTGGGTGGGAGGTGACGGAGAGGTGATGGGGAGGTGATCCCCGGATCGGTGATCACCGGGAGGAGGTGATCACCGCTCCGGTGGTGGGCAGGAGGCGGCGGGAGGACAGGGGGAGGTGATCCCCGATGAGAAGCTGATCCACGGAGCGGTGATCAGTGCTCCGGCGGTGGGCAGGAGGCGACAGGGGGAGGTGATCACCGGAGCAGTGATCACTGCTTCGGTGATCGGCGGTCGAGGGGGCGCAGGAGACAGCGGGGACAGGGCATGATGAATAGGGGGGGTTTACAGGAGGAGACAATGGGGAAAATAAGCAAGGGAGCAAGAGGAGCAAGGCAGGGGAAGACCGCAGTCAGTACAGCCGCGGTAATTTGCGGTTTCATTTTCAACCGCCAATTACAGCGGCCTTAGCCTCTGGGGGGGGCAAAGCGACCCCCACTGGGCTATAGTGCATGTTCCCATGTACCTGCAGCTCAAGTGATAGGTCAGTGAGACCCTCACTTGAGTTGCAGGAGTGTGTTCCCCAGATGTCTCAGACGCTGAGACATCGGTCGGGAACGCACTGGTTTTCATGTCTCAGACGCTGAGACATGTGTCGGGAAGAGGTTAAAGGGAACCAACCTGCAGGATTTAGGGCTATAAAGTGAAGCCAGTGCCTTAAATCCTGCTGGTTGGTTCCCTTTAAGGTCAAATTTCTCAGATCTGTTCCATTTTCGTGCAAAGGGGTGGTATACTCTGCGTATCTTAGGTTAACGAACCTTCCACCTATCCTCATGCCAACTGAAGATTCATTCAAGTCGAGCTGCCTCATGTTCACTTCCACATAGAGGTTGAAGAGGAAAGGTGAGAGGATGCAGCCTTGTCTTGCACCCTTTTTGATCCTAAAATACTCGTGTCCCCAAATCTAGTTCGTACTGTAGCTTGGTTGTTGTAGAGTGATTTCATCAGGTGTGTAAGTACTTTTAGCTCATACAACGATTTCCAGAGCTTGTCATTTTTGACTCAGTCAAATGCCTTGGTGTAATCAATGAAGCACAGATACAGCTTCTTCTGATACTCCCTCGCTTTCTCCATGATCCATCTCAAGTTGGCAATGTGGTCTCTGGTTCCTCTGCCTCTCCAGAAACCAGTTTGGATGTCTGGAAATTCAGTCAAGGATGTTGCCCAGTCTCTTTTGGATGATTTTCAGAAGCACCTTGCCGTAACGCGGAATCAGGGCAATGGTTCTGTATTTGGCACAGTCTCTCACATCATCTTTCTATTGCATGGAATGTAGATCTGATTTTTTTCCATTCCCATGGCCATGAGCAGGACTTCCATATACTTTGACACAGTGCTGTTATTGCTGCTCTTGGGATGAGTTTCAGCAGTTCTGCAGGAATTTCATCGATACTGGATACCTTTTTGTTTAACAATTGTTTAATTGCCCATTCCACTTCACTATCCATCAGATCCAGCTACGGGTCATCTTGGACAGAGCGTTCGACCGAGAATTAATTGCTAGCTATGCCATAGAGTTTCTCTCTGTATTTTTCCATCTGACCTTAAAAGCCATGTTGGTCGCTGACCTAGATTTCGTCACTGTTCTTGATGTTTCCTTGTCGGGTTGTGAATGGCTTTCTCCCCTGTTTCATGAAAGCAAATAAATCCCTTGGATGTCCTTTCTTGTATGCATCTTCGAGCTTCATACACTGCTCATGCGAAAACTATATCGGTCAGTGCAGCTCTCTTTCAACATAGGCCTTATCAGCAATTGAGACACCATGTGGGATTCTTCCCCTTGCATCATAACTGTGTAGGCTATTTCAACCTTCCTTTGCTGTTTCCCAGTAGCATGATGGGTGCTGTTCAACCCGGAGGGACCACAGTCGAGAACCATAGATGAAGCTTGTCAGTTTCGATACATATGTTTTCACTGTGAAATTTTTACTGGGTAGTTTACCATGTCTTTCCCCAACCCTCCTCCTTTATCCTCCTTATATTCAAAAACCTCTCAATCAAAACAGATACACACACAGGTCGATGTGAAAAGGTGATGTGAATCTGCTACTTGCTAAATTTCACCGAAAGGTAAAGGATTGGTACAGATTACCATTGAGCATGGTGGACAGAGCAAACTTAATAAAAATGGTTCTTATGCCTCAAGCGTTATATGCCCTTATAATGCACCCGTCTGGACTTTTCTACAAAATCAATAGGATATTTAGAGCGCTTATATAGAAGAGGGGTGTCCCCAGGATACGTTTAGAGCTATTGTGCAGGTCAAAAGAGAGAGGGGATTTGGCGGTCCCTGACCCGTTTATTTATTATTTCTCGGCACAGTTGCAACATTTTCGAGGATGGGGGGGAGGAAGATATCACATTACAAGGCTCTTCAGGTCATATGCTTACATGTGTGGTGGGGTCTGATTTGCTTTTACAATCTTAGTATTCGGGTAGGTTTCGCAGTGGTCTAACACTCCATTTCCCAACAATGGAATGTATGGCTAGGGTATGGAAAACAGCCAAAAGACTGCTTGGTATACAGGAGTCCCGAAACAAGCCTTGATTTGGAGAAACCCGTCCTGCACCGAGATCAATAAACTGGAGGGATTTTAACTGTGGGTGAGGAAAGGTCTTAAATTGATATCACAACTTTACTCGGAAGGTGTGTTCCATTCTTTTGAGGATTTCAACAGACATTTTCCATCCCCAATGGTAGATTTTTCTGATATCTGCAGCTACAACATGCCTGCTTATTTCACTTACTAGGTGCACTAAAACACCACCTACTGGATAGGATAGTGATGGGAGGAGGATCAAGAGGCATTATATCAATGGTTTATGCAGAGATGTCAGATAGAAGGGTCACGGATTTAGGAACTTTGATGAACAAATGGCAGGCTGATGTGGGAGACTTCACTGCAGATGAATGGGAGGACATATTACAAGAGGTCACAAGAGTGTAGATCAATGAGGCACAGAGGGTGTCACATTTGTTTCTGCTCCACCGCGTATATAGAACCCCTGTACGTTTGTTGAGAATGGGATACATTAGTGATGCTAATTGCTGGAAGTGTGGATGCCTAATGCTGGCTTGAATCATTTGGTTTTGAACTGCCCTCATTTGCGCAGATTCTGGGGAGGCGTAGTGGATTTAATTATAAAGGTATACCAATGTCAATTAGTATTAGACCCTAAAATGGCCTTACTTGGTGAAGTATCAAGTCTGCCTCTATCGGAGGGACATCAATTGGCAACATCATGCATATTATATCGGCACGTAAGAGAGTTGCGGCTCACTGGAAGGGGCCTTCTGTCCCACGATCATAGAGGTCATTGACGCAGTCAATAATACTATTGCTATGGAGAAATATGTTTATCAGAAGAGACGGATAGACAAGAAATTAGAGTATATATGGGCGCCATGGCTAGACAACTCTGGGCTGGCACCTGTCTCACTAACTTGGATGAGAGTGTTATATAGAGTGTGATTGAGATGAGTGACTAAAATCCAAAATAGCGCCTGATGATATGAGGAGATTGACATCCACTTTGGACACTCGTAAATGGGAATTGTAGCTATTCAGAAGCTGAGTACATCAAGAGAGAGAGAACTTTATTTGGTGGGGTTGGGGAGAAGGGTGGAGGGGGGTTTGATGGGGTTTGTTATTGGATTTGTAATATACTGCCTGGGGATTATCCTGTAAAGACATACGTGTTTATTTCTTTGTGATTACTGAAAAAGTTTAGTAAAATTATTTGATTGAAATAAAAAAAAGGTGATGTGCTGCTGAGAACATGTCGTCTTATACACACTGATCATATTAACAATTGTTCTGTGCTCATAGCCAGTCTAACAGCCATTAAATGACCACGGATCATCTTGCATGTAGCCGATTGTTAATCGTTTATTGGCCTTCATTTGTCTGGCTAAATGTGGTCTAATAAACTGACCAGGTCTTTTCTACTACAACGGATTGGAGTGGGTTAAGTGCTCCAAGCCCTGGACCTTTCTAATGAATGGTTGTCAACCAGCAGGAACCAGAATCTTGTTTTTCTGTGATGTTATTTTTTCTCCATTAATGTCACTGTTTATTCCAAATGTTCAACTGTTAAAGTAAAAAAAAAAGCAACAACTAAATTGTACAACTTTTCCGTATTTCTGAATTGTGCTTTTATAACATAGCACTTAACATCTTAACATTCAACTATTCTGTTCTTTACAGTTCTCAGAAGGTCGTATGGCTGAAGAAAGGCGAACTGCCACGCACGGTCACTAGGTATTTTATTAATGTTCTTAGGTTCCATTCTAAACTTGAAGAAGTTCTCATTTTACTGTCAGCCCTCATCGTGCATATATAAATACATACAAGTCCGAATCATAAAGTGGTCAAATTTGCATTCGCTCTTAAGCTTTGATTTTAGGAGCATTGATGTGTTAAACGCATCTTATTTGCAGCTTTAGGTCCCTTCATGTAAGCGGGAAGCAAAATGCCCTTTGTGTCCACCCACACACTGACCACATAAAACAACTTACATACAAACAAAATCAAAAGAGCCCTTTAGAGTCACCATTCCTGTGTTTGACATTTTGATGTATGAAAGTAGCAGCTTTTACATTTTACATATGTCTACATCAATATTTTAGCTTTTCCGCTATAATTAATGGAACCTGTGATTTTGCCTCTATTCATTGTGGCCTTTACGGACAGCTTTAGGTGTGCAGGAAAAATTGTGAAAGTTAACAGAATAACACTTCTGGGCTCTTATGAGTTAGCAAGATGGGGCTTGTGGTTGGATGGAGACAGTAATGTAAATGAAAGCCTTGCTTCTTGCTGTTTTATTCTGCTTTTTCAGTTTGCACATTGCCTGTAGTTTTTTTGTTTATACTACTCATTTGAAGAATTTATTTTTAAAATATCTGTTTATTCTAGAAATCTTGATTTTGATGAAGAACATAAGTATGGTGCTATCCTTCCCCAGGTGATCTCAGCTGGAACCATCACACGTAGAGCAGTGGAGCCAACCTGGCTGACAGCCAGTAATGCACGTGTAAGATGATCAAGTATCATCTCTGATTAGTAGATTTATTTGTTGGTTTAATTATGTATATTCTTGTTCCAATCTCAGCAGCATGTATCAGCATGTAAATGGAGAACTTACCTCAAATTATATTTGATTGAAATTAGAAGAGTTTAAGTCCAACAAGGACACACAACCTTGGATTATACCTGACTTCCACTAGATGGCTGGCACTAAGTATCTTAAAGGGAATGTCTCCTGTGTGGTCTTCAGGAGCGCACTGGTCCCTGTTTCCCAACCTACTGCTTGTCAGGCAGTGGGACTCGCCTGAAGATTGGCAGTTGTGGCGTTGCCCCAATCTGTGTGGTGTTGTATGCTATATATGATTTGCTATATCTGTTGGTGTATGCTATAAGTGAAGTCACCTTTGCATATGCAGTATCAGAGTGCACACAGACATTGTAGCTAGTTGGATCCAGCAATCAGGCAAGTTTGAGACTAGAGTTTACAAGCTCTACAGCAGTGTTTCCCAAACTCCAGCCCTAACGGCCCCCATAGGTCATGTTTTCAGGATTTCCTTAATATTACACAGGTGATGCCTTGATAATGATTCCATCACCTGTTTAATGCTAGGGAAATCCTGAAAATATGATCTGTTGGGGGCCATGAGGACTGGAGTTCGGGAACCTACGTTGCCTCTGCTTGCATAGGAGATTGGCCAATCCTGATAGACTGCAAAGGTGACCAGTGACCTAGGCAGCAAGGAGTACGTAATAACATTAACAAATCCTGCGTTCTAGAGATAAGGGGAGTATTTTGAATAGAAGGGAAATTGGTGAGTTGCTTGTTTTTACTATCTTTGTAATTTTACCCTTTTAAGCAGAGGAGACAAATCTTTTTACGTTTTCGGTCCTCTATCTGTATCCATCCTGCAGCCACAGTTTTCGTTTGCCTGTAGGAGGCAGGCATTCCTACTTTGCTGGTAGATCTTATTTATTTTTCCTTCAGTCTCGCATGGTTGGGAATATAGGGCTGCATAATTATCCTGTTATCCTATTTGAGGAAGGAGAACATAATTCCATTGTGTCCCATCAGCTGCAGGGTCACCCACTATCCTTCAGCCACTGTCAGCGCCTTCTCCCTGCTCAGAATGGTGACCATGCAGGATATAGGATAGCTAGCATGTGTCCTTAGATGGGAAGTGTAAAGAAAACTTAGATGTGTATGAGGTGTTTGTTTCTATATTTTAGATTTCTTTCTTGCGGCGCTTTTGCACTCCCTCATCTTTTTTTCTCATCCGCTTCAGCTTGCCAATTATTCCTGTCTTGATTGTATACTGAGGTTCAATGTGTCACATCCTGTCGGAAATGCTGCTTCTTGGTGTTGTCAGCACAGCCGTCACTATGTCTCCTACTGCTCATATTTTTTCTCTCTGGTAAATGAAAGGCTTGCAAAGCCAAAAAGCGCAAATAAGGTCTTATCCGGACACACCAGGGAAAAGTGTGGGCAAATGTGCCCACTTGGTGAGGTTGTGTGCTCACAATCCACTAGTAAAGCTGAAAGGCTGCTGCAGACCCATGATATAAGAGCTTCAGAAACTTAAAAATGGGTTAAACTTGCACTGCCAGCGGACAACTGATGAGAGAGAATAAGGAATCCACTAATGAAGTTTTAGTCTACGCATTTTGAAGTGTCATACTTCATCAGGACAAACTACAGTAATTACTTTGGTTTGTTCTGATGAAGAAGTATGACTCGTCGAAATGCATAGGCCAATAAACTGCATTCTTGAATTCCTGATTCTTTTTAGTCAATTGTCCGCTGGCAGTGTGCAGGTTTAACCCATTTATTCAGGCTCCTCAAATTTTTCATTTTTCTATTTATTTTGTCTTGCCACCTGCCCTTCCTGAAATTCACCCCTGCTGCCCAGTATTATGCCTCCTCGCTGTCTATAGACAGGAGTTAGCTATGTTACCATGTCAGGGAAGGCCCTAGAGCAGGGATTAGCGAAGTAGTACGAAACATCCTTCCTGTCAACCAGAAACCCTATGCACCAGCTGTTTGGGTCTAATCAGCTTGTTGGCGAACCCTTGTATGCAGTCCCCCCCCAATCAGCCTTCCATGAGAGCCAAAGTAGTATATTCACCATTGTTAGTAGTATCTAACCTCACAAAGGCATCAAAATCTTTTGTGGACATTCTTGGCCGCTTAACCTTACAGGCCCCTCCAGCTCCTTCGGAAATGAAGGAAATCCACACTGCAGAAAGGTCCATTGGTCACCTGGACATGAGCTGTTCTTGGGATTGTCTACATCTCTTCCTTGCTTCACCCAGGTCCACAGAACCTAAACATCTCTCTGAGTTGAGTTCTTCTGTAGCAGAAAAATCCCCCATTTGGACTTTGAGACCTTGAGCAGTAAGCATTTCAATCTCCACTTTGGTGGAACACACAACCTTACTTATGGTATTATACAGGCACTTTCGAGATATTTTAGATTAGGAGTTCAAGTTCTTCCCAAAGTCATCTAATAAGTCAACCGGTTTGGTCCTCGCTCTGTTTCTTAGCCTTGTCTATAGTCATGCACAGCACCTTATGACTCAAATCCTGGTCTATGGGTGCAGCATTAAACATGATACTCATTGCTTTCACAGGCACTTGACTATTTGCTAAATTCTACTTTATCTCATCTCCAAGACTACAAGGCTTTTTCCTTCCCTTATTGCAAGAACGATAACTCCTTTAATGTTGCTACTTAGATATAGTATAGCCATACGTCGTCTTGTTTTTGTGTGAGATGAATTGTAGTTTTGAATGACTCCATTTATTTTACTCCATCATGTACTGAGAAATGGAGAAAAAATGCCAAGCGGGGTGAAATTGTGAGGAGTAAAGACTGCAATTACAGCATTGTTCATTGTGCTTTATTTTTGGGACTTTATTTTGCAGTAAAAACCACTTGTCAGCACAGATAATAGTGGATAGATAAATATTCAGTCTGTTATTAAATCGACTTATTTTCACTGAAAACCAATGTATCTTGGTTTCTAAATATAAATAGGTCCAAAATTCCGTGTTGATGATTTACTCAAAGGAAACTGTCATGTTCTTTGTTTGTTATTCATCCACCCAAAAAAATATTAGTAACTTTTTTTTTTCTTATTTAAATCGTTGTATTTATCCAAAAGAGCATTTTAGATACAACATATGTTTATCAGCTACGGTAGCTGCCCAAACAGTCAAGCAGTCATCTGGAGTGGACAAGTCGTACCTACAGGCTTATATATAGAGTATACTCCAAAAACATGAACGAACGTCCATAAATATAGTGAAAACAGCGATTTATTTATTAAGCCATGATTTAAATACAGGTGAGTACACAAGGAGAAACAGCACCATTTGACAGGTGTACACTTACTGGAACAGTTTTTACAATAAAACAGCGCATTGGATGTGTGAACACAACCACTGAATAAGGATCCCTATCACTCAAAGTGCACTGCACTTTTATGAGAATTTAGCCCTGTCGAAGGTACGCAGAAACGGCCATAGGGGTCGGCGTCACCTGTGGGAGCTTACTAGGGCACCATTATTGGTAGTAATTGTAGGTACCTTGACAGCCAAAGGCGATGTGTGACAATGTACTGAGACTGAATTTGTGTATATGTGTTAGTAGTGTCTACTAGCCATTGGTCTCTAATGAAGCACTTCATTGGATACTTTCTCTTAATATCACAGTGTACTTTGAGCGATAGGGATCCTTGTTCAGTGGTTGTGTTCTACTTGTACCTTTTACTTACTTTTGGGTATTGTATGCAGTACAACTGTATAATACAAATTTGTAATGGCCGCTTTACGCGTCGCAATATTGTTCCGATATTGCATACAACTTCACGGGAGCGCGCACGTTTTCGGCATTTGTCCAAGATCACATAGTAGATCTCACACAGGGAGATATCGGCAGGCAACGCAACTACGATATAGTATGCCCCTTTTCCATGCTCTGTATGAGCAACCCAGGGAACGACCATTTAACATTGCAGTGAATAGGGGAAGTTGCGCTCCAAATCCTAGTTGCGCTGTCACACAGCACGATCATGCCACATCGCATATACAATATCGTACGGTTGAAGGGCTTGCACAATCCTCTTGCAATATCGTAGTTAGGTTATTTTTGTGTTGCATTGCCCATTTACACGACACAACGCAGACGAAACGATATCAACTGCAACGGCCACACCACGTGACTTTTTGTCGATGTTGCGTTGCGATATCGCGACATGTAAACAGCCATAAGATGCAATATTGCACAAGATTGTTGTAAGTCCAAGTTCATTGAATGCAACCTGTTTTTTCTATGTCACACATCCGATGTGCTGTTTTATTGTAAAAACAGTTCCAGTAGGTGTACACCTGCCAAATTATGTTGTTTCTCCTTGTGTACTCCCCTGTATGTTATCATGGCTTAATAAATATATCTGTGTTTTCTGGTCGTCATAATGGGAGACCCAGACAATGGGGTTTAGGGCTCTGCCCTCCGGAGGTCACACTAGGTACTACAAGTTTGTAGACACCGCCTCCTCCGCTTATAAACCCCCACCGTAGGAGACATCCTCAGTTTTTAAACTTAGTGTGCTCGGAGGATCACGCTTTGCTTGCACTTCACTGCATTCTCACAGCTTACGTGATGGCGTATGAAGACAAGGTAAAATGGTCCCGCTCGGGACCCCCGACAGCCTCCCCGCTCACCCTCTGCGGAACACGCTGGTGGAGGTACCGGAGGGCTTTTAGCCTGGACACTTCAGTGTTCTCCCGGTACGCTGTCGCGCTCCTTTCCTTTCCATCCCTCCATGGAGGCTCTGGTAAGGGGGAGCCTGGAGCCTTGCACAGCTCCGCTCCGTCCGAGGCCTCCCTAAATGGTGCTTACAGACCGGACGGAGCCAGCCCAGTCCGAGGCCTCCCTAAATGGTGCTTACACTCCGGACTGGTGCTGTACCCCCGTCCGAGGCCTCCCTAAAGGTGCTTACAGACCGGACCGGCACTGAGGCACCTGGTGTGTCTCCTGTGTGCCTGGGGGTAGTGTCTGTCACGGTGGTGTCATGACACTCAGACCGCGCGGTTACCCTCGGGTCCGCGGTTCTGGCGGTGACCCTGTGCTGGGGTCTCCCTGGCTGACCGCCCTGTGTCTCACAGGGGCTGAGGCTGTAGACTGCGGGTGTTTTTATGTGTACATGCAGTCTGAGAGTGTGTGTGGTGATATTCACACTCTTTTCCCGCGCTGCGGGCTCCGGCACCTCCATTGCTGAGGCAGTCTGGAGGAGGAGGAGGCAGCCCTTATGGTGACATCACCGCTGGGCGTGTTGTGTGTTCTTCCCGCGTGTTCCTGGCTCCGCCCACATCTTCACTGTCGGCGGCCATCTTCTCCCTCACTTCCCGGCTGGGATCTGGCTGCAGCGCGTGTCTGCACTTGCAAGGGAGACCGGAACTCGCGGAGGTCACACACACACACCGCTTCCTCCTACCGCTTTACTGCGGTCGGTAAGCCACCGGGATTCCCGGTTTGTTTGTGAACTTTGGCTTATATTCCCCTCACTGTGGAGATGTCCTCAGTTGGGAAGCATGCTGCTAAGGCGGCGGTGGTCTCCATTGCCTGTGTTACATGCAACGGGACACTGGTGGAGGGGTCCTGCAATAACTGCGGACGCCCAGAGGCCCGGTCTGCTACTACTGAGTCTGCAAATCCGGGATTATACCCTGAGGTTCAGGTGATCCCAGGGCCATGGGAAACGCAGAATAAGATCAATGAATCTCTGCTGTCCCAGATGTCCTCCATGTCGCAAACCCTGGAGGCACTGCATAGGAGACTGGAGAACCCAGCTACTCCTCCTAGTTACCCCCGGGTGTCTCTTACTTCTGCTGTAAGACCCCCTAAGCGAGCCCGTGAGGCTTCTCCTGAGCTCCAGACTCTCTCTGAGGAGGAGCGTTCTTCTGATGGTGAGGAAGATGATGGGGGTTCTACTCTTGGGTCTATGTCTGAATCTCCAGATGGGGTGGAGGATCTGGTGTCCTCCATCAATGAGACATTGCGTCTTGTCACTCCTCCTGAGGAGGTGACTGTACACCCCAAGGAGATATACCAATGGCTGCGGCCAGAGGCTAGACCAAGTGGCTCCTTCATGGACCACACTAATTTTGGAAGGGTGATTAAAGCTCCCAGGTTGCATCCTGGGCGGCGTTATGTCCGTAAAACTAAGGACAATCGCTTTCCCTTTCCCCAGGAGGCGCTCCAGGAATGGTCGCAGTCTGCCAAGGTGGATGCTTCCATGACTAGGATTGCTGCGCGCTCCTTGTTTTCTGCCTCTGATAGCTCCTCGCTGAAGGATGCTACTGATAGACAGGTCGAGCAACTCGCCAAGTCTTCCTATGAGGCTGTGGGGTCTTCGTTTGCCCCTAATTTTGCCGCGGTCTGGACCCTACAAGCGATTACTATCTGTTTGGATGGTATCACTGATCTAGCTAGGTCCAGTCCAGAGGTCCTGGCTCTCACTGAGAGAGCAAGGGCCTATGCGGACTATGCCAGGACGGCATCTTTGGAAACTGCCACTCGCTCTGCTGTGGCCTCGGCCAATGCAATTGCGATCCGCAGGCTGTTGTGGCTGCGTCTTTGGGACTCAGATGCCACATCTAAGAAGATTTTACAAAATTCTTCCGTTCGCTGGTGACAGGCTTTTTGGCACCGAACTGGACAAATTGATAAAGGATTCTGCTGAGTCTAAGATCCCGCAGAATAAGCCTAAGCCACGGTACACCGTGAAAAGGAACCCTAAGCAGTGGTCCTTTCGCTCCGGTTCACAGTCAACGGCGTCCACTCGCTCAGACCGAGGGGGCAAGCCTGCTACTCAGTGGCGTTCCAAGAGTCGTCAGAAGAAGCCGGCGGGGGCAGCGGCTGCCACCCCCAAGCCCGCCTCGACATGACTCGCTCTCTCATCCTGCTCCCCACAGGTGGGGGGCCGCCTGTCCCGCTTTCAGGACAAGTGGCTTCTTCACATTCAAGATCAGTGGGTTCGAGACGTAGTCTCAAGAGGTTACAGGATAGAGCTGACGTCACAACCAATACCCCGATTCCATCGGTCGGTTCCATCTCCAGAAAAGGCTCAGGCTTTTCACCTGGTGTTGGAGGGACTCCGCAGAGACGGAGTGGTGGTCCCTGTGCCCACGGAAGAGAGGTTCAGGGGTTTTTACTCCAACCTCTTTATTGTCCCAAAGAAGGACGGCTCTTTTCGCCCGGTGTTGGACCTCAAGTTGTTCAACCGTCACGTGTTGGTTCGGAAGTTCCGCATGGAATCCCTGCGCTCAGTGATCGCGGCTGTGTCGCAGGGAGACTTCCTAGCGTCCATCGATATCAGGGACGCTTACCTTCACGTCCCCATTGCACCAGCTCATCAGCGCTGGTTGAGATTCGCAGTGGGGGAAGAGCACTTCCAATTTGTGGCACTGCCATTCGGGCTAGCCTCAGCACCACGGGTGTTCACAAAGGTGATGGCCTCCATGATGGCTCTCCTGCATGCGCAGGGACACGCCGTCATACCCTATTTGGACGACCTGTTGGTCAGGGCGCCATCGGAAGACCTTTGTCGGGTGAGCCTGGAGGTGACCATGAAGTCCCTGGAACGGTTCGGGTGGCTTATCAACATTCAAAAGTCGACCCTGGTTCCGACCCAGTCATTGACATATCTGGGCATGGACTTCCACACGGACTCGGCCCTGGTGTCCCTACCTCAAGCCAAGCAGCTTGCGATCCAATCAGGAGTGCAGAATGTCCTCCTGTCTCCACAGTCATCCCTACGGGTATTGATGAGACTGGTGGGTCGCATGGTAGCGGCGATAGAGGCGGTGCCGTTCGCACAGTTTCGCCTCCGTCCTCTCCAGCTGGAGATTCTTCGCAGATGGGACAAGAGGACGATCTCTCTGAATCGGCTGGTGACACTGTCACAACCAACCAGGGACTCTCTACAGTGGTGGCTCCAGCCACATCACCTGTCACGGGGCCGGTCCTTCCTAAAACCGTCATGGTTAGTGGTGACCACCGACGCCAGTCTGAAGGGCTGGGGGGCGGTGTTCTTGCACCACAGGGCTCAAGGCCTCTGGACTCAGTCGGAGTCGGCGTTGCAGATCAACGTGCTGGAGATCAAGGCGGTCTATCTGGCGCTACTGGCGTTTCAGAAATTCCTGTCAGGACAGCCCATTCGGGTACAGTCCGACAATGCGACGGCCGTCGCCTATATAAATCATCAGGGAGGGACCAGAAGTGCTCAGGCCCTCGCCGAAGTCCACCGCATTCTACTCTGGGTGGAGGAAAACGGCTGCCTGATCTCCGCAGTTCACATCCCAGGGGTCGAGAACTGGGAGGCCGACTATCTGAGCCGACAGGGGATGGACGCCGGAGAGTGGTCCCTACATCCAGACGTCTTCCGGGACATCTGCGGCAGGTGGGGCACTCCGGACGTGGATCTGATGGCCTCACGGCTGAACCATCAGGTGCCCCAATACATGGCAAGATCGTGGGATCCTCAGTCTCTGGGGGCGGACGCCCTGATCCTGAGCTGGACCAGCTTTCAGCTGCCATATGTGTTTCCGCCTCTGGCTCTGATTCCCAGGGTCCTGTGGAAGATCAGGACAGAATGCAGAGTGGCCATTCTAGTGGCTCCAGATTGGCCCAGGAGGTCTTGGTACCCGGACCTGTGGCAACTGTCAGGCGGACACAGGTGGGCTCTTCCAGAACGCGCAGATCTACTCGCGCAAGGCCCATTCTTCCACCTCAATTCCAGGGCCCTCAGATTGACTGCATGGCTCTTGAGGCCTGGCTGCTGACATCCAGAGGTTTCTCTCCTACAGTGGTTGCCACTATGAATCGGGCAAGGAAACCGGTTTCCAGGAAGATATACCACAGAACGTGGAAAATCTTTTTTACCTGGTGTGCCTCTGGTGGCCGCTCTCCGTGGCCTTTGTCTATCCCGACATTGTTGGCCTTCCTACAGTCGGGGTTGGAGTTGGGATTATCCCTTGGCTCTCTGAAAGGTCAAGTATCAGCACTTTCAGTGTTGTTTGACAGGCGCTTGGCGCTCCTCCCGAAGGTACGTCAATTTCTGCAGGGGTGTCTCGGGTGGTCCCGCCCTATAGACGACCTCTGGACCCTTGGGACCTAAACATGGTCCTGGCGGCACTGCAGAAACCGCCGTTTGAGCCACTGAGAGACGTCTCTCTCTCTCGTCTGTCCCAGAAGGTGGTCTTTCTGGTGGCGATTACGTCTCTGAGACGGGTCTCAGAATTGGCGGCACTTTCGTGCAAGTCTCCCTTTCTGGTGGTTCACCAAGACAAGGTGGTGTTGCGCCCACGGCCTGAATTTCTGCCGAAGGTGGTTTCAACGTTTCACCTAAACCAGGAGATTGTTCTTCCATCATTTTGCCCCGCTCCCGTTCATCAGGTTGAGCGCGACCTCCATACTCTGGATCTCGTGAGAGCTGTACGCATTTATGTGTCCAGGACCGCCTCCTTTAGGAGTTCGGATTCCTTATTTGTCCTCACGATGGGTCGCTGTACGGGGGCCGCGGCTTCGAAGT
Source organism: Allobates femoralis (assembly GCA_033576535.1). NCBI lineage: Eukaryota > Metazoa > Chordata > Amphibia > Anura > Aromobatidae > Allobates > Allobates femoralis. The sequence goes on from JARQOC010000004.1 coordinate 149,949,897, forward strand.
CGACCTTGGCCAGATGGATCAAGGCTCCCATTCAGGAGGCGTACCGGTCTTCTGGTTTACCTTCCCGGTGGGTTTGAAGGCACACTCTACGAGAGCTGTAGGTGCCTCCTGGGCCTTGCGACATCGAGCTTCTGCTCTACAGGTGTGTCAGGCGGCCACTTGGTCCAGCCTGCACACTTTCTCTAAGCACTATATGGTGCATGCCCATGCCTCTGCGGATGCGAGTTTGGGCAGGCGGGTTCTCCAGGCGGCGGTTGCCCACCTTTAAAGGGAACCATGTGTTATCCGTCTTGTTGAGGAACTCTTCCCGCCCTGGGGTATTGCTTTAGGACATCCCCATTGTCTGGGTCTCCCATTATGACGACCAGAAAAAGAGAATTTTGTTTACGTACCGTAAATTCTTTTTTCTTTAGTCATCAATGGGAGACCCAGCACCCACCCAGTTGTTCCGTTGCATATTTTGCACTTGTTCTGTTCTCTGTTGAGACAGTGTTTGCCGGGTTGTTGAACCGTCTGTGCACGGCATTCTTCCCGATGTTTCGGGTGTGGTTTAATTTCTCCTCGCAGCTTATGGACTAAACTGAGGATGTCTCCTACGGTGGGGGTTTATAAGCGGAGGAGGCGGTGTCTACAAACTTGTAGTACCTAGTGTGACCTCCGGAGGGCAGAGCCCTAAACCCATTGTCTGGGTCTCCCATTGATGACTAAAGAAAAAAGAATTTACGGTACGTAAACAAAATTCTCTTTTTTCACTATATTTACGGATGTTCAGTCGTGTTTTTGGAGCATACTCCATATATGTCACTGAATTTGTAGCAATGACGAAATTCATATGATGCTGAAAGGACCTGCGGTGATGTCAGGCCATGTGACTGAGCTTGGCTCGCTTAGCTCCACCCATTACAGTCACATGGTGAGGACATAACTACAGGTCCTTTACACAGCGCATTAGATGAATTTCAGCATTGCTGGAGTTCAGTGACATATCTGTTAACTAACGGATGACTGACTGGGCAGCTAGCTAATGAAAACATAAGTATCTACAATGCTTTTTTAGGATAAATAAATACAAGCAGAAGCTTTAAGGGGTTGTTCACTACTAATTAAAATCCCCATCTACTCTCCTTCCAGAACTGGTCAGGGCCTAATTACGGCCATGTCACAAAGTTACATTTTAGAGAATCGGATTACATTAATTTAAGGATATCATTAAAGCGAACCTGTCACCCCCCCTGGGCATCAAAAACTATAATAGCCACCTTCTGCAGCACTAAGGCTGCATTCAGGGAAGGTGGCTATAGGCTTTTGATGCCCTTTATACACTTAAATATGCACTTATATTACTGCTCACAGTTTAGAAGACCTAAGACCGGGAGGCGGGGTTTCGTGCTCCTCCGACCCGCCCCCTCTTGTCTATCATCCTGGTCGCCTCCTCTATGGAGGAGAACGGAGGCGCGCGTTCATGTCAGATTGTGAGGGGAGGCAGCAGCAGGCGACCAGGATGATAGACAAGAGGGGGCGGTCGGAGGAGCACGAAACCCGCCTCCCGGTCTTAGGTCTTCTAAACTGTGAGCAGTAATATAAGTGCATATTTAAGTGTATATAAGGGCATCAAAAGCCTATAGCCACCTTCCCTGAATGCATCCTTAGTGCTGCAGAAGGTGGCTATTATAGCTTTTGATGTCCAGGGGGGGTGACAGGTTCGCTTTAAGGTGGTCACAGAGAGGTGATCTGGTAAGTGCATTGCCAAACTCTATGTTTAATACTACACCCCATCTGCACTTCAGAGGACATCTTTCCAGTGACCTCGGTTAAGACTGCTCGTAATTCTTGTCCTACTGAATTATTACATGCTTTATTGTCTTTTTGGACTTTGTGTTTATAGTAATTTTGGGTTCTTTTGTCAGACTGATCGCATTGGCAGTGAACTAAAGGCTATGGTTCAGACACCCCAGGATATCATATGGTTGGTGCAGATGTAGATTCCCAGGAGCTCTGGATTGCAGCAATCCTTGGAGAAGCCCACTTTGCTGGAATTCATGGTAATGTTCATTCACATCAATTCCACTGTATTGAATAGGAGTAGAAGGAGCAGCTAATGGAAGTTTCTGAGAACATGTTATTTCCAGTCAAATATTTTCTGAAGCTTAGGTGTCAAAAGAGCAACATGGGGTAAAATAACTTGGTTTCTTCAATTCCATGGGTGGCTGAGCACCTTTTACCGTTTAGTGATTGTTTACACATAATTTGGAAATTATTAGTTTCTCCTTCGCCTCATTGGGGAACACAGACCGTGGGTGTTATGCTGCTGTCCACTAGGAGGCGACACTAGGCAGAATCTGCAAAAGAGTTAAATGGCTCCTCCTCTGCAGTATACACCCTGGAGCAGGAAGTGCTTCTCCAGTTTTTGCTTAGTGTCTAGGAGGCACACACAGATTTTTTAGTGCTCCTAAAAAACTTCCTTTTTGAATTTTTTTCTTCAAGAAGAAGAAAAGAGGGTCTCTGACGAGACTTCCGGCATGGTCCCTCCTCGGCCCCCCACTGTTGGGGGCGCCTGGTTGAGGTCGACTGGTCCCCCTAACATGCCACTCCTTCCTCGGCCCCCAATGGGGGGACGCAGGGTTGAGGTTGAGACAACGATCCTCCCTCCCCATTTCCCCACTGTTGGGGTTACTGGGTTGAGGTCGAGGCGAAGGACAAGGCACCTGACGGTGGAGCAGCATCCCTCCCTAAATACCCCTTTGGGGTTTATTTAGGTCGAGACACCGCAGGTAGAGCCTCTGGTGTAGCAGCTCGGACCTGCTCTAGGCACCCAGGAGTCCCCAGCTCTGCTGAAGACTCCTTACCCCTCAGCGGCAGCCTGCTCGCCGCAGTACCAGGGCACACAGCTTTGCTGTGTACCTCTGAAGGGGCCGGGGGACCAATAATGGGGCAACCAGCACTAGCAGGGACACAGCTTGCCTGTGTCCCTGCAGCAGCCAGCACTAAGGGCTGCACTCTGGTGGTTACAGAGGACCCAGTACTCTGGGTCCTCTGCGGGGGCTATTACAGCAGAGGGAGATGATCTTTCCCTAGCAGTGACACAGCTTGCCTGTGTCCCTGCAGCAACCAGCAGGGCTGAACCTTAATGATCCCAGAGGACCCAGCACGCTGGGTCCTCTGTGGGGGCCCACATCCCGCCACCGCTGTCTGCCCAGGGGGTCCGGCAGGGTCTGGTTTAATTCCGGACCCCCCCCGCACCTTCGTGCCGCCCTGGCGCCATTTGCGACCGCAGGTCTCAAATTTAGGCCGCGGCTTCGGCCAACACCGAAGCCGCCGCCTTCTCCACGCCCCCGGCCCGACCCCCGGATGACGAGGATGACGCTCTCTTTTTCCCAGCACCCCGTCCCCCTCCCTCCTCATCACTGTATCTCGGCCATTACAGCCAGCCAGTCTCCGGGGGGCACAGGATGAGGATGACCCCTCTAATATAAGCAGCGGCAGCCATTAAAGGATACAGGCACTGCTCCTGTCACCGCAGCTGCCAGCCTTGAGCCCCGCACACAGCAGCCACATATACGGGCCAACCTGTGTGCGGACACTGTGCACACTACACATGTAACAGCTGACACATGTAATGAACCACACATGTAGGTCAGCTGTCCTTAGTGCGGACAGTCACGTGCCCACAACCTTGCTGGCATGGCGGCACATATGCACAGCCAGCAGGGGGTACAACGAGCACTAGGCCCCTCACAAACACTGGGAGCCCAACAGTGCTTCCTCCCTGCCGTGCCCTTAAAGGCACACCAGTGCAGCCGAGGCCTTGGTTTTAGGGGTGCCTGCAACACTGATGAAGGAGTTGGGAAATTACTCTGAAACGCATAGGATAATAAAGAAGAATCGCTGATCCAGACATTCCCTTGTACTGGCTTCTTTTGTTCCTTTTCTGAAGTGGCAGCGCGGACCTCGAGGTACTGTGTCCCGGGAGCTGATTAAACCACAGGGATCTGTGGAAAGTACGGTCCTGCAGCAGCTACTTGTATGTGAGCGATCATTACCAGTTGTGTGTTTTCACAACTACATCAGGTGAGGAGCCTCTTTGTATAAGCTTTTTTTCCCTTGAATTTATAGATGCAACAAAGGGAAGAGGGACATACGGCAGAGCCTGCCATGCCACATAGGTACGGCCGGTCTGCAATGCCCCCCATCATTCTCTGGCTTGTCCAAAAACCATGGCTCAGCATCCGCTATGCGGGGGTACAGCGAGTACAGCACTGCGGGGGGGGCACACGCACAGCGACTCTGGAGAGTTCAATGCGCAGCTTCGCTGTGCGGTAGTTTCCCAACGAAAACAGCAAGACAATCAGCAGCGATATATCCTGCTCCAGCTTGTCCCCCCCTCAGGACACCGTGTAAAGAGCAATACCATACTACGAGGAACAGTGTAACTTCCTGTACAGTAGTAATCAGCGCACGGGCCACCGCACATAGTTTTTTCCTAACACCGTGCCAGATGCAGGTACCTGTTGGTACACTTGTCCAACCTTATGGCTTTGCCCTGGGGGAGCTGGGTTGAAGCGAGACACCAAAATGCCTATTCCTTGGCCCCCAACGTTGGCGGAGCCCAGTTACTATTCTAACAGCTCAAAATACTCGTCCATCAGACCCTACCCCAGGCCCCCACACAGTCGAGAGAACTAGGTTGTGGTGGAATTACTAAGAGTTTAACTCACAGGTTTAATCCTTGGCCCTCCATTGTTGGAGAGCCCAGTTGAAGTTGATGTAATCTACAATTACCTGACAACTGCAAGGGTCTCTCCAAATCCCACAGCTGGAGTTCTGGTTGGCGGTGATGACAGTCAAGTCTCACAAGGCGCAGGCTGAAACACCGTAACCCGCAACTGCACGAGTAATTTAGCTACGGGTCTCTGGAACCTAAGACCCATAGCACACTCCCTCCTCAGCTCCCCACCGTTGGAGGCGCTGGGTCGTAGCCGAGATTGCTATATACCATACTCCTTCCTCGACTCCCCACTGTTGGGGACTCGGGTTGAAGCTGTGACGGCCCAAGGCCTGGCCGGCCTCAGTCCCCAAACTACAAAAACAAAACTCTGGGTCGCGGAACGTGGAATACGAGCCCTGTTGCCAATCTCCTCCCTATACCTATATTAGGTACTTGGGTTGAAATGACACGTGCGAGCACTCTGCACAGCCCACTTCAAAGCTGGACTTCGCAGACCCCCGACCGCATTAACCAATGGAGGGCCCTTCTGGACCCCGAATGACCGTGGCCCGAACATTCTTCCACGCAATCTGTCCCTTCTCGACTCAGGAGTCAAAAAGAGAATACTCACGGTGGGATAGCGCTCGCTGTGTGCAGCGCAGGACACCGGCGACTGAACTATCGTGGGCGCAGCCTCCGGTTTCGGCCAGCACTGCTCATGACTTCCAGCTCCCTCCGAACTTCGCGCCGGGCCTCTGCCGTTTCCGGGTCCCGCAATTTACGCGAGGCCCCGTCTTCAGCCTAGCTGTGACATCACTGGCTTACCTGCCCGCTCTCTGCCCGCCCTTCGCCACCACGCCCACCCTCCTCCTGACGTCGGAGCCTCCGAAGCGTCAGCACAGGAGTGGGGCGAGGCAAAAGGACTGAAGCGCAAAGAATACAAAGCTTTTTACCAGCCTGAAGTTGGCGATGTCTATACTACAATTCAGCAGTCTCCCATATCTGGATGACTCTTTTATCAATGCATGACTTTCAAGGGCTGCGAACACAGTGACACTTACATCGTGCTCATTAAGAAGACTCTGTAGGATCGAACTCCACAGGTCTACCGCAATTTCAGGGCACATGCTGCAGCACAGCACACGCATTCCAGGAGTCCCAGCTCCGCTGCATACTCCTGACGGCCACATGCTACAGCATCACGTATGGAGTCTCAGCCGTATTGGATGCACAGCATCGCATGAACACGGCGGCCTTTGGTTGCACATCCACAGCTCTAGTCAAATTTCCCCAGACAGGACACGGATTCTTCGTCTGGGAATCCGCAGCCTCAGTCAGAGGTCTCTCCAATCCTTCACAACTGCTATAAGAGTCCTAGACCGCATAGTAGCAGCTTGGAAGTCAGTTCCATTGGCTCAGCTGAATCGCCGGCCTTTGCAATTATCCATGCTTAGGTGTTGCACGAGAGCAGGATGGGGTGCGATGTACCCCATCGCAATGCACATGGCAGTAGCCTTGCCCTGTCTCAAAGATGCCCTCAATCTACGAACATTCGTGCAGTATCTCTAGTACTGAAATCATTCATTCACCTTCTGGCATTTGAACATGTCAGGATACAGTCAGACAATGCCACAACTGTGGCATATGTCAACCACCAGGGTGGAACCTGCAGTCTCTAAGCGATGACAAGTTCACCACATCCTTTACTAGGTGGAATCCTTGGAACACTGTACTGCCAGTTGTTCTCATACCAGGTGTACACGTCTGGGAGGCTGATTTCCTAATCCACCAAGGGATGGACCCAGGGGATTGGCCCCTTTATCTAGAAGTCCTCTGTCGAAACGCCAACGCCAGGACACCACAGATATGGACCTGACTGAGTCACGCCTCAATGCCACGGTCCCGGCCTTCCTGGCCTGATCTCAGGATCCACAGTCAGTGGGACAGACGCACTAGTCCAAGCCTGGACCGGTATCCGTCTCTCCTATATTCTTTCCCCACTAACAGTCTGGAATATCAACGAGAATGTCGCAGGATCGTCTTCGCGGTCTCAGATTGACCCACGCGCGCTTGCTGCGCAGACTCGTTCAATTTATAGCAGCAGTACCAGGACGTCTCACAGACAGTCCAGACCTGCTCTATCATGGCCAGTTCTCCCTCAGAATTCCTCTCATCCGAGGTTACTGGCGTAGCCTTTGAGACCTAGAATTTAACCCAAGAGGTTTTTTTCCCCAGGATATTGTAACGACCGTAGTCACAGAGAGGACACCAGCTTTATCAGTGATATCCCATCACACGCGTAATCGTTTTGGTTTGTTGCTTGGGGCACCTCTAGGGGTCATTCCCCTTGGCCCTACTTCATGCCAGGGACTCTCCGTTTTTTCCACTCAGACCTAGACTCAGGTCTGTCCTTAGGGTCTCTTACACAGCAGGTTTTCAGCTGTTTTTTCACTCTTTTACAAACACGTCTTGCCACCAGACTTCTATGAACTCCTTCCTTCGAAGGGTCTGCTATTTAAGATCTCCATACAACAAGACTACACCCGTGGGGACCTGAACTTGGTCCTCACGGCACTACACCTTTTTAGCCTCGATGGGATATTACCTTTAGCATCCTCATCCAAATAGTAGTATGGTTCGGTGGCATTTATTTGTCTCTGCTGAAGTATCGGTACTTGCAGCGATCTCATGTAATCCTCCTTTTCTAGTCTTCCATCTGGACAAGTTTGTCCTATGGCTGGTTCCATTCTTCTTTCTATGGTAGGCTTACTCCTTCCACCTACATGAAGACATCTCTCTGCCATCGCCGCGCCCGACTCCAGTCTGTCCGGTCGCGAAGGACCTACATATGCGGGACCTTGTCAGGGCCCTACGCGTCTAGGTATCCAAGACAGCGCCCCTCTAAGAAGTTGGATTCTCCTTTTATCCTTCTTCCAATGGGCCGACATAAAGGCACGTCAGCCTCTAAGGCTCCCCTAACCAGGTGGATTTCTGTAACCATCCAAGACGCTTATACCTTCGAAAACTCATCCCTTCTGGCAGGTCACGGCACATTCTACTAAGGCCGTGGAAGAGTCCTGGACAGGTCGGTAAGAGGTATCGGCGAAACTGGTGTTTAGGCAGCCAAAAGGTCAGCCTACACCCATACCCAAGCCACTATAGTGCTTGCACTCAGTCCTCAACAAATGCAGGTCTGGGTACACGTGCCCTCCAGACGGCAGCAGCCTGCCTGTCTGTGCATAGTTCTTCACTGACCATGCTCAGTGTCTCTAGTTCCATTGTTCTTTCCCACCCAGGGACTGCTTTGGGATGTCCCTTGGTCTGTGTCCCCCAATGAGGCGAAGGAGAAAAGGAGATTTTTGTGTACTCACCGTAAAATCCTTTTCTCTTAGCCTCTAATTGGGGGACACAGCACCCACCCTATTGCCCTTGTGGGCCTTTTTCTACAGTTCTCGCATAGCTTCTCAGCTGTTTCATGGTTAACATGTTTGCCTATTATCACTCTGTTAGCTGTTGACTGTTTAAACTTGTGCCTGCTTAGTTCCAGGCCTTGTAGTACTGTGAGCCTGGGTAGTTACAGGCCTTGTTATACGATTATTGCTTCGTTAACCTCACTGTTTTCTACATGCGCCTGCTTAGTTACAGGACTTGTGGTACTAGTATTACTCTGCTAACTCTTGACTGTTTACACACGTGCCTGTTTGGCTCAGGCCTTGTTACACTGTTATTACCTTGTTAACTATATTTGTTTACACAGATTGCCTGCGTAGACTCCTGTGTCACTGTTATTATCTGTTAGCTTTCCTACTGCTTTAGCACAAAACTGGAGAAGCACTTCCTGCTCCAGGGGTGTATACTGCAGAGGAGGAGCCACTTAACTCTTTTGCAGATTCTGCCTAGTGTCGCCTCCTACTGGACAGCAGCCTAACACCCACGGTCTGTGTCCCCCAATTAGAGGCTAAGAGAAAAGGATTTTACAGTGAGTACACAAAAATCTCCTTTTTATTACATCTTCAAAAATAAAAATGTAATTCTCAGAAATCTAGCTTACCTGCTCCTGGTTAATGGAGGGATATTTGCTTCTAAACTAGTCTGCACAAATACATTTTTACTCATCCCAAATAAAAACAATACATTTGCTTAAATTGATGTTATCCCATACTAATGACTGAATGGGGCGCCGTTCACATCTGCTTCAGAGACTGCATTGCAGAGTCCGTCAGGTTTGACATGAAGGATATAACACTGTGTCCAAAATGCTGGACATCCCAACAGAAGGTCCCTACAGTCAATCATCACATGGATCCAACTCGCTGCGGTAGAGGTCATTGAAAATGGAAACCGTGATGCAGATGTGATCGGAGCTTCAGTTGCTTTTATTAAACACATTGGTTATCACTGTAATCTTCTTTAATGTCTTAGTATCTACGTTTGTGGAGTATGTTATGTTTGTGTTTTATTGGGCTAAGTACTGATGCATAAAGAGCAGCCCTTGTCCATTTACATATGCCGCAATCTACATAGAATTCACATAGGATTGCACTATAAACTTCTGTAATTGAGACACTTACAGATTTACATAATTGTTTCAGCGACTTGCCATTTTTATTGCCTTGTAAAGTATCAGTCATATGCAATAAAGGCATTGTCCCTATATGTCTCCACTCATGGTGCTTCTTATTAATTACCCTCCACCTATGTCATTATTGCGCTCCCCATTACCCGGTAATCTTTTCTTCCTATTTCCTACACTTCATTATCATTATTCTCTTCTCACTCCATTGCTTTACACTGCTTTTCACAATCATGTAATCTTGTGCTTTTCATCTGCTCCCCTGCTTTATATCCTCACCATCAACCCCATTATTACTTGTCCTCTTTTTTACCGGTCTCCTTTACATTAGATTCCAGAGAGTCTCCTTTAAGTGTCATCTTTTCCCATCACATCCCATTCACCCACATGGATGACTTACAAGATGATGTGTAATTTTGTGAATTACATTAAGGCCTGTAACCGCTGCAGTGTCCTACATTTCCTTTATCGAAAGTATAAGAATCAGTGGTTACATATCACATTTAGAAAGAGGTGATTATTTGTCATAGGCTGTGAGAAGTTTCTTTTCGTTTGGAGCATGCAGTATAAAGTTACATTATATGTAATGCTAAGGGACAGCAACAATATACTGTGCACACGGTAGGGAATGTGGCATCAGAAAATGACCAATTCAAGATACAAATGTCTGGCACCATTTTTAATCCCATAACAGATTCTTGTATAAAAAGTGAAATGTAGAAACATGTAGCTCTCACACTGGCTACTGGGGCTATTTTCGATTTTACCTTGCTATTCTTTAAATGGTTGTGTCACGCTGGTTTCCCGAGCCTTGGAGACTTATGGTACCTTTACACGCCGCCACGGCAGGCTGGATACATCGCGCTACAAGCTACAATTGTAGCTTGTAGCGTCCATATCGCCTGTAGTAGCGGCGTCTGAAGAGGCGACGCTACAGCCGGCGACAGATACATCTGTTTATGGTCTCTGCTCATAAACTTAAGGCAACATCGCCGATGGTAGCGAGCTGTATCGGCGTGTAAAGAGGCAACGGAAGGGAACTCGGGACAGCCTGCAATGTAGCTAAGGCGTGACCCTGGCTCCGTGTTACCACGCCCCATGTGTGATCATTGGTGGAAGCTGCTGCATGACGATTGGTAGTCGCTGCATAGGGAGGCATATTTAAGGAGCTGACGAGTCACACTACACAATCGCTCGAGCGTGCTGTATTACTCAGCCTCCTGCGTTGCCTGCCCAATCAGGATGTTATTGCTTCGTCCTATCAGCGTACGGACGTCTCGTACTCCACAATTGTAGCACGCCTATGTGCTGGCCTGCTGCACCAGGTCCGCCCATAGTAGCTGGTTATAGCGGTGTGTAAATGAGCAACAGCTGGCTACTTGAGACACCCGGTGATGTAGCTAGCTATAGATGTAGCGTGCGTAGCGCACCTTGTGGCGGCGTGTAAAGAGGGTGCGTTGACCGTTTGTAGCCGTTTGAGCGTGCTCGTGCACGTGAAGTAGCGGGATGTATCCAGCCTGCCGTGGCGGCGTGTAAAGGTACCATTAGTGATAAGTTCAGGCTCAGAGTCTCTTTCTCTTGGGAGACTCTGGATATTAAACGTGTTTTTCTTTCATTGGTGCTGCAAGGGTTAATGTCAGTTTTGCTGTTAGCAGCATTTATTATCTTATCTACATGTGGGTTTGGTTGGTGTCCACACCCATCATCTTTAAATAGTCCCTTGTACCAGCAAAGGGCACCGGTTATAGAGAATCCACACTCTGTTTCCAGCTACTGAGGAGGAAAGCTACTTCTGCAGATGCCTGTGAAGGCTGTCCCCGGTGTCTTGCAGTAGCTGAGAAGTTGGTTTATATCCTTTTCGTTATCCCCAATTGTCCTCTTTTCCTGGTGTTTTATTAGTGCTGCAGTGGGACTAGCACTCTCGCCAGCCATCTCAATAGTGAGGGTGAGTTCAGGGCTACCGAGGGACTAGGTATCCTGCTTGGCAACGGGATGACAGAACCTGTATAGGGTGGATAGAGCACTTTGGGATCAGCCTCAGGTGAGTGCAGGATGTCTCCCATCCTCTGCTCTCTACCATCAGGACCCACCGATGATATGGTGTCCCCGGTGTCCCTTTGTGTGTGGTTACGCTCGTTGGGGGTTCCCTTGTGCCTGGAGGAGCCCCAGTGGTCACTGCATGACAGGTTGTGTAGATTTATCATTATGTGACTGCAGACTTGTGAACCCTCAGACCATGCGCTGTCTGGATTCACCGATACAAGTGGTGCACCAAGCGGTCATGTGACTACAAGTGTGCGATATGCAGTCACACTTTGACTAGATGTGTGCTGCCTCGCTTAATCGCATATTTAAAGTAATCCTTTGAACATCCAGTTGAAATGTGGCATATTGCATACTTGATCACATTACTGCCAGGTCTCACCGCTGGCACTGGAGAATCCTTACAGTGCAGGCTCTTTGTGATGTGAGGATTCACAATTCTGAAGTCATATAGTGATTGCAGACTTTGGTGATAACCCTGGACATGTCCTTTAGGGCAATTTACATATGCATTAGCCACAATAGTTGGATCCCTATCTTTTGTATTAAAGCATCCTGTGAGCCTGTGCAAATGTAATTCTTATGGGAGGAGGAGCAGGGGAGCAGACCCTTCACCTACTGTGATTGGTGGATCCTGTGTTATTACTTGTAACCCTGTCTGTGATGATAATGAGACTGTTGATAATTTTTCCTGAAAGGACAGGAAGTAAAAGATCTCCATTGGCCAGTATGAATATTGCAAAATTTTATTTTTATCTACAGAACATGATATTGAAAATAAATGCCAAGTGGGTTGTCTCATCAAAGACACGTTCGTTAATCAGAGTTGAGTATTGAAACCACCAGCAGACAGCTGATTTTTGCAGAGAGGAGATTCTGCTTTCTCTGTAGCTATGTGGCAGTTACTGAATGGAAAATGTGGTACTAGAAGGCAGCCAATGAAGGCCTGTCAGATCAGACCGGAAAGACGTGGGCATGTCAGTTGCTCTCAATTGTGAGGTGTATCCTAACCAGCCTTTGTACAGTTGTGGCCAAAAGTATTGACACCCCTGCAATTCTGTCAGATAATACTCACTTTCTTCCTGAAAATGATTGCAATCACAAATTCTTTGGTATTATCTTCAATTAATTTGTCGTCAATTAAAAAGCACAAAAAGATTGTCCTAAAGCCAAATTGGATATAATTCCACACCAAACATAAAAAAGGGGGTGGACAAAAGTATTGGCACTGTTACAAAAATCATGTGATGCTTCTCTAATTTGTGTAATTAACAGCACCTGTAACTTACCTGTGGCACCTAACAGGTGTTGGCAATAACTAAATCACACTTGCAGCCAGTTGACATGGATTAAAGTTGACTCAACCTCTGTCCTGTGTCCTTGTGTGTACCACATTGAGCAAGGAGAAAAGAAAGAAGACCAAAGAACTGTCTGAGGATTTGAGAAACCAAATTGTGAGGAAGCATGAGCAATCTCAAGGCTACAACTCCATTTCCAAAGACCTGAATGTTCCTGTGCCTACTGTGCGCAGTGTCATCAAGAAGTTTAAAGCCCATGGCACTGTGGCTAACCTCCCTAGATGTGGACGAAAAGAAAAATTGACAAGAGATTTCAACGCAAGATTGTGCAGATGGTGGATAAAGAACCTTGACTAACATCCAAACAAGTTCAAGGTGCCCTGCAGTCCGAGGGTACAACAGAGTCAACCCGTACTATCCGTCGGCGTCTGAATGAAAGGGGACTGTATGGTAGGATACCCAGGAAGACCCCACTTCTTACCCCGAGACATAAGAAAGCCAGGCTGGAGTTTTCCAAAACTTACCTGAGAAAGCCTAAAACGTTTTGGAAGAATGTTCTCTGGTCAGATGAGACAAAAGTAGAGCTTTTTGGGCAAAGGCATCAACATAGAGTTTACAGGAGAAAAAAAAGAGGCATTCAAGGAAAAGAACACGGTCCCTACAGTCAAACATGGTGGAGGTTCCCTGATGTTTTGGGGTTGCTTTGCTGCCTCTGGCACTGGACTGCTTGACCGTGTGCATGGCATTATGAAGTCTGAAGACTACCAACAAATTTTGCAGCATAATGTAGGGCCCAGTGTGAGAAAGCTGGGTCTCCCTCAGAGGTCATGGGTTTTCCAGCAGGACAATGACCCAAAACACACTTCAAAAAGCACTAGAAAATGGTTTGAGAGAAAGCATTGGAGACTTCTAAGGTGGCCAGCAAAGAGTTCAGACCTGAATCCCATAGAACACCTGTGGAGAGATCTAAAAATGGCAGTTTGGAGAAGGCACCCTTCAAATATCAGGGACCTGGAGCAGTTTGCCAAAGAAGAATGGTCTAAAATTCCAGCAGAACATTGTAAGAAACTCATTGATGGTTTCCGGAAGCGATTGATCGCTGTTATTTTGGCTAAAGGTTGTGCAACCAAGCATTAGGCTGAGGGTGCCAATACTTTTGTCTGGCCCATTTTTGGAGTTTTGTGTGACATGATCAATGTTTTGCTTTTTGCTTCATTCTCTTTTGTGTTTTTTCATTGAAGACAAATTAAATGAATATAATAATACCAAAGAATTTGTGATTGCAATAATTTTCAGGAAGAAACTGAGTATTATCTGACAGAATTGCCGGGGTGTCAATACTTTTGGCCACAACTGTACATACACCATAAAGGGGACTTATGTAGTGTGAAGAAATGTTGCCTCTTTCTTTTAATAACAGCTTGGCTTTTGTCTATTAGCAAGGCTACAATACTTCCATTAACTTGGTACATGGACAATAATCAGTGATTTATTCTTTTGTAAAGTAAATTCTCTGGATACAGTCAAATTGCAGTTGTGATCATCTCCTTCTGTCCTTGTTCTTAGGTTGCACAGCCTTTGGATGGATGACATTACAGGGTAAGAAGAGCAGTGCGACTGACCTGCATAGTAAGACAGCATCTACAGTAGGAATAAGTCGAGAACATGCAAAAGTCTTCAATTATGGACGGATCTACGGAGCAGGACAGCCTTTTGCAGAGCGGCTACTGATGCAGTTTAATCATCGCCTCACTCAAGAAGAGGCAGCGGAGAAAGCCAAACAGATGTACGCTGTGACGAAGGGAGTCCGGAGGTTTGTAGCATTATGTACAAGGGTATGTACTATGTGTCCCAGCACTACAAGGGAAACATGACATCTCCAATTTGGTCCTAATAGCACTAGTCAAATATTTGCGTCAGAAGGTCTCTCCACCCTGTCCAACTCCAGTGATGCAGGGGGGTATAAATGTGCCCAGTGGGTGGCAGTGCTGTCACAGCAAGGCTGCTTTATGCTCATATTAAAGAGGTCGTTTCCTTTCCGAAAGTCCAAGTCTCCAGGCGCAGTTTATTTAAAAAAATAAACATAATTTCTTTACTCCCCTGCCCCAATCCACCGCTGAGTCTCTGCCTCTGATCCTGGTGTCTGCGCTGCAACCAATATCAGACAGGGGCAGCAGCAGCTCAGCAATGGACCTAGGAGGGTGAGTAAAGCGCAGCTTGTTTTTATTTTTAGAATAAAGTGCACGCAGGGACAGGAATTTTCTGAAAGGGGACAACCCCATCAAGACTCAGCAGTTGAGATAGGAGTCAGGTAGTGGGTGTGATCGGGCAAGGGGGAAATTGTGGCTGTGCTATATTGGGGGCATACAACTGTGACATTAAATTTAATGTTTGACTCTCAAATAGTCAAGTACTGCCTCCGAGGCCCCCAGGATTAACTTTCAGTTCTCACCTACCAAACCTCATTCCATATCATGTGTATTGCTCTGACAATGTCTTTGGCTTCTCTAGGTATATCTTGTCCGAGGACGCAGAATGGCTGGTAGAACAACTCGGCATCTCCATTGAGAGAGGAGAAGAAAACTCAGTCAGCCTGCAGGACGTGAGAAACATTCAAAAACATGCATCATCAAAGTAAGATGATGCCTACTAAACCTGTCATCCTGGGTCTAGATGTGTAGTCTAGATGTCTAGTCTAGATGTGCGTGGTTCACTATGGGGGCATGGTGATCGAGCGGGGTCACAGGAGGCAGGAGCAGGGTCGCAATGCAAAAAAACGCAGCTGTTGTTAAAGAAAATGAATACACACTGCTCCCCTATGCTAATAATGTCGCCCCCACCTTATGGCACTGAATCCAGCCCCAAGAGGTGGCCTGTAATATGAGCATGGGGAGCAGTGAATATTAATTTTCTTTAATAGTGAGCACACATGTTCAGTCCAGCTGGTGGCTTACTGTAGCTTCTAAGGCAATCTTGTGTCCGATATTATACAAAACAAATATTCATTGCTCCCCATGCCCATAATCTCGAACATAGAGAGCAAAAAATACTCATTTAGGATTAGCCCGGCAGCAGAAGTCAGTTGCCGAAATTAGAAGAGGACGCCGTACACTGGGGGAGTGGATGGAAGGTGAGTAGGATTGTTTATTTTTTTATCTATGTGGCATGACAGGAACCATATAAACAAGGATGGGCCCATGATGGGGATCACATATACCAGGATGAGGGACATATACAAGGTTGGGGAACCTATAAACCAGGATGGGCCCAGGATGAGGACATGTATACCTGGAATGGCCAGAGATGGGGACATATACATGAGAATGGGGATCATATATCCTGCTTTGGAAGGAGTCCAGGATGGGGAACATTAGTACAGAATCGGGGGACAGACATTACACCCTAATAGTGTCCGCAGGAGATCCCCCCCCCGCCTAACAATGTTTCCTGACCACATTTTATAGCTTCATAGTTCTTAAGGTTGAAGGTAGACCATCGAGTTCAACCCATAGCCTAACATGTTGATCCAGGGGAAGGCAAAAAAAATACATTTGGCAAACAATAAACTCCATATTAGGGGAAAAACTCCCTCACGACTCCGATGGCAATCAGACTAGTTCCCTGGATTAAAGCCCATGTTTTGCTTCAATTTTTTTCCTATATTCCTCCTCTAAAACCTAGGTGCATCTTCTGGTCTGGTGCATCACAAAAATTAAGTTGGGGTTTGGGGTTGATGCAGTTTTTTTTAGATTTTAAATGACTATAGCCTTATAAAGAGAATTTCTTGAAATATTGCAGTTCTCAAACTGATCACTAGAGCTTAAACTTTAGACTGATGCTTCCCGTTTACTGCAACGCACTTAAAGGATAGACACGTTATTACAGATCCACATGCACTGCATAGATTTTGGTAATAAACATCTGAATTTACATAGTGTAAAAGGGAACTTGTCATGTAGACAATAGTATCTGATCTGCAGGAGGAGTTGATTAGATTGATATATATGTTGGGAGAAAAGCTTCAGTGAATCTTGCATTTTATTCATTGAAATCTCTTGTGTTTTTATGCATGAGTCCTGTATGCCTTCCTATTCAGTGATGACAGTGTTCCCTGTATGACTGTGTATACAGAGATAGCTGTCAGTCACTCGTAGGACCGCCCACTGGACTCGTGTGTACAAACACCAGGGATACAGATGCAGGAACCCTGTACATTGCTTAGTGGCATCTGCCAATTTTCTTTTAGCCTACATTTTTTCGTTTTCACATGGGCAACAGAATAAAATACATCCTAAAATTTGTTGGGCAATTTCTCCTGAGTATACTGATGCCTCAAATGTGGTCATAAACCACTGTTTGTGCACATGGCAGGGGTCAGAAGGGAAAGAGCGCCATTTGACTTTTTGAATGGAAAATTAGCTCCAAAAGTCGAATGGCGCTCCTTCCCTTCTAAGCCCTGCCGTGCGCCCAAACAGTGGTTTATGATCACATATGAGGTATCTGTGTACTCAGGAGAAATTTGGCCAACAATTTTTAGGATCCATTTTATCCTGTTTCCCATGTGAAAATGAAAAAATTGAGGCTAAAAGAACATTTTTGTTAGAAAAATTAAAATGTACATTTTTTCCTTTGACGCTGCTTTACTTCCTGTGAAGCACCTGAAGGGTTAATAATCTTCTTGAATGTAGTTTTGAGTAGCTTGAGGGTGCAGTTTTTGGAATGGTGTCACTTTTGGGTGTTTTCTATCATGTAAACCCCTCAAAGGGACTTCAAATGTGATGTGGTCACTAAAAAAATGGTTTTGTAAGTTTGAAAAATGAAAAATTGCTCATGAACTTTGAACCCTTATAACTTCCTACCAAAAAAATGTTTGTTTTTTTCCAAAATTGTGCTGATGTAAAGTAGACATGTGTGAAATGTTATTTATTAACTATTTTATGTCACATAACTTTCTGGTTTAGCAGAATAAAGATTAAAAATGTGAAAATTGCGAAATTTTCAACATTTTTGCCAAATTTTTGATTTTTTCACACATAAACACAAAAATGATCGACTTAAATTTAATACTAACATGAAGCCCAATATGTCACCAAAAAACAATCTCAGAATCGCTAGGATCCGTTGAAGCGTTCCAGAGATATTACCTCATAAAGGGACACTGGTCAGAATTGACAAAAATGACAAGATCTTTAGGGTCAAAATAGGCTGGGTCCTGAAAGGGTTAAAATCAATCTTATTCCATTAGAAAAGATGGCTAACCAGCCATTATTACTAATAAGCCTCTTTATATTGGTAATTGTGCTTGCAGACTCCTCTTAGCTATAGATTTCCATCTAGCAGGCACAAGTCATTGTGTGCAGGTGCAGAAAATGGTCTATATTTTTCATGAGTATTGATATTCATATATGGTGAAATGAATGACTTGAGCTCCATGGTAAGGCTGCATCCTTAGTATGTATCTCTCAATGAACAGCTCCAGAAGGAAATGGAATTTAATTAGTCGGAAGATTTGGACTGGAGGTACAGAGTCCCAAATGTTTAACAAGCTGGAGAACATAGCTATGAGTCCCTCCCCAAGTACCCCTGTCCTAGGATGTCGTATCAGCCGAGCGCTGGAACCTGCAACTGTAAAAGGAGAGGTGAGAAATAGGACTGCTGAGTGTAATGGCTTTTAAAGTGAATCTATTACTATTTATCAGTATGTTTCTAAGGTCAAAAAATCTGGGGTCAATTTGACCCCTCTGCACAAATAAATTGTTTGTTATTATGATAGCGCCATTTATTCCATGGTGCTTTACATGTGAAAAGGGGCATACATGGACAAGTACGATAATTATGAGCAATACAAGGCACACACATGTACAGGATGTAACTATATGTCCAGATTGCAGGTTTTTTACCACATTGAGGCATAGATGACACCAGCAGGAGAGGTTGTACCTATGCCATCTGCCGCAGGAGACGGCTGTTATACACTGCTGAGCTGCATGTGCTGGGACCAAACCTAGCTCTGATCCTGGCATTCTAAATCCTCAATAGAGAAAGGGTAAAAGCCACACTGCCATTGAAATAAGATGAACGCAGGATCCTGGGAAAGTGATTTATTCAACGCCTTTTGGAATGGATATTCCTTCTTCAAGTCACATTTTCAAAATTGAGTGTCCTGAAGTAGGAGTATCACTTTCCCAGGATCCTGCGTTCATCTCATTTTAACAGCAGTGCAGCTTTCAACGCTTTTCATCTCATTTGCTCTTCCACATTGTTGGGGCTGCTGCAGCCGTCATGGTGTCTGTCCAGTGGTTGTGTCCTACACAACCCCCCAGGTGAGCAAGTTTTTTGCCTCCGATCATTCTCATCATCTTCACAGATAAGACTTTTGCGCTTGTCTCTTCTACATTTAGAAACCCTCAAAAATGATAGTGTCACAAGTTCGACAGGAGTTCGCTCCCTTTTTCAGCTCATTAGAACCCCTGCAACACAATACGGGGTGCCAATGGGTTATTATGGCAACCAGCAGTCTAATAGTGGTCTTTGTGTCTGCCATATTCCTCAGCCTAGAAGATCCTGCTGGAGGCAATAGCTTAGATATCGCACTGTCCAATATAGATTGTGTTGTGTATTATCAATGCAATCAAAGGATCATATGACAATTCCTCTTGTGGGACTAAGCATTGTTTTTTTCTGTTATTTATTTATTTTTTTTAAAGTGTTTTTTTTTTGTGTTAAAAATGTTTAAATAGTTTAATTTATTTAACAAAGTTGTTTATCTTTTGGAAACCTCACACTCCCAAAATATATGCATATTTGCTATCTTAGGGCCCTTTCACATCAGCGTTTTTTGAAATTTGCGGCAGATGCTGTGAAAAAAAACGCATCTGCCGCAATTACCGCATACCGGCTCCACTTGCGGCGCGGTTGCGGTAAACGCCATGCAAAGTATAGGCGTACTTGCGGCAGGTGAGGCAAGTGCGGCTTTGCACTCGCGGCAGGTGCGGCAGCGAAAACAACCGCGGCTGACCGCTGTTTTTTTCGCTGCCGCACCTGCCGCGAGTGCAAAACCGCACTTGCTGCACCTGCCGCAAGTACGCCTATACTTTGCATGGCGTTTCCCGCAACCGCGCCGCAAGTGGAGCCGGTATGCGGTAATTGCGGCAGATGCGGTTTTTTCACCGCATCTGCCGCAAATTTCAAAAAACGCTGATGTGAAAGGGCCCTTAGGGGCCTTTCACACTTGCGTTTTTTTCCTGATCTGGAAGATCAGGAAAAAACCTGATTCTTACAGGATTCATTTTTTTGCCCATTCACTTTAATGCTTTCAGGTAGAATCTTGTTGCTTCAGGTTTTTTCCTGAAATCATTAAAGTGAATGGGCAAAAAAATTAATCCTGTAAGAATCAGGTTTTTTCCTGATCTTCCAGATCAGGAAAAAAACGCCAGTGTGAAAGGCCCCTAACCCATATGATAAAACTATACTATTGTTTATCCCATACAGTGGGGAAAAAAAGTACCGTATATACTCGTGTATAAGCCGACCCGTGTATAAGCCGACCCCCCTACTTTTGCCCCAAAAATCTGGGAAAACCTATTGACTCGTGTATAAGCCGAGGGTGGACCCCAGCACAGGTATACAGCCCCCAGCAGTGTGGTATACAGGCCCCCGCAGTGGTGTACAGGCCTCCCCAGTGGTAGTATACAGCCCCCAGAAGTGTGGTATAAAGCAGCCTCCCCAGTGGTACATACAGGCCCCAGCAGTGTTACAGCAGCCTCCCCAGTGGTATATACAGCAGCAGCCCCAGAGATATATACAGCAGCCCCAGTGGTAGTATACAGCAGCCCCAGAGATATATACAGCAGCCCCAGTGGTAGTATACAGCAGCCCCAGAGATATATACAGCAGCCCCAGTGGTAGTATACAGCAGCCCCAGAGGTATATACAGCAGCCCCAGTAGTAGTATACAGAAGCCCCAGTGGTAGTATACAGCAGCCCCAGTAGTAGTATACAGCAGCCCCAGTAGTAGTATACAGCAGCCCCAGTAGTAGTATACAGCAGCCCCAGTAGTAGTATACAGCAGCCCCAGTGGTAGTATACAGCAGCCCCAGTAGTAGTATACAGAAGCCCCAGTGGTAGTATACAGCAGCCCCAGGGGTATATACACAGCAGCCCCAGTAGTAGTATACAGAAGCCCCAGTGGTAGTATACGGCAGCCCCAGTAGTAGTATACGGCAGCCCCAGTAGTAGTATACAGAAGCCCCAGTAGTAGTATACAGCAGCCCCAGGGGGTATATACAGCAGCAGCCCCAGGGGGTATATACAGCAGCAGCTCCAGAGGTATACAGACCCCCCCCATAGGTAGTATACAGGGGCCCCAGCTGTATACAGCAGCCCCAGCTGTATACAGCCCCCCCGTGGTATCCAGGGCCCCAGCTGTATACAGCCCCCCCGTGGTAACCAGGGCCCCCCTTGCTGCACCTGTAAAGGAAGAAGTCAGTATACTTATCGCTGCTGCCGCCGCTCCGCTTCTCGGTCACCGCGCAGCTCCGGGTCTTCACGCTTCCTGTTCCTTCTCCGGCGCTCGAACAATGACGTCATTTCCTGAGCGCCGGAGAAGGAACAGGAAGCGTGAAGACCCGGAGCAGCGCGGTGACCGAGAAGCGGAGCGGCGGCGGCGGCAGCAGCAGCGATAAGTATACTGACTTCTTCCTTTACAGGTGCACAAGGGGGGCCCTGGTTACCACGGGGGGCTGTATATACGGGGGCCCTGGATACCACGGGGGGGGGGGCTGTATACGGCTGTAGCCGGTGAGATAATAACACTATTTATTGTACAGCAGCGGCAGCATGGAAAGGGGGCGCCATACTGTGAGGGATGGGGGGGGGCTGTATACCCCGTGCTGGGGGCTGTAAGGCGATATGCACTGCTCCCCCCGCGGATGGGCGGGGGATGCAGTGCATATCATGAATAAGTTATGAGCGGCTCCACGTCACGAGCCGCTCATATTGCAGCCTTCCCCCCACCTCCTCCAGCCTCCTCCTGCCTCCTCCTGCTCCCGGACACAGCCCCCACGTATATGACTCGTGTATAAGCCGAGGGGGGACTTTTCAGCCCAATTTTTGGGCTGAAAAAGTCGGCTTATACACGAGTATATACGGTATTTAGTCAGTTTGTCTGATTTGGAAAGAAATTTTTTTCACATTTGGGTGGAAAATAAGTATTTGGTCAATAACAAAAGTTCAGCTCAGTACTTTGTTATATATCCTTTGTTGGCAATGACTGAGGTCAAATGTTTTCTGAAAGTCTTCACAAGGTTGGCACACACTGTTGTTGGTATGTTGGCCCATTCCTCCATGCAGATCTCCTCTAGAGCAGTGATGTTTTGGGGCTGTCGCTGGCCAATAGACTAAACTCCCTCCAAAGGTTTTCTGTAGGGTTTAGATCTAGAGACTGGCTGGGCCACTCCAGGACCTTGAAATGCATCTTATGAAGCCACTCCTTTGTTGCCCTGGCAGTGTGCTTGAGATCATTGTCATGCTGAAAGACCCAGCCACATTTCATCTTCAATCCCCTTGCTGATGGAAGGAGGTTTGCACTCAAAATCTCACGATATATGGCCCCATTCATTCTTTCATGTACACGGATCAGACATCCTGGTCCCTTGACAGAGAAACAGCCCCAAAGCATGATGTTGCAACCCCTATGCTTCACAGTAGGTATGGTGTTCATTGGATGCAATTCAGCATTCTTTCTCCTCCAAACACGACGAGTTGTATTTCTACCAAACAGTTCTACTTTGGTTTCATCTGAGCATATAACATTCTCCCAATTCTCTTCTGAATCATCCAAATGCTCTCTAGCAAACTTCAAACGGGCACAGACATGTGTCCCCCTGCTTAAGCCATTACGTCTGGCACTGCAGGATCTGAGTCCCTGGCACCGTAGTGTGTTACTGATGGTAGCCTGTGTTACGTTGGTCCCAGCTCTCTGCAGGTCATTCAATAGGTCCCGCCGTGTGGTTCTGGGATTTTTGCTCACCGTTCTTGAGATCATTTCGACCCGACAGGGTAAGATCTTGCGTGGAGCCCCAGATTGAGGGAGATCATCAGTGGGTCTTGTATGTCTTCCATTTTCTAATTCTTTCTCCCACAGTTGATTTTTTTCACACCAAGCTGCTTGCCTATTGCAGATTGTCTTCCCAGCCTGGTGCAAGGCTACAATTTTGGTCCAAAACACGTAAGCTTGTGACCCACTTATCACAATTCCTAGCCACTAAATCAGTGTCCAAAAACAGCAAAGAACAAATTTAAAAAATTTTTTTCTTACCACAGCATTACTTTGGTCAGTCGACCATTGCATTCATGTAAGGTGCAGCTTTGCCTTGATTAAAAGGGAAGGCATTACTAGTGCAGGACACCAGCCTCCAATCACTAAACACCTCCTTAATCTTGGAGGGCAGCGATCCACTGGCTGTCCTGCACAAAGAATAGGATTCACATAGGACGCTATTCACACAGGTTACTGCAATGTGTGCCCAGCCTCTTACATTAGCCCCTATCTCAGTAGGTGGGCTGTTTCTGGCACTACAACCTGCTACCTACTCTTTATTTGCAGTGTGCAGCTAGGCCATATGGGACATTTGTTCTGGCAGGCAGCAGTGTTGTAGTGCCAGAAACAGCCCGCCTACTGAGATAGGGGCTAATGCAAGAGGCTGGGCACACATTGCAGTAACCTATGTGAATCCTATTCATTGTGCAGGACAGCCAGTGGTTCGCTGCCCTCCAAGATTAAGGAGGTGTTTAGTGATTGGAGGCTAGTGTCCTGCACTAGTAATGCCTTCCCTTTTAATCAAGGCAAAGCTGCACCTTGCATGAGTGCAATGGTCGACTGACCAAAGTAATGCTGTGGTAAGGAAAAAGGGCTACAATTTTGTTTCTGGTGTCCTTCGACAGCTCTTTAGTGTTCACCATAGCGGAGTGTGACTGTTTGAGGTTGTGGACAGGTGTTTTTTCTACTGATAACAAGTTCAAACAGATGCCAGTACTACCAGCGGCCGCCATTACTCGCCGGCACTTCAGGGGGGCACAGAGCCCGGTCTCAGCTGCAGCTTCTCGGTGTCCCTAGGTCGCTGTAAGGAGCACAGCAGATCTCTCTGCTGTAGCTGTTCTCTCTCTCTCTATACTCTCCCTACAGTGCAGCCTTTCCTGGCATACTGCCCTGGTGCAGCACAGTTTTTTTATTCTGTCATATCAGCACCCTTACACAACCATGCAGAGCTCAAGACCCAGCAGGAAAACCTCCAGGCTGGCTACCTATTATGCCTCATGAATTACATGCAAGGATCATACTACCCCGCTCTGCCAGACTTGAGTCAAATTCTGCCCCAGAGCCCCCCACCATGGTGGCCCAAGTGACCGATGCCACCCAGGAACCCCCTACTATTACTGCACCTGCTAGTGCCCCCCACTCCACCGGAATGGGCTGTGTTTTTGACTCAATCAATGTCGCAATCTATGGAAAAGCTCTCCTAAACCCTCATCCAGGCTCTGCAGAACCGTCCCACACCCTACACCTCGGTACAACCAGGGCCACAGGGGGACGGCACCAAGTTCGAGTACCCCGTCCAGGGGCAATGCACGGGAGTCGCTATCCTCAGCGATTAACACAGGACGTAAAAGACTCCATAGAGCATTTCACCCTCACCCTCACGGAGCTCTCGTGACTCCCCATCTTGGGAACAGGAGCCAGGTTCACCCTCATCCCACGGATTCTACGACCCTGTCTCAGACCCTGACACGTCCCTTAATTTAGACGGTCCCGACACGCTAGACATGATCAAAGACTTAATTACGGCTGTCAATCAGATGCGTAACGTCGACAACCCCGGCCCCCCCACCAGAACATACCGTGTCATTCAAGCGGGCAAAACACTCATACAAATTCTTCGCAGATCACCCTGAATTCCAGGAGATTTTAACCAGACACAGGGCCCACCCTGATAAGAAGTTTGGCACCCGTAAGGCCATTGAAGCCCGCTACCCCTTCCCTCTGGCTCTGGGCCAAGACTGGGCGGACTCTCCACAAGTCGACCCCCAGTTTACCGCTTAGCCGCACGTACCCTACTTTACCTGCCAGACGGCTCCTCCATCAAGGACCCAATGGATCAGCAGGTTGAACAGCTGGCACGCTCAGTCTTAGAGGCGACCGGCTCGGCCCGTTCTCCTTTCTTCGCCTCAGTGTGGGTGACCAAGGCAATTATGACCTGGGCCAACTCTTTATTCCCTACGTAAGACTGAACAATCCCCGGATATGTCAGACCTAGCGGCCCAGATTGCTGTAGCGGGAGAATATCTTCTGCACGTGGCGCTAGACGCCGCCAATTGCACTGCTATCACTGCTGCAAACGCCATCACTATATGCAGCGTGCTCTGGCTCCGTGAATGGAGGGCTGATTCGGCCTTCAAAAAATTCCTTACCAGTCTGCCTTACCTTAGCGGCCGATTTTTCGTCGAGAAGCTAGATAAGCTGATCTCACATGCCACGGGTGGAAAGAGCACTCTCTCCTCCAACATAAACCTAAACGTCTCTTTGCCTAACGTCAACAAACCCGCTTTCGTTCCTTTCGGAACTCCTTCGCTTGGTCGACCTCTCGCCCGGCGCAGCCCAACGGTCGC